>JALDQA010000007.1:1522500-2070767 GCA_023634325.1 Cladosporium cucumerinum
GCGAAGAGATTTGAGTTTCCTTCTGAAAATACCCGATGCGCCAGATCAAATGCAAGTTGTACTGATCGTTTCGTAAGCTTCATGCAACAGACACAATGCCGGCACTCATGTAGGTGCCATGACTTTGTGCCCAAAATAAATGGAGACACAAATATGCATCTAGATGTCCTCAAGCATGCCATGGTTGAAGTCACCGTCGTGGTGGCCCTCGATTCCGCTCATACGGTCGCCGCTCCTATCGTGGCCGAAGGCAGACTTCTCTTCTGTCGGGCTGTCAAGATCTGTGCGGTCTGCAAATTGTTGCTCAAGAGTGCTTTCATCCACGAATGTGAAGCCCTTGAACTGGTTCTGCATTGTCGGACTGAGCGGCGTGCTGTTGGTGTCCACGCCACTAGCGAGGGCAGCAGCACGGGCATTGAGCGATGATGAGTTGCCGTCGCTGAGAGCGTTGGTGAATTCCGGGTCGAAGTTGCTTGTGTCAAGCTCGCCCTTCAATTTAGGCTTGAATGGCGGGCTGACCATTTTCTTGCTAAGTCTTTGCCAGTCCACATCATGGAAGAATGGGTGAGCCATCAGCTCTTCGGCATCGCCCTTGGCACCAAGACGGTGAGCAGGGTTCCTGTTGAGCAAGCCCTTTACGAAATTACGGCCCTCGTTTGAAAGAGCATCCCTGGGGAAACGCACTTTGCCGAATGCGATGTTCTTGTACATTTGTTGCGTGTCCTCGGCGTAGAAAGGTGACCAGCCACAGCACATCTCGAAAACAAGCACACCGAGCGACCAGAAGTCAACCATCTTGGTGTATCCGGCTTCATCCAGGAGAACTTCAGGTGCCAGGTATTCCGTAGTTCCGCAGAAGGTATTGGTCACATCATCCTTGGCCAGGTTGGCCTTTGAAAGACCGAAATCACAGAGAGCGATGTGTCCGTTGGCGTCCAGAAGGATGTTCTCCGGCTTCAAGTCACGGTATACAATATCATGCTGATGCAAATGGCGCAGAGCAAGGATAAGTTCGGCGATGTAAAACTTTGCACGGTCCTCGAGGAATCTGCCCTCTTTTTGCAAATGCCAGAAAAGCTCGCCTCCAGACATATAGTCGGTCACAAGGTAGAGATCTGCGGTGGTCTGGAAGGAGAATTTCAGTCCCACAATGAAAGGTGATTCGGTGGAAGCTGTCCGGACGAGAATGTTGCGCTCGCCAATAGTATGCTGGATTTCCTTCTTTTGCACGATGACCTTCTTGGAAAGTACCTTCATGGCGTAAATGCGCTTTGTGTCCTTTTTCCTGACCTGGAAGACCTGGCCGAATGTGCCCTTGCCGATAAGTTTGAGGACCTCGAAGTCGTCAGGACCGAAGTGCTTCTTGCCGGTGCCATGGAAGGCGATCCTGACGTGCACCTCTCCAGTGATGAGGCCGGTATGTTGATCGTCACCCTGCAGCTTGTACCAGCCTTCGTGCTGGTGCTCATAATCCTCAAGGTTGATAGGAATCCGTACGTGGCCGAGGAAAGCTTCATCATTCACATTGTCGTAGACTGTGACATCCAGCTCATTCTGATCACCGACAACATCAAATTGTGCGGCGTGCTTCCAAGATGGGTTTGTGGTTTGCTCAGACTTGTTTCCTGACAGCTTGGCAATATCGGTCGAGCTTGTCTGCCGACTAGGCATGCCGGGGATGGGTCGGGGTGTACCAGATCCGCTGCCCATGCGACGCATGGCAACGCCCTTAGCGTTAATGTCATCGTCGGATCCGTCCACAGCAGTGTCCATCTCATCCTCTTTTGCGGCTCCGCCGGAGACATCCTCGCTTTGCTGGAAAACGCAGACAACGTAGGGCTGGACACTAGGCCTCAGTCCTCTGCCCTCTTCGACTACAATGTCAAGGCGACCCTTCTGCTGTGCGACAACGACGCCCTGTGAGGAATCTGAAGCAGATCGACTTGGCTTGGGTGCCGCATCGTCGCCTCTTCTGCTCTCATGTGAGCCGGATCGGGGTGTGAGAGGAGGAGTGTTCTGATCATGGCGCTCAGCGCCTTCTGTTAGCTTTTGTGTTTCTTGGGTAAGTTCAGGTGAGTGAGCGGTGGTGTTTGTGGGCGAGGACTCCAGGGAAGCAGAGGGATCGGCTGAAGGGTTCGAGATGTGTGCAGAGACCGCAGGCTTGGTGACTATGCTGGAGAGTGCATCGGAGATGGTGTCCCGGCGAAGCTGCATGGGCAGCTTGGGTTTGGGGCATGTGCTTGGCTGCTTTGACTCCGTCGATTCCTCTTGTGATGGCAACCGCTCGTCCATGCTGGGGCGGCGAGAATTCTCGTTGCTGGCCATGTGTAAAGAGGGGTCCTTTGAGGGTGGTGGGGTGGGCATTGCAGCTTGTGCAGACATGTCGGATGGCGGCATTTCGTGTGGGAGTAGTAGTGGGGACTCGCAAAGTTGGTCCTCAAGAGTTGCGGTCAAAGACGAAAGCTCCTGCGATCTCTGCTCGGGATGGGCCATAGTGCTAGTGTCCTGGGGTGTGGGTAGGGAAGGCGCGAGCACGGGAATCACACTCGGGGTAGGGTAGACGAAAAATCACGAACCTGAACAAAGTAGTTGTGATTAGGTAGAGCCGGGACCCGTTTGTCGTTGTGGAGATCAGGCCGTGGCGTAGCCGTACCACCAGTGGGTGGAGTTGAGGCGCCTGAACCGATCTGGTCATGGCCCTCGTCCTCGACGGGAGCTCTGCTGCGTGAGGAAAGCGAGTCAGCGGCGGCCATGGTGCGGACAGCTTTATCAGGGTGCTAATGCGAAGAGGGTGGTGGTATATTGGGAGCGGATAAAACTAAAACAGTGCAGAGTAGTGATGAGGCGGCTGGGATTGGAGGCGTGCGGGCCAATGAGAGCATCGCGGGGCAAGAGAGATTTGCCCTTCGAATCTCTTGGGGCGGTCGGACCGAGGCGTGGCCGAGCGGGCACGAGAAGAAAACGCGGGAAGGCAGCGTGGTTAGCCTGAGTGAGCCCCACGTTGTGTGCTCACGGCGCGAATGACACGATGCCCTCGCTGCGCCGGTGGTTTTGGGCTCGTCTCAACGTTGCTCTTAATCGAGTTGCGGCAGATTTGCTGCTGTGGCGGAGAGGGCGCGCGTGGCGGTGCGCGGGGCGGAGGAGACGCGCAGCAGAAGTCGTGGGGGTTGAGGTGAAGTGTGCAGCAGTGCGTAGTGTGTAGCATGTGAAATTGCAGCAGGGGTGGCCTCATGCAGCAGAAAAGGCACACATGGGAAATGAGGGTATGCGTGTAAATAAAAGGGGAAACATCATCAGCGTACCTTTGCGTGCCAGACATCATTGCCTGTCGTAGCAGGTCGGCGGCGCCGTTGAGAGGCCCGCCCTGGTTCTGATTAGCCGTTTCGTAGGGATTCGCCATACTGTTGGAGGAGGTGGTCGCCGTCGATTTTCCTACCCAGCTGCGTTGGCTGCGTATGCTGCGTCCGCTGGCGGCACTCAGGCGCCTGGAAGAAGCTCGAGAGGAGGCCGCGGTCTTAGCGGCGGTCGGACTGCCCAGCGGACTCGGGGCAAAGGGAACGATGTTGATAGTGCTCAATGTTGGTATGGCACTGGCAGACTTGGTCGAGACGTGCCCTGGACGCCGGCCGGATGAGCGAGACGGGTTCAATGGCGGGCGTGAAGACCTCTCCGGCTGGTTGGAATCTTGCTGATAGTCCACCTTGCCGGTCGAAGGGGGGTGTGCAGCGGTGGTAGCCACGATTGCGTAGGCGCAGCGTGGCAAATGGACAGCGCACCGTGGGAGTATAGCAGTAGCAGCAGAGAGGTAAAATGTCGCAAAGTGATTGAAGCGCTGCTCTGAGTTCCTCGTGCACGGCGGTGATTGGTGATTTGATCCTACAGCAGAAAAGAGAGAGCTTGAGGCAGGCCAACTCATCAGCTCTCATGTCAGACATCGTCCAGGGAGAGACGGGAGGTGACGTATCGACCTCGCTTGTCGGGAGCCCTGCAGATTGAACATTACGCTATACCCTTTCACACGTGCCGACGACTTCGACTTTTGGACTTTGACGCAACACGCCAACGTATGGGTCAACGACCCAACAAAGCTTGCTTTGCTTTGAGAAGAAGCCGAAGCCTCGCTCTAGGAAGTGTCTCCCAGCCATTCAGGGTGATGGAGGATCCGTTCCGCCGGAGGGCTCGCCGTTTCACCGTCTGGAAGGGGTGCTGGTACATGTACGGAAGTATCTCTTGCATGTGAATACTTCCATGAGTCCGCCTCCTCCGGTGTATGCATCCGTGTGCGCAGACTACGGCGACTACTGATGCGGCAGGTTTCATCCAATCGCTCTCTTATTGCAGCTGCATATGAATATATCAAGCAATGACGACATCTCACACCACCGCCCGATTGAAGATCGGGAGAGCACCAGAGAAGAGAGGTCAGCAGCAAACCACTATTACCTTTCACCGCATCGGCCAGCTGCAGGACCATCTTGAATCAGCCCGATATTGCACAGCATAGCCGACGACTAGCTGCTGTAACATATTCCTTTCATGCTTGGACCATGTTCTGGTGTTACTGTGCTACAGCTGGTTATGTATCTTCGCTTTAGGTTTTATCGCGGCTTTCCACGAAACCTTGCAGACCGCTCACGGTGCTGAGGTATCTACTTCTGGTCTTACTTCCTAGGAAGTCGCTCTTTCTAGATGAACACTCCTCAGGTCAGGTACGAGCGTGCAACTCATCATATATGATGGATTCTGCACCATGACAGAGGAAAAAGAATATTCTTGACACAACGCAAGTACACAATTTCATATCTCATCACCACCCTCACAACTTACTCCCCACCGTCTTCTTCTGCCCAACAACCCTCATCTTCGCCCTACCGTTACTCAAACAAACCTTACCGCCCTTCACACTCGTCACAAACCTCACATCCTCCCATCCATCTTTATCCTTCTCCCCAGTCTTCCAAATCTGCGAAACAAGACAGTCACCCGGTTTAACCGGCGATGCGAACCTCGCCGCAAACTCTCCCAGGTTCGCCGGATCGCTACCACCCAGCAGCTTCAACAGCCCGTGGGCCGTGGAGTTCCACGAATACAAGCCATGCAAGATCGCGCCGCCGAAGCCCATCGCCTTGCCCGGCTCAGGCGTCGCGTGCAACGGGTTATAGTCACCGTTCAGACGGTACAAGTGCGGCGTCTCCAATGTAGTCTGGTGCTCATACACAGCATCCGGCTCTCTGCCCTCAGGAGGAGGGTAGTTCTGGCCCTTCGGACCCTTAGGGCCTCCCCATCCTCCCTGGCCAACGAAGAATGCCGAGCCAGTGATCTTGGCGTAAATGTCACCATTCGCGGCATCGACGAGGTCCATCTGCGTCTCCATGACGGTGCCAGGCTTGCCCTTGTCGTAGACACCCAGGACTTTCTGGCGCAGCTCGAAGGAGCGGCCTTCGGAGGTCGTAGGGATGGGCTTGAGGAAGGTCATGGAGCGCTCGCCGTCGACGACACGCTTGGAGTCGAGCTTGGGCACGCCGGGGATGCCGGCATCGCGGGCGGATTGCGCGGCGTAGAAGTCGATTACCTCTTGGGTGGTCTTCTTGAATGGGAGGATGATGGGGTAGGTGGGGAAGGCGGCGAAGTTGGGGTGGAGTTCCTGGTGTTGATGTGTTAAGCTTGCATATATTAATGTAGTCTGAACGAGATCTTACATAGAGGAAATGGAGCTCATCGACTGTAGCTCCAATGCTCGTAGCGAAGAGTAACACGTCACGTTTCAGCCATGATACGGCCTCTGATGGGTATGCGTGTCCTGCTCCGGGTCCTGACATTTTCTCAATAGGTCTTAAAGTGAAATATGAACTGTATAGTATGATATGGAACTCGCAAGTTCAAGATAACTACTAGAAGGAGCTATGGAAGTTGAGTGAATGAAGGGTAAATGATAACGCGGGGATTGAGCTGGAGAATGGTGTTGATCTGGGGAAAGCGGCACTCGTGAACCTCGGCACGACTGATCAACGACAGACGTCTTCGGTTATGTTTGAGTCAAGGATCTCGGTAGGATCGGTATATCTTCGTAAGCTGAGCGACACTAAACTCCCTGATGTGATAGAGTCCCTTATATAACTCTATATTATTATATATATAGTCGTGTCGCTAATATCTAAACCTAGATGAGATAAACTCTAATATCTAAATACGAATAAGATAAAATATAAAATAAAGCACTTTATACCTTATTATAGATTATAATTATCCTAAATACTATAGCCTTCTAGTGTTCTAGCCTTAGTATCCTTATATAAGCCGTAATTCGACATTCTGAATATTCCCTTAGTATCGTCCAGATATAGATAAGACGGAATTCTGATAACGTCACTGTACTAGAAGCGGAACAGTACTAGAAGCGGAACACTCTGGGTATATCTCATACTGATGCGCGATGTTTTAATCACGTACTGCGTAGATTTTGTCCTGCCTGCGTAGTGTTCCGCTTCTAGTACTGTTCCGCTTCTAGTACAGTGACGTTATCTGATTATAGATGAGACGAAAGTCGAAAGTGATGTGTGATACTTCACACCTCAGTCTTAGCTTCTTTGTTGTTCTTCTTGCAACACCGTATCTTTAGTCCCTAGCGCAACCGTATGTCTAGTTAATAGTCGTCGGTCGTCGGGATTGTATTATCGAGTTCATGAGCCTGGACTCTACTTCTCACCTCCTCGGAATGGATGATTCCATCCGCATATTGCTATGTTCACATGTCGTCGACAATTACGTTTTGGCCCATCCGGATTTGGCAGTGAGGACGCGGTATCATCCGCATGTCGAGCTGAGTTGTTACCACAATTGCGTTATTGGTCATATCGACTTAGGCTCCAGGTCGTATCATTATACTTCTCAAGCGCCCGGGCTACGTCCCATATTTTGGTTAATGGCTGTCGCATCCTCTAGCTAGGGATCTTGGTTCAAATGTGTATCATAACTATGGTCCCTAACAATTGCCTCGTTAGTCGTTTCGACCTAAGCAGGGATGACAAGTTATTGATAAATTAGGCATACACAATTTTCCTGCTTCTGCAAGTGTTCATCTTTCTTCATATTCAAATTGGCTATATCTTCTATCTCATGTGTCATCTTAGCTGTTTATTATATAGGTCACTTGTGCATTGGTATTTCTGTCAACTTCTATACTTGTATCAACATCGTCTGATTACCTTACTTATGTGTATATATTTACATTTGTTCTAGCTATTTAGCCTTCTCGTGTCTTTATAGTCCTATCTGTACCTACGTTTACGTTGAAGTTTATGCCCATACCTAGATTAGCTATTTATTCTATCACATCTATCGTAGTCACTGATGTTATGATTGTATTAGCTGTTTCACTTAGTTACTTTTCTAGGAGTTTTCATTTTTCATAGGGTAGTATTGCATTCTTATGTCGATTCGATACTTATCAGCGTTGCGTTGTTAGTTGAATTTATTCACGGCCTATAACAATATTCTCTCCGGCTCTTGACAATGAGCTCATAGTGCTCCTCAATTGATCTAGGAGTTCAATCGCCTGTTGCTATCAACAGATCATTAACGTAGTTGCCTAATCGCATCTTCTATTAAGTTTGGCTTTATATATCACTCTTGTATCATCATATTTTAGCGGGTCTAAGTCTAGCCGCGTTTCGTAGACTCATCGTTGTTGGAGCGTGGCTTTCAATATCAAGTTATTCAATTCTAGGCGCTAGTGTTTAATGAACGCTTATTTCCTAGTTCCTATAACTTATCAGCTCGACTCCGGCTATCGTTGTACGAAGTTCGTCGTGGCTAGTCGTATGTGCTACTTGCGTATATTCATATTCCAGGCTAATTTAGTACTTACTCGCAGGCTGATTCAGTGATGAGTATCCGAGTTTCGCCTGCTCGCGTGCCACAGCTCGCTGCGTGCAGCGCCTCTTCTGTTACTGTACTATCAGTTAATCAACATCTAGCACAACGCGATTCTGGCTTTAAGCGTTACTGTACCTACCTACCTATCTAACTCTATGTCAACTCTGGGCTTATAAATGGTGCCGTAGGTGATTTGTTATAATTAAGGTATTTATGTTTCGATTCTTATGTTACCTATTATCCTAACTGTATCTATATGTTCTTATTCTCATTTACTTATCTACGTGTGTTCATGTTCATGTTCATGTTCATGTTTATATTCATATCCGTGTTGGCAATCAAAGTCACTGATGTTATAAGTCATTCGTATCAGCTATTTCTCTTACATGCTTATTTGCGTTCGCTGTCACATGTATCTACTCTTTTATCTGCTCTTCTATCTACCATTTCTACTTTTCTATTACTATTAGCTATTTGTCCTACTTTTGTTAGCTGTCTATTACACTTCCGGACTATCAATTTCTGCTTAATTTGCTGAGGGTAATTTTACTTCATATCATCTCATGTCTCAGTGTCAGTGTCAGTGTCAATTGTGTTTGGTTTGTATCTCTCATTTTCCATTCTTGTTTATTGTATGTCTACTTGTACAATACGCTATCAGTTTCGCCTCACCTTGCTGGCTTACAGCGGGCCCACGGTCCATACAGCTAACTGGGGCGCGGTGCAGCGTTTACTATACATGTACGTATCAAGTTGCCTCACCATGTTTTCTATCTCAGTCAGTCAGTCATTAAGTTGTGCGCTCAGTTGGGGGTGGCAGGGCTGCTCACCAGCGGCGTGGTCTCGTCCGTCTCAGGCGTAGCCTTGCTCAGCGCAGTCAAATCCTTGCCGCCCCATGCAGTCTGCGTCAGCGTGCACATGGCGTACACGTTCAGCAGGCCGTGGTAGTAGCCAAAGGCAATCAGGGCCGGCAGCCAAACCAGGTCGCTGGGGTGGCGTAGCATGTGTGGTATTAGTTTCACCACCTTGGTCAGCAGGAGCCAAAGGCCTAGCAGGGTGTAGCACAGGCAGCGGGTCGCAGGCTCACAGGGGGCCAGAATGAGGGTCAGCAGGTAGGCAAATCCAAGGTCAATCAGCAGGCTGGGGTTTTGCAGCATACTCACGTATATCACATAGGTGCCCCATGCGTATTTGCGGCTGCACCAGTATGTCTCCTTTCTCATGACCGTCATGTTGCCTCTGTACCTAGCGCGGGCCCATCTCAGGCACTGCTGAATGTAGGCACTGCTCTCCTCCTGTGTGGTCTCCAGACAAACAGCCGTGTTGATCAAAATGTCCCATCCATGGGCGAACGCATAGCGGGTCAGACATTTGTCATCGTCGCTGTTCAGCAGCTTGCCACGCCAGCTGTCAGTGGTAAAGTAGGTGTAAAACTCTTCACACTGCAGAATATCGGTGCGCCAGCAACTGCTACGGCCGCTCAGGGTGCTGATGCTGCCATCGACGAAGTTGGTTGTCAGGTTGTTGAAGACACGACGCTCGAGGTAGCTGATGCCAAGGATGTTCCAGAAGTTGGTAGGGTACCACGAAGATCCAGCAGTGCGACGAGTGCGTTGACAAGTGCCAGCGGCACCGACCTTGGGGTTCTCGAAAGAAGCAACCATGTTTTCCAGGTAGTTGATTGGCCAGAAGACATCATCGTCGGCAAACACGACAAGCTTTGTGCGCAGTTCAGGAGATTGAAGTGCTGTGAGAAGTTGCGTGCGCTTACCGAGCTTCTTCACTCCCTTACACACAACGAATCCGTCAAGACCGTTTGATGAAATCAAATTGCGCGCGTGCTCAAGATGAGTTTCCAGAAGAACAACGAAGACAGCCCTCGGCCCACAGCGGTGGATCCGCTGAAGACACTCCAACAGTTCCTGAGGCTTCTTGTAAACCGTAGGAACGATGACAGTGACGTCGCGAGAAGGGATGTAGCTCGGGAAGGCAGGAATCGGGATTGACTTGCAGGTCAGGTTGGCCCAGATACCAACGAAGAGACGAAGGTAGCGGAAGACGAAGAGGACGAAGAACAGAGCCAGGAGGAGCATGCTGAAGTCGGCACCGCCCTGCTCAGGGCTGGTGGGGTTGACAGCGTCAACGGTGAAGCGACCCATGATGGGCAGAGAAGCGGGTGGTGGTGGAGGTGGTGGAGGTGTGTCTTTTGTCGTGTAGCTTTTGGATCCGCTATGCAAAAAGTCTTCCGGAAACTTTTGCAGCAAAAGCTGGTTGAGGGAGTAGAGAGTGTAAAGAGAGTGAGGTAGCCCGAGTGGATGGGCCGGAGCGGATGCCAAAAACTATTCTGGTTGCCTCAAAGTCGCGCATTATATACCAATTAGTCCATGTCAAGGTGCTGACTTGGGAACAAGAGAGCGACAAAGAATCGTTGTATCTCCATTGTGACCTGTGAAAGAGTTCGTATGGAGTGCAAGAAACAATGGCACTGTTGGAAGTGAAAGCCGTTTGTTGGTTGGGACGAGGGGTTGAAACCATTGGGTTTGAACAAAGATGGGTTGCGGGCACCAAAGGAGGAAGGCACGACCGACAATGCTTCCAACAATTTTGGCCTGCTTTGTCGTCAGCACAATGGCTTTGGAAAAGGCTTTAGACGTGGAATCTATCACCGAGTTAGCTGACATACTCACAGATCCGTCTCATGACGACAGCGCCAACCCCGTGAAGAAAATACTTCGATATATCTGCGAGATTGTTAGCGAAACTCGAATCGTATCAGATCAGATCAGGGAGGATTACACTAAGGAAACGTCCGCGATCGCCAAACACGAAACACCAAAAACACACAACAGACGCAGATATGTGCAAACACCAAGTCGTCATAGGAGTCTGCGGCCACATCACATACTCTTTCGTAGAGCTTGTCTGCGTGCAGGCACTGTACTCGCATTCCTCAGCTCGAAAAATGTTCCCGGCTTCGCACCACCTAACAACTCATACCATTCGCACTCCACATTACTGTCATGGCTGCGGCCCGGCACCGTCGCGAAACCATCATGACCACGGCAAGTGCACCGTAAACTCGCTTTCGGCTCAGCTGGCCGCACTTTCAATAGTGCCGCGAAGGTAGGAGGCAGTGTTGAGGGCGGCGTGTGAAATTGGCAAGTGCCGGATAATAGGGTAAAGATGTACTAAGAAAGGAATGTTTGAACCGATACCTGTCGTCTGTCGAGATACTTGTGTAGCACTTGAGTCGCGCGCGATCGAGATGATGTCCTTCGTGAAAGTTTGCCACATGCCCGGCACGTTGCGTGCTTGACTCACTTTTCTTTGTCCGAACGTGGAGTTCTGCTGTTAATTTGGCCTTCCCACGGCAACTTGCATTGAACGCAAACAATGAACTCGTCGTAGTGGTCGATTGTTCGCTACAGGCCCTCTGGACTGTAAGTCTTTGGATTGGTACTGCGACCAAAAGCAAGACTTGTCGCGTGTAAAGTTAGACCAGCAGATGGACCAATGGCTTGCGTAGCCATTGACGCCGCAGTAGGACGCCTGTTCCAGAATCTCATGGCTTGTTGATCGCCCATCGCGTGTCGCTCCACATGTCTCAAAGAGTTATCGTCCGCACGAGCAACACGAGATATCACTGCAACCTCAGTCAGCAAAGAGCACGATACATGGTCGCACAAATCCAGGTCACACCACCGATGCACGAAACCGGTCGCACACAGCCATTGTTACCAGATTTCTCGTATCCGCATGTTGCAGCATACATCAGCATCTTGGACTCTGTCAGCTGTGGCGCCAGAGTCAGCATGCGCTCGAGGATCCTAGACATGAATTACCCTCGCACAGTGGCTTGCGAGCGCTTCACTGGCTTGCGCTTGCGACGATCAACACGATTCATCAATCCCACTGCATGGTAGAGCTTTAGTGAGTCTGAGACATTGCGTGGCGTACAAAGCTGACTTTTTGCAATGGTGGGAGCAACGATATCGTATAGATGCTTTCCTGCCTGCTCCGGCTTGCTTGATGGGCGCTCAGACATGCAGTAATTTGAATTAGTGAGGCGTAAGAGTACATCGCACTGTTGCAATGCAGGTCGAAAGAGCTGTATCACGACCAGGGTTGATGGATGCAAGCTTCCCATTTCCCTTCCAACTTCAATGCTCAGTCTTGTATTATCGACCGGGGTTTGTGTTGCCAAAGGCTGCTATAAAGAGTCTTCGCATCCCAGCGATATTAGCAAAAGCATCAGCAATTGACTCCTGCATCCAATCGGTAGCTTCAATTACAAACAAACCATGTTCACTCCACTCACGCTCACCATGGCGGGTCTGGCGTCGTTCGCCTCAGCCAACCCTCTCACCTCACCTCCCTCTTATCTTTCTCCTTACCCGACTCCCTGCAGCTCGACAATGTGCGTAGACAACATCAACAGCTGCGGCCAGACGTACGGTGGCTGCTATCCAGCCTGCAGCGGCTATCCAAGGCCAACCTTCAACGATCCGGGCTGTGATCCCTCCAGCTCTCCAGTCTCGCCAACCTACCCTGATCCTCACTGCTCCGTCACTGTCACCATTACCGTCACAAAGCCTTCTCCTTATTACCCATCTGGATGTAGCAGCAGCTCATCCTCGACGACGTACAGCTCGCCCGCCAGTCCCACCGGGTAATAAAATTCATAGATGCGGCCCAAGATGATCCGAAATGTTGTGCTGACCATTATTCTTTCATAGCCCATCGACTACCTCGTCGTCGACCCGATCCACACGGTCTTCTTGGACGCGACCGCCGTGGCGCACGACCACATCCCGATCCTCAACCAGCTCGTCGTCCGATTATACGTCTAGGACCACCGGTGATGCTTTTCCGCCGACTACCACTCGATCGACAACAAGCAGTTCAGCCTGGATCCCACCACCTGGATATACGACGAGTTCGACGTCCGGGTACACCTCCAGTACGACAGGGGACGCTTTCCCGCCAACTACCACGTCGTCGTCGGCGAGCACTACCTCGTCTTGGACCCGGCCACCTTGGTACACAACAAGCTCGTCGACAAGCCGCTGGAGTTCATCTTCGACAACAACATCCGATTACACTTCCAGCACAACCGACGATGCTTTCCCGCCAACAACCACATCGTCTTCAACGACTGCCAGCTCGTCTTGGACCCGACCACCTTGGCACACAACAAGCTCCAGCAGTTCTTCAAGTACTACGTCTTCTGGCTATACCTCCAGCACCACTGGAGACGCTTTCCCGCCTACCACCACGCGGTCAACAACCAGCAGCTCATCGTGGACCAGCCCGCCGTGGTACACAACCAGCTCTTTCTCTCCAACGACTTCATCGTACACATATACGTCCAGCACGACAGGAGATGCTTTCCCACCAACCACTACACGGTCAACAACGACAAGCTCAACCTGGACAAGCCCGCCATGGTACACAATCAGTTCCTCCTCTTCAACAACTTCCTCGTACACCTACACCTCCAGCACGACAGGAGATGCTTTCCCACCAACCACTACACGATCAACCACCACCACCACCTCATCTTGGACACGACCGCCGTGGTACACGACCAGCTCCACGACCACGTCGGGTTATACGTCAAGCACAACTGGTGATGCTTTCCCACCCACCACCACGCCTTCTACCACCAGCTGGTCGTATTCTCGGACTTGGACCACGAGCACGTCTTGCACGAGCGGATGCGTGCGCAAGTGTGTGGATCTGATCGATAGCTGCGGCAACTTTTATGGAGGATGCTACGACGAGTGCCCTGGCAAGCCGGTGCCGACGTATACGCCGACGGCCACGTGCACTCCGCCTCCGGGTCCGAGCGGATATTAGGATTGCTGAGGATGAGGATGAGTGCTGGTAGAGGTTCTGAGGCTGGATTGAGAAAGTGAAGACGATACTGGCTATCGTCACGATTTCGATAATATTTTGGAGTCGAATTGAATGGGTGGGCGAAAAGAGTTGGTTCGTTCGTTCGCGTGATGTTACATGTCTCCTCCTAGTATACAGATAGTCAATCGTATGGGATTTGCTTCTGGTCGCCGTTGAGTGCCATCGAGATGTTGTGCAGAGCAAAGCATGTCGCCAGACGCTCCTACCCAATCTAAAGCCAGCGCTGTCGCATTCCCTCATACAAGCCAGGCTTCCTGCTTCTGGCACCCGTAGGTATCTTACAAGCTTCCACTTTCTTAGTCTGAATGCTCGCTCTTGAGCCATCCTGCCACTTCTCAATCTAGAAAATCGAATCTTTAATCTCCTTGAAGCTCTTGACACTGCCCTGCATCTTCTTCGCCGTCGCATTATCGCCGCGCTCAGTGTGCTCGTGAATGTTCAACTTGTAATGTTGGTCATCGCCACCCTTGTGCTTTCCTTGCACCACATTCTCCCTCAGGATCTTGGTGACGGACTGCACGTGCTTGACGGCATCGTCGACCTCTACGGTGCCGGGCTGGAGAGTTTTTGAGATGTCGTAGGAGTCGCGAGCGAATTTGCGGGAGGCGGTGAGGGTTGGTGCGTCACCTGGATAAGACGGTCAGTATGGCTATCTAGAAGTGAAGCCAGATGAACTGTATATTGGTCTCACATACCCTTGAAGGCGATGTAAGTTGCGCGGAGGAGGCTGCGGTATGTTTTGAGGATGGCAGCCTTGCTGAAGACTTCCGGAGTCGGCATGATCTTTGAGGCCATTTTGGAGTGAAGAATTAATTAATCGATTGATTGATTGATTGATTGATTGACTACGACTACCGAAGTTCCATGCTCTGGCGGTGCAGGTGGTCAGCACAAGGCCATAGGCACTTGCGGGCGAAGGGTTTAGAGTTTCGCACGGGCCAGCGACTTGAAATTCTTGGGGAGACAAAATAATGAACGACCAGCCTGCTACTAACCTCCTCACTATCTCCACCCACATACAACATCACAATGGCTCCCATCCAGATCTCCGCGACTCTCCCGTCGCTCCCCAGCGACTGGGCTGCCGAGAAGGACTTCAAGGCCGTCTCCGGCGTCTCTGCCTCCCAGAACCGCGCCATCGAGCCCGTTGGCCCTCACTTCCTGGCTCACGCCCGCAGAAAGAGACACCAGCGCACTTTCTCCGAGGATGAGCGCATCCAGGCCGCCACCACCGCCAAGAAGGTCGAGACCGAGGACATTGGCGAGATCAGCGAAGACGAGGACCCTATGATGCTCCAGCGTGAGGGCAAGGACTGGAAGTCCCAGGACCACTACGCCATTCTCGGCCTCAGCAGGTACAGGTGGCGCGCCACCGAAGACCAGATCAAGAAGGCCCACAGGAAAAAGGTCCTCCGCCACCACCCCGACAAGCGTGCCGCCCAGGGCCTCAGCGAGAACGACAACTTCTTCAAGTGCATCCAGCGTGCCACCGACATCCTCCAGGACCCCGTCAAGCGCAGGCAATTCGACAGTGTCGACGAGGCCGCCGAGGTCGAGCCCCCAAGCAAGAAGGACGTCCAGAAGAAGCCCGGCAACTTCTACAAGCTGTGGGCACCCGTCTTCGAGGCCGAGGGTCGCTTCTCCAAGGTGCAGCCCGTGCCCAAGCTTGGCAACGAGAACAGCACCAAGGAGGAGGTCGAGGCATTCTACAACTTCTGGTACTCTCTCGACTCATGGAGGTCCTTCGAGTACCTCGACGAGGATGTGCCCGACGATGGCGAGAGCCGTGACCAGAAGAGACACACTGAGCGCAAGAACAACAACATGCGCAAGAAGAGAAAGGTCGAGGACAACCAGCGTCTGCGTGCCATGATCGACGAGTGCTTGGCTCTCGACGAGCGCCCCAAGAAGTTCAGACAAGAGGGCAACAAGGAGAAGAACAAGAAGAAGGCCGACAAGGAGGCTGCCGAGAAGGCCGCTAAGGAGGCCAAGATCAAGGCGAAGGAGGACGCCGAGAAGGCCGCCAAGGAGAAGGAGGCCGCTGAGAAGGCTGCCCGCGAGGACGGCAAGAAGGCCAAGGAGGCCGCGAAGAACGCTGCTAAGAAGAACAAGCGTACCATCCGCGGTGCCGTCAAGGACGCCAACTACTTCGTTGACGGTGAGGCTCCCGCTTCCCAGATCGACGGCGCTCTCAACGACGTCGACTCCATCATCCTCAAGCTCGACGTTGAGGAGCTTGCCACTCTCGCCACTGCGCTCAACGGCAAGGACAAGGCTGCCGTCAAGCAGGTCTTCCAGGACGAGAGGAAGAGGCTCATCGAGGCCGGCAAGGCCAAGGACGGCGAGCTCAAGACTCTTGCTTAGATGCCAGCAGAGAGAGACTTGGGTGGTCTTTGAGGATTTTTGTTATAGCCCAGCCAGCGGTTCGCATACCTTTTGTTTTATGTGTAGGGATAGACGGTAGAGCAAGAAATCTTGAAATGCCACAGAGCAAAAGTTACTGTTCAATTGTTACAATATCAATGCGCTCTGCTGTGATTTTTGCCATGAATGTAGTGCAAATCATGAATGTCGCCTACATCAATATATTACCTCTGCATGTGTGCTTGACGTCGGTGTGTCGTGAAGAACCGGGTGCCCAGTGCTTGCTTGGTGCTTTGCTCACCGATGGCTCCACCTCCACCTCCACCTCCACCTCCACTTCTTTCTGCCCGCACTCTGCTACGACCACGCGCTATACTCGACGACAAAGCTGAATCGGCACTTTTGCATATGAACATCTGCTCCTACACCGCACAGTTATTGTGCGAAACCTTTCGACATCTACCTACACCTCTAATAACCGGCGAAAACATATTTGCTTGACCAAAGCATCTCCAACATCCAGCCATCTATCTCTTGGACAGCTACATCCCGAGGCGAGGTCTCGTTCCACCAACATCCCAGCAGCAACAGCAGCAGCACTTGAGTAGCCGACGAGCGAGCGTCACTGCTCCGATTCCGCGAACAAACCAATCAAATCCAGCACAGCACGACAGGGCACCAACACATCAACCACAGCCCACCATGGCCTCCTCACCCTCACCCTCGCCCTTCTCCACCCCCAAAGCAGGCTCCGCCGCCAACTCTCCACGCACAACCAGCACCCAACTCCCCGACCGCTCAGTCCCCAGCTTCGCCCTTGACGGCAGCAAACCCAGCTTCATCCCGGCCTGGCGGCGTCCAACCCTCAACACAGCCGGCGGCGATGAGGCTGGTCGCCGTCCCAGCGTGCAATTCGTGCCCAACAGCAAGACCGGCACCAGCTCGCGCTCGAGCTCGGCGCGCCCGGCGACAAGCGCCTCTAAACATTCGCTTTCGGCTTCGAGCACGAGGCGCATGAGCTCGCCGCCACCGCCGGCACAATTCAGGCCGAGTGTTAGTTTTGATACGTTCAAGAACAAGGCGGCGAGCGAGTTTAGTCTTACGCTGGGAAGGAAGCATCGCGATTACGAGTATACGAAACGGTCGCGGACATTCTTGGTTGGCACGGATGCGAACGAGTACTCTGATACTGCGCTTGAGTGGCTCTTGGACGAGCTGGTTGACGACGGCGACGAGATTGTATGCTTGAGGGTTGTGGAGAAGGACAGCCATGAAGCGAGGAAGTGGAGCGGCGGACAGGGCGAGAGGGGCTACAGGAAAGAAGCTGAGCGCTTCATGGAGACGATCGAGAAGAAGAACACGGAACACCGCGCCATCAGCTTAGTGCTGGAGTTTGCAATTGGCAAGGTCCAGGAGGCGATTCAGAATATGATCAAGCTGTATGAGCCGGCGATGTTGATTGTGGGTACGAAGGGGAGGAGTCTCACTGGCTACCAGGGATTGCTCAGTTCTGGCTCCGTCAGCAAGTACTGCCTGCAATACTCGCCTGTGCCGGTTATTGTTGTCCGTCCTAGCAGCAAGCGAGAGAGCAAGAAGCGAAAGCGCCTACAGGATCCGACGAGGAGAAGCTACAGAGATATCCTCGACAAGTCTGAAGATGCGCCACGAGGCCGTGGCGGCCATCTTCTCGACGAGCGGAACCGCATGAGCATTATGGGCAGCGATCTCGGCGTGCTCGGCACACTGGAAGGCGATGACGACCCCGATGCCGAAGCCAAACGGGTTGCTGAAGCCATTGGCTACCGTGTACACCGTGGCAGTGGCTCAAGCGCCCAAGGAAGCAACCTAAGCAGAGTCGCGAGCGCCGCCTCCGGGCCCTCATCAGACAGCGACGATGATATGACTCTGGGCGAAGAACGCATCCTCAAGTCTCCCACCATGGGTGCTCTGGACTCGCCCTACGTCTCTGACGAAGAGGACGAAGACCACGATTACACCGTCGCTCAGATGGGAGAGACCATGCGCCCCGAAGACGAGGCGGCCATGCTTGCGTACGAGCGCGCCATGAAGGTCGTAGAGGAGGAACAGGAGGAGGAAGAGGCGCGGTTGAAGCGAGAGGAAGACAAGAAGAGGCGCTATCCGAGTGGTATCAAGCGTGCCGGTCGGAGCACAAGCCGTGGGCGTGGCAATGGCGATGACGATGAGGCTAGAGGAGCGAATGTGTTGGGCCTGCTTGCGCAGCTTGATAGAGGAATTGTTAAATGAGGGTGATGAGGTGCGGATGGGGGATACACGCAAGGCAAGTTGTTCGATACCTTACTATTACGCTCACGAATGAAAATAATCACATAAGTTATTTTACCCAGGATCTTTCTTACTTGGTTTCTCGAGATCTACTGGTGAAAAGTTCACTTTGACTGCTTTGACTCAGCAACATTGATCGAAATCGCACGCGGCAGGGACGACCGCAACCTGCTTTCCTCAAATCGCCGTTCACTTCAACTTCACTCCCTCACCGTCTCACCGTCTCGTTTCATCCGCGTGCGCCACTACAAGCACGACCCATAAAGACGAACACGCCGAGTCCAGCAAGAGTGAGATGAGCCAGCACTGATCCTAAAATGTAGCCTGCATGGAGAGCGGCGTGAGCGCTATTTCCATGCGACGCGAAGTCGCTGACCTCGAACCCTCACCCACTAAACAACACGAGCTTGAAATCGCCAGCAATCAACCCCTTCGAACGGAGCACGCCGCTGCGGACCACGACAATCTGAAACGAGTAAGCGCTGGATCCGACATTACGCGACATCGCGATACTCTTGCAGCACATTTACGATGTCGCAACCTACTGGAAGCGCTATGGATTCCGTCATCGATACTGTAAGTAATGGAATCTCAACGATTCAGTATGGTACTAATACTTTTTCAGCCTGAGCTTCTCTCAATGGTGCTGTCGCAGCTTGACATCAGAGACCTGACCCGCGCCCTGTCTGTCTCAAAGTACTGGCAACAGATCATCCTCGGCACTATCGAGCTTCGACGAAACCTGTTCCTCTCGCGCCCAAGGAGAAAGCCGACGAGTGCCTCGAATGGATGAGAGGCAAATGGGAATGGGAGCCGTTCAACTTCCGCGAGCCCACCTCAAGCGGCAAGTCTATTGTCAGAGTGCACCCAATGCTGAAACCTGAACCGATTCCGCGTACCTGTCTGGGAACATGCCAAGATCACGACCATTTGCTGTTGGTCTCGCCTTTCACACTCCTTACACAGCCGCCGGTGATGGAAGTCAAAGTCGAGCAGCTATTCTTCAGCGTCGCTGACACGTATCCGAATCTCCACACACTCGAGTTTGTTCTGAAGCGGGACGGAGGGCGTAACTTTCGTCCTCACGATCTCATAATGGACACCCCATTCACGCAGACTATGTCAATGTCCTGCGAAGTGGTAAAGAAGCTACCGGCACAAACCCTGATTTTCCAGCCACCTGTCACAAGAGTTACGATGTAACATCACAACTCACCGGTACTGCTGACAGGTAGCGAAAGGGTGACTTTCGGTACGGTTGCGGACCTATCCAAGAAGATGAACGGGGAATACGATCAACACTTCAGGAAGGAGGACGAGCGGATCACTGAAGGCTTGTCCAAACTGCCAAACATTTCCGGGAGCCGTCAAGCGTGCGAAGATGCCATTGAGGCACTGGAAAGGTCGCACCGTGCCTCCTGTGCGGCCCCATGTCTCCGTTTCGAAGCCGAGGATGACATTTCCAAAGACTCCGAGGAGGTACGGGTGGCAAGGACGCGAATGCACTGGGCGATGTGGAAAGACAGTGGAGTGGGTCTACGTTCACTTTGCCTGATTGTGCTTGCTTGCAGAGGTGGCATCATGACCAGAATGGGTTTCTAGGGGACTTGCTCTCGGCACCGAGTGCGGTCTCTCTGCTCAAGCATTAATTATGCCCAAAAATGAGGCGAGGATAGAGGGTTCTCCATCGTGGTCGCGGGAAGTTGCTCCTTTAGGCCGCGATAAGCAAGCTGTATCTTATGCGAGGCTCCTGCCATTTTGGAAATGAGACACGATCGGCCGCGGGCTTCGGGAACTTTGTTGATTTGTCGGTGGGGAATTTGTAGAGAGAGATGTGGTCGACAAAGTCACGCGAGATTATTTATTTGTTTTTGCGACCGCTTTGGTGCACGAGAGGTGCTCCGTTGACCGCTGTACAACATGAAGTCACCCAAATAAGAGCCACGACGCCAATCATCAGTGAACACGCTGTGTTCATAGAATTACTTTGCGGGCGCTTTGTTCGTTGGCGTTTCTGATCATGCGTGGTTGTCCGGACGCAGGATCAAGACCTCATTCGTCCACTAGAAAGCCACAGACTTCGACGCTGTCAGTTATCCGCAGCGACGTTGTGGCTGGAAAATCTGTGCGGTAATCATCCCAGAGACGGCTGATCTCCTCCCGCATAGTACTGTCAATCGGAGTGAACCACGCCACTATCAAGCACATGGGTACAAATGCGGACCCCGGTGGTCGTAGTGGCATGGCCTGGTAGGCGAGTGAAATGATCTCCTTAGCATATTCGACAGCCTCTATGCGGAGTTGCAAACGTTCTTCGGCAGGTAGCATGGCGCGGATGATGCAGTTGAGGTAGCAAGTCGTGAAAACCGCCATGTAGTACATGCGCTGATTGAAGAAGAGGACTTGTCTGGCCATAGATGCAGTATCCTCGTTTTTCGCGTCGCTGACCTCTTGCTGTGACTGCGCATAGACAATGCGGAGTCTCTCTAGCGTGAGTATAGTAGTACTGTAGAGTTCTGTGCTGGATCTCAGAAGGTCTTTGAACTCTTCCGTGGCCGTGATCGATTGCGAGATCCAAGCTCGTCGAACCGCAGAAGTCAGCCTCGGAAAAGACGCCCAAGATGCGATCATTCGAGTAACATCGTTTGGTGTGATCTTGGGTACGTGTCTTGTGATGAGAAAATGCCACTCCTCGTCTGTAAATTGAATATTTGGGTTGAAGAGACCTTCAAATAGCTTTAACCACACGTCAGCCACACAGTACCATGCCCTGTAAAGGAGAGAATCATACTAGAGGTCCTCGTAAAGTCTGGAGGAGCATATCTTCGAACTCGTCATGTGGGTCGTACCGGATCCCTTTAGACCTGAGGATAATCGCGGCTCCTTCACCATGTCCAGTCGCCTTGTTGCCACTGAAGCCAATCATTTGCTGTGCTGGTCAGATTTACCCGCAACGTTTGCCCAAGATGGTGACTACTTACCTGAGCGAACAGCAAGAGCATGACCGCACACAGCGTGTTTGCATCACGTGCAACTTCAGGATCATCGAGACAGTTTCTCAACACCGTCAAGGCATTGATATACGCCTTGATCTCTTCTGGTGCAGCCTCTCTCCGCCCGGTCGAATATCTGACATGCGACAGTGCAAGGGAAGTAGCAGCAGCGTCCAGGGCGGCATTTTTGCCAAGGCGGCGAGGAACATCCTGTATAAAATTGCCGAATGCCCAGGTAAGATTGTATCTCAGATCAGAGTCCTTAGTCAGATGGACTTTGTCGATCAGGGTCATGGCTAGGATTGTTTGAGAGTTGCTTGGGCTCCGACTGATTCGTCTCACTAGTGGCACTTCGTGGTCGGGAGTGGAGGAAGCTGTCCGGATGATAGTGGTGCTAGTACTGATTGTTCCTCTGCCGCGACTGTGGTTCGTGGTTTCGATCGACCATCTGATTCGTCTGGCGCCGGAGCCCACGCATGTTATACCCACGCGTTGACATCTTGAGCAGGTTGGCTGGACTTCATCGCATTTCTTTTTCTGCTTCCTGCAAGCCTCGCAGGCTCGGCCAGACGGAACTCCGGGCATGGTAAGGCTGCATGTAGCAAGTCATGGTAACAGTTGGATGGAATTGCCTTGTTGCTCGCAGCATGAGATGTTCAGCTGAAGCCAAACCCAAATGAGTGAAACATGGCGCTCGGAGAAATCTTTCCGCAGCAAACGTCAATGCGGGCTGATTTGAGCTGCTATCATTACATTAAATGTATTCGCAAAACAACATGTACTGTAGTCAGCTCTATCTACATGTCCAGCCCGATCTAAAACCGAGCGCTGCACGCGGTGTAATTCCTGCGCTGCTATGGTTTGTAGGCCCATTGCCTTTATCTACGACATCAACCACATGACATTGGCACCGCCATACGAGGCGTGTGCGGAAGTAGGTGAGTGGTGTATTTGTCGACACTGATGAGACTCATGAGCCATCAGGCAATCAACGAGAAGTTCCTGCAATGCCTTTCTTTCGTAAAAGGTGTAGCATCATCCCATGAAACGGTCGTGCACGCCCAAGCATTGGCTGATTGTACTGCGGCGCAGATACAATACCGGGGTTGCGAGTGCAACGCAGTGTCTTTTTCATCCTTCATAGGCCATCACTTGAAGGAACGTAGAAGTAAAGGCGCTGCGACGAAGATGAGAAGGCGGAGCCAGCAGCCAGCAACTTCTCTTGTGTTGTTCGCGCATAGGCTCGGACTCAGGGACCATGGAAGAGACGACCGTTCAATCAGTACTTCTTGAACGATGCCTCCAGCTGAGCCTGCAGTGCGCTGAGATCGCGAACCGGGGTCTTAGGTCTCGGTTTATCGTCTTCCTCTGATTTTTGTGAGAAGAACCTGGGCTCTACAGTCTTCGACTTGTCAGCCACTTCGGGCTTCCACGTAGGTCTCGGTTTATCGTCTTCGTCTGGTTTGTGAGAGAAAGCCTTCGGCTCTGCTGTCTTCGGCTTTTCAATCGCTTCAGGCTTCCACGTCGAGATCTCTCCAGAGTTCTGCTCAACTCCAAAGTTCTTGCCCACAACCTTCTTTATCTTGATGGCCTCCTTTTGCGATGCAGCACCAGCTATCACGCTCGCGAACTGGTCATCCGTACTCATGCCAAACTTCGGCTTCTCTTCTGTCTTCTTCTTCCCAGTGTCCGTAGAGGCTGCAACCTTCGCAGCGACCTTCGCAAAAGGATTCCCCTTCCTCTCGGCAGGGGCCGCCGAACCAGCATCGCTTCCACTGATACTTGTCAAGTCGTCTTTCCACTTCAGATTCTGCACATTCTCTGTCACTTGCGAAACGGCGGCGATCCTCTCCATGTTCAGAGTTTCCAACAAATCCTTCCTCTCTGCATCGCTCATGCCCCTAACCCGCTGCAAGAAATCGATCTCGTCATCATTGCTGCCCGGCTCGAGGTAGGGCTCCAGCTCCAAATCCTCCACGTGCTTGAGCAAATTCGGCAGAGTCGCGTCTTTCAGTTTGCGCAATTGAGCCTGCGCTTCTGTGATAGCGATGGCGCGCTCGACCGATGTGTGGGCCGTTTCTCTCGACTTTGTCAAAGGCTCCAGGGCTGCTGGTAGAGTCGTGAGGAAGTCGAGACTCTTGCTTAGGACGGCGTCGTAGTCTTCGATCTTGGCTTTCACGGGCTTTAGCTTCCTTTGGTCTTCTGCCTGCAGAAGGGTGAGGCGATCCAAGTGCTCGTCGTAGTGGTCGCTCGCGGGTTTCTGCCGTCTGATCGCTGTGGTAGACATGCGGAGGACATGGTCTGATTTCGTAGTCTTGCTGACGCAGGCGCCTAGACGCCTGGCTATTGTTGGCGACATCACATTGCGATACATAGGTTATGAGGATGACGGGGAATAAAGTAGAACCTAAGATGGCAATGCTTGAATTGTCGAAGCTCGCGACCCTTCGGGGATGCAGCCGGCCTCGGTGACGTTGCTTAGGATGCCAGATCTTCTTTTTTGTACATGTAAAAGGCAACCCTACCAATAAACGGCAATGAGAGGAAATATGCGAGTTCACAGTGCATGAAAAATCAATCCAATAATAGTACAGACCTAAATACACATGAGGTATCCAAGTCGGGCACATGATGCTTTAAAAGACATGTCAAATTCACATACGCGTGCTATCTTTTCACCCATCATAAGTAGGTAGGCATTGCGACCACGTGCACGTGGCATCATGCAAAGCGACTTTTCCCCAACGCCGCCAATGTTTATTCCCATCCACAATAACGCTTCACTAGAATATCGCTTACTGCGCGCGGATGGCGTTGCCCAACGCACCGCCGGTGAATCCGCCGCCTCGGGGAGCTCCACCGCCACGGCCTCCGCCACCACGGCCACGGCCGCCACGTCCACCACCGCGACCACCGCGCTGGGGCTGTCTCTCGAATGCGTGGGCAGTACCCTGCGTACGCTGCTCCAGAACACGCTCGTTGGACTCGATAAGGTGTTGGGCCTTGTCGCTGAGGGTAAGGGACAAGCTCTGCAGACGGCTGAGCTCGACACCCTTGCGGAAGATGATGGCTGAGTTGACCTGGTCGAGAGCAGCGGCAAGCTCCTCGTGGTGGATCATCTTGCTGACAATAGCAGCGACCTTGCGGGGCTCGAGGTCGAACATACCAGCGAGCTGGTCGGTGCCAAGAGTCTCGTAGAAGGGCGCGTAGGTAAAGAGGTAGGTGCGGAGACCCTCCTCCTGGATCTGTGCCTCAAGCATTTGCTTGATCTCGTCCTTCTTAGGCAGAAGCTCCCAGATCTTGATGGAGGTGATGAACTCGGCGGCCTTCTTCCACTCACCAGCAGCAAGAGCCTTGGAGGCCTGCATGACGTGGTCACGAGTGTTCTCAGGAGGGCCGGTGAAGATCTGGCGCTCATGGTACTCCAACATACGGCGGTAAGACTTGGAGATGACACGCTTGCGAACATCAGGGCTTGAGCCGACTTGTGCAAGGAGAGGGATTTCGAGAAGCATAGAGCAGGTGAGGTACACACACTCGAGGAGCTCGAGGTTGATGTGCATGTGGAAAGGCAACTGCCTTTGCCTTTCAAGGCGCTCCTGCTCTGGTGTGATCTGGCTGTAGCGCTGCATTTGCAGACCCTGGGCGAGCAGCTCTTTTTGGCGCTGGCTGCCGCAGATGTCCTGCAAGCTGTTTTGGCACTCGTAGATGAGACCGGCACGGAAAGCGCACAGACCAATCTGGGTGAGAGTGCGGTTGTAGAGAATCTGGGAGTTGATGTCAAACTGGTTGATAGTCTCCTGCAAGTGAGACATGAGCATCATGTCACGGGCCTTGTAGTACTGGTCGTGAAGAGCAAGGTGGTACACCTGGCAAAGCATAGCGCGAGCACGGATGATACCCTCGCTGTTCTTGAAAAGGTAGCCACAGAGAGTCTGGACGAGAGTGGTGATGTCGTTGCTGTTGCTCCTGGGAGTCACGGTAGAGTCAAGGTTTGCGGGGAGAGCGTTCCAGGTCTGCTCCTCCAAGATGGAGACAACCTGCGAGGGCTTGAAGTAGACGTGCTCCAGACGGCGGATGACAACACGGTTGATGTTCTCAGGGCCCAAGTTGAGCTCAGCGGTGGCCTTGCAACGCTCGGCGTAAAGCTGGGCGCGCACAAGCACAGAGTAAAGAGCGCTCTCGTCGGTAAGTCTCTCAATGTACTCAGAAGTGTGAGGGTCAACGTGCTGGAGAACGCGGGTAAGCTCGTCATCGAGACGCTCCACGAAGGAGGAAACGCTGCCAGGGATCTTGAAGAGTTGGTCAGGGGTGATTGTGGGCAGCTTCTCGTCATCCTCCCACTCCTCAGCGCCCTCAGTGACCATGATCTCCTTGTTCGCCTCGAGGATCTCGAGAAGGCGGGAAATCTCTTGCTGAGCAGCCTTCCAGTTTTCTTGTGACATCTGCGAGCCGCTACCAGATGTGAGGTCGAAGCGGGTGGCCACAAGGGTGAGGAGAACGCGGATGCGCTGGTAGTCGTTCTGGGCGACTTCCTGCAGCTTCTCCATAATCTTGATCTGCTCAGTGCGGTCGGTGTTCTTCCTGCCGCGAGACTCGACTATTGAGCGGAGGTGCTTGAGGATGCTCTCCGGGGTGTAAACCATAGCCTTGCCACCTGCGCCAACCATGGTGAAGCCATCCTCGCCTTCCTCGATTTGGCTGGGGTCCACAACCAGAGACTTCTTGGTGGTCTTCTTGGGTGCGGCCACGACCTCCTCGACGGCCTCCTCCTTCATGTACGCATCGGGGTTCTCGCGGAAGCTGGTGATTTCGCTCTGGTATTCACGGTTGTTCTTCTTGATCTTCTGGCGAAGAGCGTTCAGGCCCTTCTGTGCGATCGGGTTCATCTTCTTGCCAGGTGTGACCTTCTGCTTCTCGAAGGCCTCAGCGACGCTGGTCTCGAGCTCGGCAATAGCCTTGACGAAAGGCTTCGGGGGCTTGCCATCCAGCTGGCGCATGAGGACGGGTACTTGGCGGTTCATTTTGTCGTATTGCTCGTTAATCACGCTCCAGTCAGAGATCCTTCCAGCGTTGTCCATGAGTTTGATGGTGGCCTCGAGCTCGTCGAAGCGCTTGTCCTTTGCGGACTTGACCACTGTGACCTTCTCCTCATCGTCGCTGTCGTCGCTGTCGGAGGCCTCGCGCAAGAAACGGTTGGCGCCGGTCTTTCCATCGTCGCTGTCGCTGGAATCCGAGTCGTCATCCGAGTCCTCCTCCGAAGATTCATCCGAAGTCTCCTCCTCAGACTGCTCCTCCTCGGGGTTGATATCGTACTCCTCCTCGTCGGAGCTGGAAGAGTCGCTGTCGCCGGCGTGGAAAAAGCGAGACATCTTTGCTGCGGGGCCGTTCGTCGGCAGCAAAAGTTGAAGATGTCGTGGGGCTTCTGTTTGTTGGGCTATGGGTGCTGGCTGTAGCCTGGAAATTAGTCACGCCTCGTCGCCGTCGTTTGCCCAGGGCAACTTGTGGTGTGAAAATCGACAACGCCACGCACGGACTCTTTCGGGACTTTCTTGGCGACGGCCGGCTTCCCCTCTCCTCCAGACCTCACTCGGGGTGTGGAGGTATATGATCATGATAGTATGCATGCGTATAGTCGCTAATCACAATATGCGGTGTGCGAGGTGCTTTGTGTTGGAGGAACGATGGTATAGGTAAGGAAGGTAGGGGGTGAGTCCATTTATCGCCCTTTTGATCACGTGCCAGCCAGCGAGTGACAACCTGACAATGACAGTTTGATCAATATCATAGAACATAGATAAGACTAATCACATGTCTGGTATAATGTTCGACGTTCTTTCTTATCAATCCCCGTCTACTACACATTGACAAGAACATACCGACTACTTGCCGCTCCATGACTGCGCGAAGCCTATACGCCATCCCTCGGACCAACACTGGCCTCCCAAGCATACTTCTTGCGAACATCCTGGTATGGGGGACGTGTTACAGTGTGAGTGTGGTCGTATGGGCATCTCGGCCTAGGGAAGACAAAAACTTGCGACGATCTTCGCTTCCACCTCAATACTGGCTGAAGACCGACAATATCTCAACAACTTCGCCATCACAAAGGCACATTCAGCATACAATGTGTTCGACCTTATGCAGTTCGCCCTTCAGCAACCCTCGAATCCACAACCTGGATTAGGGTGGTAGGTTCCAGCATGGACGTGGTAACTACCAGAAGTCTGCACCAAATGCACAACGCGTACAGACTTGGGCTCAACTTTGAGTCAGCCAGATTGCGCAAAGACGATTGGTCGCTGCCCGGATCATTCACAAGGCCGTTACTGGCTCACTGCCCCCAGGCATAGACCGTTGCTATGTCAACGTGTTTCGTCGCCCCGAAGCGATTACTTTAGGGCAGAAATCGAAGGAATGCCACAAGACGATGCAGTAGTATCATCTTCTTGTCCGACATTAACGATAAATGTTCGAAATGAGTTTTAAATGCAGCCTTGGAGGAGTAACTCTCCATCGACAGACAATTGACTGTGAAGTGTAGAGTGAGTGGTGCGCAGCGGCAGGTCCCGACTCCTGCGTTGGTCGCACCTTCCCTTTGCTTGCCACACTGTTTTGTACAAACAGTCACCACAACAAAGATAAATTCTGTCATAAGCTACCTACTCTAGCATCCAACTGCTCTTAAACACCACCACATACATTCACCTCTCGTCCTTCCACCATGGCAGAACATAACAACATCACCGCTATCACCAAGACGCTCGCCCAAGCTACACTTGGCGATGGCGCCGTTCCGATCAAAATCAAACTATCAAACAACATCAAGCCGAAGGCTGCTATCACTTCCTTGACCACCATGTTCGAGGTGG
Organism: Cladosporium cucumerinum; assembly: GCA_023634325.1. Lineage (NCBI taxonomy): Eukaryota > Fungi > Ascomycota > Dothideomycetes > Cladosporiales > Cladosporiaceae > Cladosporium > Cladosporium cucumerinum. The sequence goes on from JALDQA010000007.1 coordinate 1,550,828, forward strand.
TCTGGTTCAAGGCATCACGCAACATCTGGCTCCAGGTACGAGAGCGAAGGATGCGATCCGATATATTGTCTGAGACACTTTGCTGACCTGAACCTCTGTAGTACGCTTCCAGAGAGAGGGCAGTCGCAGCTTGCAACGCCTTGCAGGGTAAACAGATCGCCGGAGTCTCTGTTCGCTGCCGCTTGACGGAGCCGCATCATTTTCGGCCGTTCCAGTTCGGCGTGCAGCTACAAGGTATGCCCGATCACATTGATTTGTCAGATATCAGACCTCGTCTTCCAGGCCGTGAAAATCCAGATGGCCTTGCATACGGCAACCTCAATTATCAGGCAAACACAAACGCCATTCAGCACATCTGCGACAAGATCTGCGCCCGCACGAACGAGAGCATCAAGTATGGCAAAATCATAGCGATGAAAAACGGCGCAAAACAAAAAGCAGAGATCACCCTCAACGCAGACGCAGCAAACCTGGAGGCACACGCCAACGCCCTCAACGGCGTCAACATCCCCCAGCTGGGAAACACCAAGATCTTCGTTGTCGAGCGTCTGCGAATGCACGTTGCGGTTGAGAGTGCGTTGTACAAACGCCGCAGCAAGACCCTCAAGGGTATCGCAGACAGAGCATGGGACTCTCATCGCATTGAGGTGAAAATCTTTGACGGTGAACTAAGGTATGCGCAAACCACTTTTCTTATTCTCATCGTGGGCAATGGGCGGGCAGCATTACAGCAGATTAAGGCGGAAATCGATGAGTGCGTCACCGTGGATGCGATCATGGGTCAGCGGAAGAAGGCGAACATGCCGAGGCAGATGCGTTACATCAACCTCAACACGGTAAGAGAGTTCAGGCTGGCCACTAACGATGGTGGGATTGAGCGCCTCGAAAAGTTCTACGGAGATGAAACCGTCGGTCTCGACGAAGACCACGATCCGCCGAGGATCACTATTAGATCGGCAGACGGCAAGCTTGAGAAGGCGAAGGACCTGGTTTTCAAAACCCATTCCAAGGGCGCAGATGTGGGAGAGTGTGTCATCTGTGCTGAGGAAGACGTCGAGCTCTTCAAGGTCCCCGGCTGTGATCATACTAGCTGTGGGCCATGCTTGAACGAGTACTGCAGGATCAATAGTTCGAATCACCTGCCGCTGGAATGTGTCAGTGGCGGCCGCAATTGCAACACTCTCCTCCCGATCGGCTGGCTCAAGGAACGCCTATCACCGGTCACGTACCGATCTCTCTTCGAGAACGCTGTCGCTGGAAAATGTCAACAAGATCCCGATAATTTTGTCCACTGCACGGGAAAAGACTGCGACCAGCACCTCGCCATTATCAAGGGCGTGAGCAGAATCATTTGCCCAAAGTGCCTCACCGTCAACTGCACCACCTGTAAGACGCAGTACCACTTCGGAGAAACCTGCGAACAAAGCCAGAGGCGCCGCGATCCACAAAACGAAGCTCTGCAGCAGTATCTCGAGCGCATCGGCGGCAAGCTCTGTCCTCGCTGCAACACACCAAGCATCAGGATCGATGGCTGCTATCACATTGAGTGCCCAAGCTGCAGAGTCCACTACTGCTGGCTCTGCCTGGCTCATTTCAACACCATGGGCGAGTCATACGACCACATGGATAGGGCACACGGGGGACCTTTTGGAGGCCGTCTTGATGAGCAAGAGAGGCTCCGTATGGAGCTAGCATGGCTTCAAGACAATGAATAGGGTGTTTCGATGGTAGAATGAGTCAGAAAGGGACAGTTTGTGTAAGATAAATGCTTGAATTGATGAAAATTATAGTACACATATGTTCACTCTCCTTGGTACATTACTTCACTGCGCTACCGTATTCGCATGTAGGCATCCTGGGACATATTCTTACCATTGAGATGCTGGAATTATCTCATGAATATCTCGTACGCTTTGTGGTACTACCACTAAGCATAGATTGAAAACTATTGAACCTTGTCGCTGAGATTCCTGTCATATCTCATGGGTATCTCGTACGCTTTGTGGTACCACCGTACAGCGCAGATCAAGAATTATTGGCCCTTTCCACTGAGACGACTACCGCACCTCCTGAGCATTTCATATGCTTTGAGGTACTACTAATAAGCACAGGTCAAGAATAAATGAATCTTGCCACTTTTTAAACACCACCAGAGCATCTATGCGTCTTCATAGGCATTTTCAGCCCCGTACGTGTGTACTGGTGGTGCTATCGTCAGTCGGGGTGCGGTTTGAAGTTCCGATGGTATGGCAATCTCTTCTCTCGCTCTTCATAAATCTCATCCTTTCACCATACGTGAAGGTAACAGCATGAATACTACTAGTATACTCACGCGACCTTGCCAGCATCTCAGCAACGAGTTAAAATGAGATATCATTCTGTACATGATGGTACTAGCACAGTCGCTGCTAAACGAAGGCACAGCTTAGACAGCAAGCATCTCGGTGGTGAGGTGGAGTGAGATATTGTTCTGCACATGATTATACCAGCGCAATTGATACTAGAGAACAGTGTAGCTTGGACGACATATCAGTCGCACATCATCGCTTTCCAATGTCTTCGCCCGACGATATATGCACTAATTGCGCAGCTCAGTGATCAGAGCTTGTGTTTCTCTCACTAGCAGGACGGCCTGTTCGATAAGTGCGGCATCCGTGATAGCACCACATCGCCAAAGCACCCAGGATAAGTGTTTGTTGAAGGTTTTGAATTCATATTCACACTATGTAAGCATGACTATCTCATACATAACTTTTTCGCCAAGTCCAGGCATTCTTCTATACTACATATGCTCAATTTCATCCGTAGTACAAACAAGGACAGGCAGAAAAGAAAAGACCACGAAATCAAAAGGCTCGATCGAGCCATGCAATGCAGAAAGAGGAAACCCCCATCTCAGAAACGCCAACCCGGCCACCATGTAGGTAGGGCACAAGGCTCTTTTGCTACCCTATGTACTGACTTTCTAAGCCCCAGAGTAAGGTTGCCCGCCCCTTTGCTCGTCCTCGTCCTCATCTTCAGCCCGGGGAGGCTGGTGGAGGTTCTGGCCAGTGCGAGTAGCGCTCTCTGGGCGGCGATAAGGGTTGCTGCTAGACTCACTGCGGCCGACACCAACGTTCGACATCTCGATGGGCGAGATGGGACGGTTGGCTGGTGGCAGGTAGGAGGAAGACTGCGGGGGATTGTAGGAGGTTGAGATGTTGTAAGGATACGCTTGAGTGTTGCTGGCGTTGTACGGATCGTATTCGGCAGTCGAAGAGTATTTTTCTTGATGAGCGTGGGCAGAGCGGTCTTGGTAGATGCTGCCTGTAGGCTCGTTGATGGTGGGAACCGAAGGTCCGCTCCAGGGCGCGTTGCTGGCTGTGCGTTTGCCGCGCGAGGAGCCGCGGCGGAGGGCGTTGCGGACTTCTTCGATAGATTGGCGGTCGTTGCTGGGACGGCGAACACCATCGTAAGTGCTGTTTTCGGCGTCTCTGCCGGTTGTCCACGCCATGTCTCTGGCAAAGTCGGCGCCTGGGCTTCGAGCGTTGAGATCTCCAATGACTTCGGCTTGACGGCTGGTGAGACCGGCTGCACGGGCGTCTGCTGCCGTATTACTGGACTCCTCGTCACTCTTGACTGGAGGGTAAAGTCTTGCCTGTTCTCTCTCCCTGGCCGCGAGCTTGGCTGCCTCCTTGGCTTCAGCATCGGAGGTAGTGACAGAGTAGTTGGGGTTTGCAGCGCTACCCGCAACATCGAGTCCACCGCCAGGACCATAAATCGGTACAGCTCGGAGAGCTGCGACAAGCGCACACATGAACTTGCTGCGACGGGCTGCTCTCAGCGTTTCGTTGGCCCAGTTGCCCTTGTGCTTGATCTGTACTTGAATCTCAAGCTTGCTCATGTCCGTAGTACCCAGGATCTCGATGTTCATGTCCGGCTGGAAGTCTCTGCTGTTGTCCTTGTCCATGACGAACTTGTTGAGTTCATCCCTCAGAATCTGGACGTCCTCAAAAGTGGTGTCGAAGGAGACGAATACAGAGTGCTCTTCCATCATGGAATGGCTGCGGCTCAAGTTTTCGATGGACAAGGTGTTCAAGACGATATTCGGGATCTGTACGAGGCCACCGACCTTGGCGCCATTTGCGCGACGGAAGACAGTAAAGAGAAGACTGATGTGCTCGACTGTGTGCTGATCGGCGCCAATGTCGACGCGGTCGCCAATATCGTAAGGGTGCTTGACAAACAGGAAGATGCAGCTACCCAAGATCTCCTGGGTAGTGGCGGCGAAGACGAAAGAGAGCGAGAGCAGTGCGGTACCAGCCGTTGCGAGAGTTGTGACGAAGCTCTGGTTGAGGAAAGCCACGAAGACAAAGACGATGGCGATGAAGACGACAGTGCACAGGAGGCGGTCGAGGACGGTGATGGCCTGGTCAACATCATGCATGCTGGAGGCGATAGACTTGCGCTCGCGGCTGAACTCAACGACGGTCATCACCATCTCGGTCAGAGAAATGTCGCCGTTGGCATCGCCATCAATGGCGACGAAAGCCTCCTCAGCTTGCTGCCTCTTGCCGCTACCGAGAACATCAAGGAAGTCCTCTTGGAGTAGTACATCGCGACCCTCGACCACAAAAGACATCCAAATACGACGGGCAAGAGCCTCAGAAGTACGTCTCTTCTCGAGAGCTTCAATGACAATAGAGTACGCGCTGTTTGAATTGAAGACTTCTCTGCCAGTAATCTCAGAAGCGACGTTACCAACTGCTGCGCTGATCTTACCACCGACACGGCCTACGTTGGCTTGAAGCATGCGCATCGGTGTCTGAGACCCGGAACGGGCATGGCTCTCCCCCTTGCTCGCTCCCTTGCTCTTCTTGCCAGCCAACTTGAGATTGAGCTGATCGGCGATTATAGCGTCCTCTTCCGCGAACTCGTGGCAGTAGGCGGGAAACATCTGCCTAGAAGCATCGTAGAGAAGGCTGAGCAGGTAAATGTTGTGCTTGGAAGCCTTGATGCGAGCCGTAAACTGCTTGCGGTGGTAGTTGATCGAGATGAGTTGGATGATCAGCTTCTCGGCGAAGAAAAGAAGAGCGGCAACTGTGAAAGCACCCAGCACTTGCTGCATCACGTTCTCCCAATGATCCGGCGTGCTTGCACTCCAGTCAAGAGGTGCATCTGCGGGCTTGGGCAGGTTGCGGCGAATGGGATTCCGGGTCATGATAGGCAGGAAAGTAGCAAGTGATGTGACCATCCATCCCACCAGACTGAGAGGGATTTCAAGAGAGCGGATAACCAGAGAATACTTCCTGATACCCGAGTTTACAACACCGACAAGAAGTTGGAAGACGTAGGGCAGGAAATGGACTACAATCTTGGAAGCCCAAAGACTGCACCACACGATCTCCACCCAAACGAAGAACCATCTTAGTCGGACTCTGCCAATCGTCGGGTTATCTGTGATGGGCGGCCCTCCGACAATAATGGGAATCGCCAGCAAAATCGCCAGAGGTGCGACATAAAGCATGTATCTTGTGATGATGCTGAAGTCCAGAATCTTCTTGTAAATCCTGCCCATGGTGGTAATTGTGTCTTCTTCGCCGTCGTATCCCACATCTCCTGGCTTTTGCAGTCCCGCCGGTCCACGTCGGCGACCGCGGAACAAGGTGTGGTGCTCGTGTGCATTGTCATCTTTCAGTGGCGCAAATGATGGATTGTCGCTGCGGGCACCGGGCGGTACGCCGCTGGAGGTAATCTCTTCGAGAGGTATGTCGATTGTGGCATCGTTCGGGTGATGAGCCATGGTGTCGTCGGTCCCGTCGCCAATAGTCTGGTAGCGTTCGCGGGAAAAGCGTTTGTGTAAAGATTCTCTGGGCGAGAGCGGCATTGGTTGATGGAAACCCTCAAGGGCCAAGCGAGTGACGGGTGGGAAATGAAGGAGCACCAACAACAGGTGGCTCGGCAACAATAGTGAATAGCGAAGGAGAATAGCTTGCGAGCGGCAGGTTAAGGTATTGTGTTGCGGCCGTTGCTTTGTGGCCCGAACTGACGTGTCGAGGCCAACAAGGGTCGTGAAAGTGGAGCTCCGCGAAGGATGTGTGGATAACCGGCACCGATTTAGTAGCAGAGACCGCGATTGGGTTATACCGTACAGCTAAGAATTGTGTAACTGGCAAGACGTCCTGCATGAGAAGGAGTGACTGAATGACATTCACAAGCCTGGCCAGGCCTGTAGCAGGACCTTGTTACATCGTGAACTGCTGAAACGAAATCCCAACTCAGAACTTCACAGACTGGCCTCGGTATTCGATCGACGGCTAGCCCTTCCTAAAAATGATCGACGGTCCGTTCCTGCGTGCACCTAAGTTTGGAGCACTCGACAGGGGAGCCCTGATCCTCACGCAAAGGGTATAACAGACGTTGCTGAACCTTGACAAGTATAAGCCAAGTTCATGCACTGACTGCTCATATCAGAAAGGTATCACGCCCAGCTTTGTTCGGATCAATCGGAACAAATATCATTCATAGCCGAGTAAGTAGATTTCTCCTGACATTTGCAGGTCCGCGCGTTGCAGAAGCAATTTTTGCACACGTGACGTCGGCGGCGTCGACCGTTGTGCGCATGGCGTCGGCAGACGTTTCGAAGACAGACGGCTCGCGGTAGGGCTGTTGATGCTTTGCCAGGCCTCTCGTTGGATGTGAAGTAGAGAGCGAGCACGGAAAAAGTGTGATAAAAAGACACGTCGCCAAAGCCAATTGTGTATACGCACGTGATATGTTCTATCTGAGATATAGGGCTCTCTCCGCGATCTCTCAACCCGGCAGTGATGTTGTGTGTCACGATCTCATCACATGCAATTGCGTGTTCGCTGCACGTCGATCGTCCAGCTGGACTTGCTAGGACTACGACGGTATGCCTTCACACGATTCGAGTAGAAGGATTGCACACGTTCCTCTGGTAGTAACGCTTCGTTCTATTATGTATGAGATGGATCACTCACGGAGTAGGTTGCTACGTCTCAGCGTACGTGTATCTGGGAAAGGATCGAGCCATCTTGATCTACACGTATTTTTGTCAGGTCGGCTGATTAGGGTCAAGGGTTGGGGTAAGGTTTGGTAGCCATATCTTGCATAACAACGACCATATGTACTTGAACAGACCGGGAACCGTTTCTTTGGTCGGTGTGGGCTTCTGAGCTGCTTTTATAGTGATGTTCGCTATATTCAATATACGTGATGTGTGCCTTGGACTGTCGTTTTAGTATTCGTAGTTCACGATTACCTCTGATTCAAACATGGGACCCATGCTGTATGTACTTTGTCGCAGTCTTGAAGACACAAGAGGAGGGCAATCAACCAAAAATTCACACGAATATCGCATAGGGCAAAGGCATCCAGCATCAAATCATACACATACACTGATCTACACCAACCTCACATCTACAGGAAGGCACACCACCCGATGTACATCTGACACAAATTCCACGGGTCCACCGCGTCGCGAATTAGCGCATCCGCGTAGCCCTCAAGACTCAAAGGTACCGTCTCCTTCTTATAGTAGCCCTTCAGCTTGCCACCAACACTGTCCAGAATCTCCTGCGGGGTCTCCGGCACGCCTTCTGTATGGCGCTTCTTCTTGCCCACGAAATCGGTCGTAGGGTCGTACAGGAAGGTCTCGAGGATAGTATTTAGAGTGTCCTTGTTCTGTCGCAGTAGTCCAAGTGTGAGCTCCGACGAGCGGCGGAAGGGTCCTTCGTAGCCGTATGGGCCCATGGCGTCGACCATGTTGTGGGTGAGGCGGAATGGCACGACCTCGGGTTTCTCGAAAGTGCTACCTTTGTCGAACAGGCAGTTGAAGTCAACGTGGAAGACGCCACCGGTGCTTTCTTGCAAGAGAATGTTCTCTCCGTGACGATCGCCAAGGCCAAGTACGTGGCCAGTCATGGACATGACGGCTGCAGTGCGGGCGTAGCGAAGACGAGCATTGAACCAGGTATCCGGCTCTGGGTACACTTCGGTAAACCATTCGTGCAGACATGCCGGGAACTGGGACTGTACTTTCTCCAAAAAGGCCTTGCCACCATCGGACGGAGCTTTCTTACACGCCTCGTTAAGGTCGCTTCTGATCTGTGTGTAATTCGGCCTGATACCTTTGCGCATGTAGATCTGCAACAAGATGTCTCGAATAGGTTTGATACCCTCCACCCACTCGAGAATGCCAGATTCCTCGCTCAAGGGAGTGACAGCGTATGTCTTGATGTAAAGGCGGCGTTTACTGGCCTCGGCGTCGCGCTTCAGAGCCCTGTTGATAACGCCGTTGAATTCCATGAGACGCTGGTCCTTCCGGAGATCGTCTTTCGGTTTGCACAGGAGACCGTACGTCTTACCATCGGAGCCCTTCACAGTGACCTTTTTGGGCCTTTGGAGCGAGCTCAGCACAAGGACACTATCCTCGAACGACTGAATCGTGATCTTGTCATGAGCGAATGCCTTGTGTGCGTAGCTGCGAATGCGGGTACTATCAGCACCGGCTGGCATACTGACAGTGAGAGTAGTCTCGAGAGGAACGACGAGAGCGCACGGTGCTAGCTTGTGATTGAAGTTGAGGTCTCTGGAAAGACTTGCGTGCGATTGCCTCTGTTCGACTGGTGCCTCGGACGCCTGCAGCAGACCGTCAGAAAGCCTCTGCCCGGATGAAATCATCATTCTCAAGTCGATGGCGTTGCTGTCGGCCTTGGACTTCAGCTTCGGGTCGCGTAGCTTGTTAATGACCTCGACAGCTCTGTCATGTCGGATGCGATCCGTCGCTTTGGACACGGCGAGCAGACTCCACAAAGCCTGGCTTGGATAGGTGGAAGCAATCTTCGTGATCACCTGGCACAACTCCTTCCAGACCTCCGGATGTGGATGACTGATACGAGACAGCATTTGAGGTAGAGCTTGGTAGAAGATGTAGGGAGGAACCCGATCGAAATACTTTCTGACCTGCTTGTTGCACATGGACAGGGCTTTGGCTCGCTTTTCAAAGACATCCTGAGATTCCTTGCTCTCTCTCTTCTGGGTGACCAGGCCAAGGTCAAGCCACAATGTCAGGATTTTCGGAATCGTTTCGTGCCAGTACTTGTTGCCGAAAGGTATAGACCGCAACAGGTTCTCCACCACCAGGCGAGGAAGTTCACCACACAGCAGCTGTGAGCTCTGTTTGCCTTTTGGCTGGAGCTTCTCGACCTCAAGCAGTTTGTTGTAATGTTTGCCCAGGTAGTAGTGACCTTTCTCCCAACGTTGAAAGGTCTTGGCGGCATACTGGTACTTGGCCGTCATGTCTTTTGTCTGGGTTTGACCTGAAGCATCGAGCCATTTTGCAAGCAGAAGATGTGCCTTAGCAAGGAGCATGTTTTGCTTCTGTTCCTTCTGTTCTGGCACAGCACTTCTCGTCTGTATGCTGTCCACATCAATGCTCTCGCTCTCCTCGTTGAACACATGGGACTTGATGGCACCCTCAAGCGCTGAGATCGCCTGCCTTCCGTGCCCGTCACGCCACAACAAACGTGCCTCTTCGAGCTTGGCGGCTTTATCGCCACACTCGTACGCTTGCAGGACCGCGTTGTAGGCAGCCTCGGTATTACCAGCTTTACGAGCAAGGCGGGCAGTCGTCAGCCAGAGCGAACCCATCTGTGGCTCGGTGTACAGCTCATGACACCTAAACATGGCTCGCCGTATGCCAAGAATGCTCTGTTTGTCCGAAATGTACGAGCCAACCGCACTCAAGCGTTTCTCAAATCTCTCGAAGATAAGTGCCATTGACTTCTGGGTCTCCTTAGTTCCATCTTTGAGCATTTCGATCTCGCTCAAGATGTGAAGGCGTCTCAGCTCGGTATGGCAGCCGTGGAGAGAGCTTCCATTTGCAGCGGACATACCAGTAGTAATGCTTTTACGCATTGAAGTGACGCGTTCCAGCAGCGAGTCCGGATCGGTCAAGTTGTTCGATTGAATGGCATATCCGATGCCGACGTTGAAGTCATCCGCCATACTTTCTGGTGTTATTTTAAGATGCCTCGTCAAGCTGGTCGAGTCACCTGTCATGTAACATGCTTCAATGGCAGAAGGTAGCAGTGTTGCCAGAGAGGAAGCAGGCTGTCCGATGGACTGTCCAACCGCTAGGAAACTGTCGGCATATCGGAGCAGAGGGGCATACCGGCCAGTCTCGCGCAGACACTGAAGTAGACTGGTTTGCAGCTCTTCATCATTTGGTCTCTCGGCTAGTTGCAGTTCATACCAGGCCTGTGCGGCGGCCCAGCGACCAGATCTGGCATGCAGAGTCGCTTGCTGTTCATCCGACAAAATGGTGAGATGTGAAGAGATACCCTCCAAGCCATCGGGCTCATCAATCTGCGAATAGATATCGATGAGGCGGTCATTCATCTCGTCGCTGACCGCGTCGACCGACGCCAAGGGAATCAGTGGGCGAGATTGACGAATGTACTGTTCCCAATTAAACAGTGCCCGTGCATACGTTCCACACTCCATGGCTCTAGTAGCGACACGGTCCGCCGGTATCGTAGCAAGAAAGCGTTCGATGGTCTCAATTTGGCCCTGATCTTGGACTTCGTTAAAGTCGTTGGGTGACTGACCGGTGCGGTAGGCAGTGGCGCGTGTGTCGGCAACCGATTTCTTCTTTTCACGTAACCAGACACACATGTAGTCCAAGCTAGTGAACACGGTCTCACTGCAGAGTCTGATCGTTTCCATCTCCGCAGCATTGCTGGACTGGTCTTTCAGCACTGCCGATATCTCGTCTTGGATCCCCTTGGTCTCGGCCACTGTACCTCCCAGCACTACATTCGTGAGAGCGTATGGTAGAAGAAAGGCAGCGATAGAGATGTCGTAGCGGATGATGCGGGCTAGCAGCGGGAAGACCATCTTGGGATTGTCACCCTTTGCCTTGAACATAAGATCGGTGGTGAGAGCGCGGAGCCAAGCTGAGTGGTTGACTTCGCGCGAGAAGTCAGGATAAGTGCGATTGGAGGCCTGGTTCGTTACGTTGGTCACGTATCTGGATGTTAGGAAAGGAGTGAGTGTTGTCCTGACGTGCTCAGGCATGTCCTGCCACCGTTGTGCCGTCGTGGTGCCTTGTGTAGCTCTCGGCCTTAACGCGGTAGTTTCGTTGAACTCGCAGAAACGGAGAAGCTCCTGCATGGTGTATGCCAGGAAACCTTGGGCTCGCGCGTTGCTGACTGATTTGAATGCCTTGACTAGCACATGTTCCAGGAACGCTACGACCCAATCGACAGTCTCGTCAGCCTTCTCAAAATTTGACATGATCATCATCGGCTTCGTGAGCTTGGAAGCATCAACTCGATCGGGGTCTAGGCATCCGACAAGACCCAGGCATTTTCCACATAGCTCAGCGACATCGTCGTTCTCGTTAGCCATACTTGCAGTGGCATCGAGCAAAGCGCGGACAAGATCAGCTAGCCATTGCTCAGGCTGCTCGCTCACAGCAGCATCATGCACCAAGCCTTGGTGAGTTTCGAGGAAGAGTACCAGTTCACGTAGTGCTTGTACGACAACGATCGGGCTTTCTCCCTTTAGCCGCTTGGCGAAAGCTTTGAATCTGCCCTCTGGAGTTTCAAGGCTCTGCAGCCGTTCTATTTCTGCGCCGAATTTCGAAAGAAGAGGGATGTGTGATAGTGACGGAAGCAACATAACGATGTCGTTGATTGTGGTATTGTGAATTTTGATCATCTCGGCAATTCTCGTATGCGTAAGCTGTTGCGAGTCGGCAGAGAGTGCGTCCCAATATCTGATGATCAGAGCGAATGTCTGGTCGGCGATGAGCGCAATATCTTCGCTCTCCAGATTGGGAAGGAGCGAGAGCCAGGCAGTCCAAGCTGTCTCACACAAATCAGGCTGCTCAATGGCGTGTTGAAGACAGGCACGAATTTGCGGCAGGGCTATCGTTACTTCTTCTCTCGCCAACAGAACCATCTCTGATATGCCCCACAAGCACCTGAGCTTGTCGGATGTTTTGTGGGCGTCTTGTTCGGATGCTAGCACTAGCGAGAAGCTGGTCATGATACCCAGCATGTGAACACCAAAGAATGCGGACAAGGTCTTGCTCGACTTGCTATGCGCTTTGGTCTGCCCAGGTCGTCTCTCGGCCAAATTGGCGAAGACGTTGAAGGCTTGGTAGGCTCTCGACTTCCTTTCCTCAGGCTGCTCTCCAATGAATTTCAGTAGCTCACATGCAATGAGTGTAGGATCAGATTGCACCAGCGTATCCAGATTGGTTTCGCGGAAGGTTGACGAGGCCTCAGTGAGACACTGGAAGGCGGCTTCTTCGACATTAGCACTTGGCTGGGAGAGCAGCAAAGTAAGAATCGCTGCCATGTTGCTCCTGGGCTGGAGGCAAAGGTCATGAACAGTGACATCTTCTCCTCTTGCGGTGGCTAAGCGCTGTAGGACATCTTTCTTGCGGTATAGAACCAGTGACGGGACGGTGTACGGCTCGGTCTTGGTGAGAAACTGATTGACATCTAATCCAACAATGGCACAGAGTTGCTGTGTTTTCTGAGGGCGAGAGTGGATCTCAAGCACAACTGAAACTGCAATCGACGCCCAATAGGGTGCGAAAAGTTTGAATGCAGATACCCCTTTGCTTTGCGCCACATGTTCAATTTCGGAGAAGGCAAGGCCGCAAACAAGTGAGTTCGTGTGACCAAGCATATCAACGAGTTGCAGCAGTGCTAGATTAAGCTCCTTGTCATGGCTAACTACGGCTACGGCCCCCCATGCAGCGATTAGGGTTTCGAGCTCGCTTGCGATGTTGCGATCGGAGAGTGTACGGAGACATTGAAAAGCTATTTGCCGGTTGCGTGACAAAAGTGTATCCGGCAACTCACTGCGTAGGAATACCGGCAGGCAACGGCCAGCGGCCAAGCGAAGCTCTCGCAAAGAACTCTGCAGAGACCGCAAGCAGTATTGGCCAAGTCTTGCGTTACCAAGATCGAGAAGGGAAGACTCTGTCGTCCGCTCGAGACAACCTTGAACAGCTCCCATGGATATCACACGGAGGTGCTTGCTCTTCTGTAGCTCAGGAGAGTCCACCAATTGCGACACGGTCTGAAGTAAGACTGTGTGATCGTAACCTAGAGTGGCAAGCTCGGCAATCGCGTGCCAAACTGTTTCTTGTTTCGTCAAATCCAGTTTCGCGTACGCACTGTGCGCAGCCTTCGGCATGGTCGACAAATCTGGGGAGGATGTGCCGGTAAGGAGATTGCTCACACGTGCTTGAAGTTGCTGCTTGCGGTGCTCGACTCCAGTCCCGTGTGTCTTGCGTCGTTTGCGTGAGGTTTTAAGAACTGGTACAACGTCATCTGCATGGATCAAGTTCCGGCACTGGACCGATAGCTTGTCGTCGTCCTTCGCGTCGCCCGAGACCAGTGCTCGAGCTATGTTCTGCAGTGAACCAGGCATGTCGTCGTTAGCAAGATTGAAGTGAACGAAGCAGGTGGCGATGACTAGGTGCAACTCTTTTTCGAGACCTTCGCATTTTTCACTGTCTCCGAGCTCTGTTACTGCAGGGAGTAAGAACTGAATATTTGCTGAGCCCTGCATCAGAATGCCTGCAAGAGCTTCCGCCATTGCGAGCTGCACTTCTCGTGAGAGCTTCACTTGCAATGCAACTCCAAGCAGAGATCTTAGCAGTTGCAGCAAAGGTGCGTGCTTCAAGTTGCGGAGAAGTCTGGTCACCATACCATCCCAAGTTCCTGGCGTTCTAAGAGCTGCTCGTAACTGTATAACGACTCGTTGGAGTCGCAGATGCGTGTCATCAAGCCATCTGGGGGCTGCGCAATCCACTTCAACGAGAGAAAGGGCGGTCGGTAAAGCACTCCCAGAGTCAGAGATTCGTGTTTGGCAGTCGTGAGGCAAAGCTATCGCATTCTGCGATTCCGGCCACAGCTTCGCGATCCATCGAGCAGGAGGTAGCGCCACAGATAGGTTTCCAGCAAGTGTGCTCTGGGTTTCGAGAGCATTGGTGATGTCTAAGAAATGGGTGAGTACGATGGGCATCATGATGGTAGAAAATATACATACCATTCACACAGTCACGAATGAGTTCTTGAATCATAACAGCAGACCGCCAAAGCTTCGACTTGCTCGCGGCACTGACGGCCGAGTTGATCAGACCAGCAATGTTCAGCCCACCGCACTTTGGACGGCTGCAAAGTGGCAGCAAGCGAGCAAGCAGCCAAATGAGAAGCGGCGGTCCATCTTGACTGATGTGAGCGAACAACACATCGGACTGTCTGACTATCGTAGCCTCAACAACAGCCAGACTGTCAGCCGCCTGCGGAAGTAATATGTCCAATTGTGCAAAAGGGTCTTCTCGAGTGAGGATGGAGAGGCCAGCCTCAACAACGACGCTGATAAGCTGCACGTTGACGCCAATGTCCGTTTCCGGGGTAGCGGAAGGATTGTGTAAGATCTCGTGCAGGAGGCCAGCAAAAGTAGCTTTCTCGCCACTCTGTTGGCTCGCTTTGGTGGTGGTTTGGTTGTGCACGATCTGGGCTGCTAACGTCGAAGGTGGCGGCGCATCGCCGTTGGTATGGACGCCATTGGTGCGGGAGCTTTTCACGGAGGGGCCATCGGTGTTCGCCCTGGTGAGCGTGGTGGGATGGCGGGCCATACTCTGTACATCCTCAGTGCATTCCTCGCCTCGTGGATATGGACTCGTCCAGGTTCTGGGTAAGGTATTGTCGATTTGTCTCGGGCGTTTCAATCGGAATAATGTTGAAGTTCGAGCGCGACGCGCTTGCAGTTCGCGCTAAAACCCCGCGTTTCGGGAGTTGCCTTCAGCTTTTCGAGAACCTCAGTAGTGAAGTGAAGCAATTGGGCCTTAGAAAGCAACCGACGCTAAGTGGTCGATGCCATCTTAGACCCAGATACAATAATTACACCACCCAGCACCAACTGCTCTCCAAGAACACATCGCCCAAAATGCCGACCTTCGGATCCAAGAAGTTCCGCTCAAGTGCCTACAACAACACCCTCCCCGCCCGCTACCGCGCCGCCCTCGCCAAACACCCATTCGCCCTCTTCGGCCTGCCCTTCGTCGGCACCATGTTGCTCGGCAGCTTCTTCCTCACACCCGCGACCGCTCTGCGCTACGAGCGCCACGACCGCAAAGTCAAGACGATGACCGAGGACGAGAAATTGGGAATTGGGAAAGACAGGCGCAGGATCGACATGAAGGAGGAGTACTACGTGAGTTTTTTCTGGGAGAGATTATCGTTTGGGAGGATACATGTATGGATTGCTAACGTTTCTGTGTGAATTGCAGAAACTTGCGGCTAAGGATTTGGATAACTGGGAGCAGAAGCGGGTCAAGAGGCTGCCTGGTGAGCACGACGGTGTGCTATGAGCGCTTCCAATGAGGTGGACAGTTTTGTTCCTGGACATCTGATAATTTATGAGCGAAGGCGTCTGGCGAATTCATGGGCATTTTTGTTTGGCGAGAAGGGAATGAAAGCATTGTACGAGTAGGTAGTTCAACAAAGATGTATCTGATTGGTACCAACACAAGCAAAGTACTGAAGAACATCCGTATACACTACGCAAACAGATATACTACAAACGAGATCTGAGGCGAGCTCCTTGAAGCAGTCATGTCAGGAGCACCAACACCTGATAAATAAACAGAAGTAATAGCACGAAAAGAGAATTCATTCCATATCATAGCGGTAAGACCATCTCAGATCTACTCGTAACAGCAAATTCCCCAGCCCTAGGGAAAGGCAAAGCAGCAGCAAAATCAACTCCATGCACCCATCATCATTGTATATGTAACGCGAGTCTCGAGACTCTCTAGCGCTTCTCGGTCTTTCCCTTGGCCGCAATGTCAGGGCTAGCAACAGTTTCCCGCGACTTGCGGCCGGAGAGGGTATCGACAGTGTCGATCAGGTTGATCCAGTACTCGTTCTTGGGACGGCGGTCCTTCCAGTCGGTCTCCTCATTCTCGATCTTCTCCATCGGGCTGAACTTGACGCGCGAGCCACGCACGCCGATGATGGCGCTGCTGAGGGGGTTGGCCATGATCTCGTCCTTGCTGGCGCCGAACTGCTCCTCGAGGTGCTGCATGGCCTTGATACCGAAACGGACGGCACGGACACGGTCCATGGGCGAAGGAGTGCCACCCTGCTGCACGTGGCCAGGGACGGCGAAACGGGAGTCGAATTTGCCGTTGGCCTCTTCCTTGATGATGTTTGCGATGGTCTCGGTAGAGTAGGTCTTGCTGGCCTTCTCGTTGCGGAGGATGATCTTGCCAGAGCGGGTGTTGCCCTGGTCCTTGGTGAACTGGTCCTTGAGAAGCTTGATGTCCTCAACAAGAGTCTGAAGGCGGATGCCCTCCTCAGGTGTGTAGACGGCGAGAGCACCGATGGAAAGACCGGCAACGGTGGCGATGTATCCAGAGGCACCACCCTGGGTCTCAACGACGAAGACTCTGCGGCGCGAGGCGGAAGCTGACTGCCTGATGGCATCGCAGTAGTCGATGAGGGCGTTCAAGCAGGTATCTGAACCGATAGAGTATTCAGTACCGGGAACGTTGTTGGAAACGGTAGCCGGGATGACGACCGTGGGGATCTTGAGGGAGCTGTAGATGGAACGAGCCTTGCGAAGCTCAGAAACTGCAGTGAAGGCCTCGAAACCACCAACAACCCAGAGAGCGTCGATTTTGTACTTCTCGAAGCAGCTGGCCACAGCCTCCATGTCCTCAGAAGGCAGACCTCGGTTAGTACCGATTTCTGAGCCACCCTTCGATGCCCAGTTCTCGGCCTCCAGCCAGTCAACCTCCCTGACAGAGCTCATCTCGTCGGCGTGGTGCCTGATCAGACCGGGGAAACCGTTGTGGAGAGCGACAGGAGTGTGACCGCGGGTCAGGCAGTATGCGACGGCGGCTCTGGTAGCGGCGTTCATACCACCAGCGGGCGCACCCACGTGAATCAGACCAACGCGCATACGCTTCTTCTCGGGAAGCTTGTGATCATCCTTGTTGGTAGCAGTCATGAAGTTGAATGCCTGCCAGTACTCGCCAAACTCAGCATCTCTGCCTGCCATGGCGCCGGCGAAGTCCTTGGCCTCGATCTTCTTTGCCACATCCTTGGTGAGCTGCACAGCCTCAATCAGGCCCTTGCGGACGATCTTGTTCTCGACCATGCAGATAACAGGGGACGGCGTCTCAGGCGTAGCGTCCAAAACAGCCTTGACAGCCTCCACACCCTGGAGGGTGGAAAGCATGCGGTCATATGCGCAAGCGGTACCACCACGCTGGACGTGACCAAGTGTGGTGACCCTGGTGTCAAGACCAACGTTGTTTGAAAGGAGATCCTTGACGGTCGCGGCGGAAATGGCATTAAGGTCCCTGTCGTGAGCACCCTCTGCAACAATGACAATGGTCTTTCTCTTTCCAAGCTCTCTGTGCTTGCGCACAACGGAGCACATCTCCTCTTGCCAGTTCTCGGAGGGCGGGTTCTCGGGAAGGAAGACGAAATCGGCGCCAGTACTGACACCAGCCATAAGCGCGAGCCAGCCGCAGTGCCTGCCCATGACCTCGATGACGAAGGCACGCTGGTGAGAGAAAGCGGTGGCGTCAATGAAGTCAATAGCCTGGCAGATACGCTGCAGCGAGCTGTAGCAACCAATGGTGGCGTCGGTAGTGCTCAAGTCGTTGTCAATGCTGCCAACCAGACCGACAATGTTCAAGTGTCTGAAAGGCTTGACCTCCTCGTTGGTCCTCATGCCGGTGGACACGAGCTCGTCCACAAGGCTGGGCCATTCGCCTCTGAATCTATCAGCACCAGTAAGAGAGCCGTCACCACCGCAGATGACCAAAGCGTCAATGCCCTTCTCAATCATGTTGTTTGCAGCAGTCAAACGACCCTTGCGCTCGTGGAAAGCCATGCAGCGAGCAGTACCGATCAGAGTACCGCCCTCGGACAGCCAACCTCTGACGTCCTCCCACTTCATCTCCTTGATCATGTCGCCGCCGTCCACGAGACCCTGGTAGCCCTCGTAGATTGCAAAGGCAGTGCAGCCAGAAGCAATGGTCTGCCTGACGACAGCTCTGACAGCTCCGTTCATGCCCGGCGCGTCACCACCAGAGGTCATGACGGCGATGTTCTTCTTTCCACTAGGCATGGCGGGCGGCGTAAGGTTGATTTCGGCCATTTTGAGAGAGTTGAGGCGGTCCTGTGGTGGTATATGTAGAGACTGGAGCGGGTGTCGATCGTCGCCGCAGCTGATATTGTACAGCGCGGGGTGTTTCTCGTCGAGCTGCTCAGGGCGTCGTGGCAGCTAGGGAAGGAGTTTGAGGTTAGTGAAGGATGGTAGCGGTGGATTATTGGAGGAGAGCAGTCACAAAGCATCGACTGTTGTTTCCCACTGCTGTGAGGCTCTGAGCTGCTGGGCACGAGCCAGAAATGTCTCAACATACACTTTTTCGCCGAAGCTGCCCCACGAGGACGTCACCGACGACAAGCAAGATTGACTGGGGGGGGGGTTGGTCAGGCACGTTTTACCATTCACAAACGACTGATATCATATTTGTTTGGATCATACAGTCCAACACATTGGTTAAAGCACGTGTCCATCACGTGCTACCTCTATCGTAACAGATGTGACCCCGAACAGCACGCACAGCATGCAAGCCACCGAGAAACAGCACACATCCCATCCCAGCTGCATCGCGATCACCGGACTTCGGTGCAATCCGCGGCCAACCAGATCGGATTTCCGCGCTAGCACAAGGTACCAGCCAGAACGTCATGCCACCACAAAGTGAGAGTGCGGTCTGGTGGTTTGTCGGTCTCCTGGGCATGGTGTGACTATGATAGCTGGCTCCCCAGTACATGTGCAACGACGAGGTATCTCATTACTGTTTGTTATCACAGGCACAATCGTAATCTCTAGTGGTGTCATGAAACTCGACCATTGATTAGTCTAAACCGTAAAGGCTGGAAGCGATATCGATAACGGCGGGGTACTTAGTAAGGGATCGGCCGCTGGGGGACGAGAAGTTGAGCAAGATGATGGCATGCATATACTTCTGGGACAAGTTCAGAATTGCAGCGCACGAGGAATCCATGTGGTAGTCATAAATTTGTGTTGCCTGTTGGTCTCATTTTCCATCATAGGCCATCTACGCTATCCTTGCCCATCCGTCCCAGAATCCAACCTCAGGCAACTCCTGACCAATCTTCCAAGCCAGCTTCTTCTGGAGCGAACTCAAGCCCAGACGTCCTTCCTGACCATTCAGAACCACCCAAACATGCTTCCTCTCGCCCTGGGAGTTGTCGTCAAGGCTAAGAAGTGCTTCCCTCTTGTCAAGATTCCAACTCTCGTCAGCTGCCGACCGCAACCCCGCAGCAAGAGCTGATGCAATGGCGACGTCAACCAGAGGTGCAAGATCTTGGATGTTGTCGAAACGCAAAGGCTGCTCGTCTGGGACTGATATGATGAAAGTCGAAGCCATGTCTTGTGTTTGTGCTAGTGAACTCTCGACTGTAATGGTGATGTCTACCTCGTCGCGAGGAGCCTTGAGCTTTATGTGCGCAGTCGAGACGAATGTAGACTTGAGAATTGATACAAGCTCGGAGGCATTTGTGATCTGCGTGGTCGATGGGAGTTGAAAGACAGCATGCGAAGGTGACACATTAACTTTGGCCAAAGACAAGGACGCGTCGATGTTGTCGATGTACGAGTTGACTGCACGCAGTGACGACTTGTGCAGCGAGAAGGCGATCAGTGGCTTCAATATTGACATGATGGCTTTCTCTTCCTTGCGTTCTGCCATTGGCAATGGCACCTCCGATCGCTTGTTGAGTTTTTCGCGGTGCGCTTGAGAGAGAATCAATCTGGCAGCCAGAGCCATGGCTTGAGCGACTGCATCGTCTGGGTTGGCGGTGTTGATCTGAAAACCCGTCTCCTGGTCCAAAGGCACGAGATCGAGAAGTATTTCGGTGGGTTCGGACTCATTGTCTCCCACTGTAGGCAATCTGATTGTCTGCCCTCTCATGGTAACACCCATAGCGGACATCGTTCGGCTTTCGCGTGTCATCTCGCGGAACAGCTCTTCATCGAAAATGCTATCTCTCGCATGTCTAATTCGAGCCTCAAGTGTTGTTTCTGAGTCGTCAGACGTGGACAGCAAATATGACTTGCCAACCACCTGTCCTTCGCGGACAACAGAAACTCTCAAACCAGTTGGTTTTGACCCAAAACCGCGTTCCAGAGATATGCTACCGTCCGAATTGCTGTTCAATGCCGCAATATTGCGTCCTGAGAATTCGCCCGCGCTCTCACTGAAGCCGTATCGCACACCCAACCTCTTGGTCCTTGGTATGCGGCAGATGCTCCAGCCCTTTCCGCTGATGGACAGCATTTGCTCCCAGAACTGTGTCTCTTTCCGCACGTTGTCCTCCAATCTCTTCGCCGCTCCGATTATATCGTCCGCGCTTCGCTGCAGACTCCGCATCTTCACGTTCCTTGCCAGCACCCTGTCCTGCGCCTGCTTTGCCTCGTCCACTGGCATATGTGCCCAGATATCCGTTCCAAGAGTCTTCGGAGGCACACTATCTTTGAGCGCTTGCGACATAGTGTGTTGTGCCTGTGCAGCATGTTCGGTTTCCAGTAGAGACACAAAATCCAGCGCCATCATGATCTCGTTATGCGCAATGCCGACCTGCTGCATCATGTCGAACTTCGCGCGCTGCAGCTCCTCGCGCGACACTGGCTGGCCATTCTTAGTTGAATCATTACGCTCCGTCTCGCCATCTTCGTCCTCGGAAGTGCTCTGATCGGGCGACAGAGCTCCATCGGCGGCGATTTCCTCCTGTAGTGAGGATTCGGTGATGTTGCGAAACAGTTGGCCGCGTTCTACTTGCACGCGCGCAAGGACGTCGATGATATTGGGTGGTTCGGGCTTTTCCAGCGGCCAGGGCTGGAAAGCTAGTGGTGCCATTTTGTTGTGTTGCTTGCTCGTTCAATTGTCAATGCATTTGTTGTTTGTTGGTTAGAGGTGGCGCGGATGGTCATGATCCGGAGCCTAGACTTCTGGCGCTTGGAGGCGGTGTCACAAGCCCTCGGTCGGCAGCGATCAGCCGCAATTACAATCACATGCACAGTCAGCAGTGGCCCATAGCTCTTCTCTTCCAATAGCAAACATTGCCTTGGATGTATAAGTGACTGCTGAAACAATCGCCAATACACCATCAAGAAGTACCCTCAAAATGACCACCAGATACCGTGTTGAGTGTGAGTAATAGTGCCACTCTCCAATGGCTAGATACACCTACTAACAGAGCAAACAGATGCATTGAAGGTGACAGATGTCCATATCAGATAAACACGTGAACTGTCTTACTAATATACTGCTCAGACACACCGTCGTGATCAGCTCGTATGTTCATGTATTCTTATAAGTAGAGAAAATACAACTTCTCACAATGTCATAGATCGAATGGGTGAAAGGCTTGCTCGCCGTGCCATTCGTCCTCCTCTCCCAACCAACAGCAGTCCATGAATCCTCTCGTCCCGATGTGGCGGCTATGGCTGTCAATGCCCATGGCCGCTACTCTCAGATCATGAAAGATGTCGAAGACCTGATCCTCGACCACATTGCCCACCAAAGATCCGGCACAGGCCACGCCTCTAAGCTCAAGCTCCTCGTACCATCCGTGGGAACCTTCTTCACACCGCTACCACTTCAGGATGCCTTCAACTACCAAGATGCGAAGCGCTGCATTAGCTCGCGTCGCTTTGTACCGCCCAGTTTCAACGACATTCGTTTAGTGCTGAACACTGCTCAGGCCATGTCGATTGTCCGCAACAGCAGACTGGATCTCGTCACATTCGACGGAGATGTCACACTCTACGATGACGGCGAGTCTCTCACACCTGATAACCCTGTCATCCCACGCATCCTCGATCTCATGCGCAATGGCTCGCGGATTGGAATTGTGACCGCTGCCGGATATCTCGAAGCACACAAATACTACGAGCGACTCTATGGTTTGCTCGATGCGGTGGCGGCCAGCGAGCTTAGAGAGCAAGCTCGCAACCGTCTCGTGGTCATGGGCGGCGAAGCCAACTTCCTCTTCACGTACACGCCTGATGTTGACTGCAAGCTCGAGTCTGTGCCCAAGGCTGACTGGATGCTGCCTGAGATGCAGAGCTGGACGGAAGAGAATGTGACAGCGCTCCTTGATGTCGCTGAGAGTGCGCTAAAGGATTGCGTGCACACCATGCAGCTGCCTGTGTCTGTGCTGCGCAAGGAGCGAGCTGTGGGAATCTATCCGAGCAAGGGCACTAAGCTTGCGCGAGAGCAACTGGAAGAGACTGTTCTCGTAACACAGAGGATCCTTGTAAGTTCTGTGAATTACGACAAACTTTACTTGAAGATTGCTGACCAGTGTTACAGGAACTCTCCGAAGCCGGCAAGCGTATTCCTTTCTGCGCTTTCAACGGTAAGTCTCCAATAACATATCCCTTATTATCCCTAGATACCAATCCTAGGTTGCTAATGTCTTCTGTTTTCCAGGTGGCAACGACATCTTCGTCGACATTGGCGACAAGTCCTGGGGCGTAATGGCCTGCCAGCAATACTTCGGCGGCATCGAAGGTGGAAAGTCTCTACACGTCGGCGATCAGTTCCTAAGCGCAGGAGCGAACGATTTCAAGGCACGCTTAGCGAGTACGACGGCATGGATCGCGAACCCAGCCGAGACGGTGAATCTGCTGGACGAAATCACGATGATGATTAGAGAGAAGTAGAAGAGTGCTATCCCGCCGCCCTGCGGAGACTGTGGAATATGATACTTTGCATTCGTATACAGATCCAAAACCAGGCCAACCTTCTTGCCACCCATCAAGCCACGTCCTGTTTGTCATAGTCCCCCCGAAGCAGAACGCAGTTTGTACGACGCTCCCACCATTCGCAAAACTGAAAATCCACTCACCCGACAAAGCGCTCGCCGCGCGACCAGAGCCCACAGCTCAAGCTGATCAACATACGAACAATTGGTTTTCTTCAGGATAACCCTCCCACGTGAAGCTCGAAATTTGGGCCGTCCCGTTCGACATCAGGAACTCGGTCCTGGCATAGTTCTTCCCAAACATCCCGGTCAGCCTCTCAAAAGCCTCAAGTATGACCTGCGGTCTTCCAAAGAGCATCGGCTTGTTGAACTGCACAGTCACCATCAAGAATCAGCAAGTCGCCACAGTTGCTCTCGGGACCTCGAAGGCGGTCAAGTTCCAAGGGGTCGGTAACTCACCTTTGCGCGCCACCCAGCTGGCCTTTCAGGGCATGCCGTGGAACTCGTTGCCACCATGCTAGAGTCGCACGAATCTTTTTCCCACGACTCGAATTTCCAGGAGGTCATCAAGCCGCCCTTTTTGGCTGCGTTCTTGAGTTGCTTCTCGGACACGCCGTTCCAATACTCTCCTGAGACTTCATATTTTTCATAGACAAGTTTGTAATCCCGTGCGCAACGTAAACTCGCGTTGACCAGAGGCACGTTCGGGTTGTCTTTTGCTTCTTTGTACAGGTCCTCCCGGTCGAATGGGACGATTTCGATGATGGTGAAATTGTCAGGTAGGATGATTGCCAGGGTGACAGCACCCGCGAGAAGCAAGGTGGCTATCAGGACAGTGAAGAAATGCATCCTTGCGTCGATGGCACGATGGCGAGAGGAGCTTGTTGGAAGAGAAAGGATGCATCTGCTCAGGTGTTGGGGGTGGACCGAAACATAGTCGCCGCCAAGTCAATATCATTATTCGAGTGGGAAGTCAATCCCATGGTGCGGTTGCTGACAAGACGCAAGATTGGTGGGCTGAATCCGTTGTTGACCTTTCGATGCAATTCCGCGAATTCGCGACTTTACTCACCAGCAGCCGCTGCCATTGCCAGCATGCTTACCATTAGACCTACTCGCCGATGAGGAGGCGCTTGATGCGCTATCTCTATTACAGACATTTGATTCATCGTCACTATCAGAGCGCACTACTCTTAAAAATGGCTGTCCTCGTATTGGCACTTC
Organism: Cladosporium cucumerinum; assembly: GCA_023634325.1. Lineage (NCBI taxonomy): Eukaryota > Fungi > Ascomycota > Dothideomycetes > Cladosporiales > Cladosporiaceae > Cladosporium > Cladosporium cucumerinum. The sequence goes on from JALDQA010000007.1 coordinate 1,574,902, forward strand.
CAACGTCTGCAGCTGGGCTCTCGATGAGGTATTGTCTCTACGCCACACATGCTGCTCATTTTCGCACTGTGCTCATATTACTTTGTATAACCATTCAGACAGCTGGATGAGGTACGTAAGTCTGGTATAATGCGTATCCGCTCTTAAAAGGTGTTGTTTTCGTGACATGCTCTCGAATACATGTGTACTATGGCTGTCGGCACTATGCTCCCATTTTGACACCTGACCATCGAGAGACTGTTACCAGTACCGACTCTCGTACTTTCAAATTTTGTCTCGACTGCGCGTGATTTTGGGAGACAAGAAGAGGCAAACCATGCCATGCATTTCAATATGTTCTAGACAAGAACTCCCTCTCGATGCATATATCGCCGAGTTGCTTCACTCCTCTTGCGCCTACCGTTGGAACCATGATCATAACTCATCATATCCCTCGAAAAGAAAATAGGAGAACAAGAGTCAACAAGAACGCCACTCCATCTCCACGTCACAGCCTCACGTCTCCCTCTCTTCTCACGATCATCTGCCCTCCTTGGCCAGTTGCTCACTCAGTGCGCTAAATGGAGGCTTCGCTGCGCTTGCCTTTGCCTGGTCGAACACCCATGCGCCGTTGGTCTGGTCCAATTCCAGACTGCCGTATGGTACTTCCTTCACCAGCTTCTCGAACACAGGCACAGACTTGGCCTGTGTGAAGAAGCGGCGCTCCCAAGTCTTGCCATCAGCAGCTTCCTGCTTGCGCATCGCGCGCTGAGACTCTTCAATGACGGTCTTCTCGGCTGATGTAGTGTTCATGTCGCCCTTCTGAATGGCTGCTGCGACCTTGCGCCATGCGCGGCGAGTCTCGAGCGGGTCTTGCTGGTCGACGGGCGCGACTTGCAGCTCTGATTTCGGCTCAGCTTTGGCGTTGTAGGTCTGTACGACTTCCTTCTTTGCATTCTTGATGACAAACTTGTCGGTCCAGGAGCCTTCGGCGGTGTAGATAACATCGGACTTGCTCTTCTCTTTGCCGTGGGGGAACATAACGGCGGAAAGCGAGTTCTTGGTTCCAGAAACCCAGCCCTTGCCGCTATAGTCGATACGACTGGTGTAGCCAGAGGAGCTGACGATGTAGGTGCTCTTATTCAGCTCGACGTAGGGGCTTCCGGTGATCAGGCCCTCGATGTGTAGACTGGGGAGAGTGATGAGGTAGTCCTCGTTGTAGGCGTCCAGGTGCAGAATGGCGTGGCCGACCTGCTTGACGTTGATGGTGCGAGAGAAGGACGCCTTCTGCGCGTTGTATCCCTGCAGGCGCACGCCGTGCTTCTCGTTCCAAATGCTGTATGCAGTGACGGGCGGGTGGTGCGAGACCTGCTCACTGACGAGCTGAGTGACGCCCACGTCGTCCTCCCAACGACCCAGGAAGAGCTCACCGAGGAAAGGGTTGAGTGGCTTCTTTTCGCTGCCCAGCTTCTCGTTTCGCGAGGCGTACTGCTGCTTGAGGGTGCTCAGGAACCACTTAAGGACGAGCATGCTGCGCTTCTCGGGGTCGGGTTCAGAGGCGGGCGCAACGAGGAGGTGGGGCATCTCTGCCCAGTAGGCGCTGAACTCGGTGAGCGAGGTGGTCGACAGGATGAAAGCCGGTGCGGTCATGGAAGACAGGTCGCCATTAAACGACGCAATCGACTAGGCATTGTTAGTAGTGGTGGTGTAGTGACGAGTAGTGGGATATTCACCTTCAGGAAGGAGGACCAGGAGCCCTTCGCCTGCGGCGGGACTGCTGCACCCTCTTCGGCCATGTCTTCGGCTTGTTGGTATGGAGTGGGATACAGGTGCGTGGCAGGTAGCGGAGATGTATATAGATTTGCAGAGAGAGAGGTCGAGGGGTAAAGTGTTTATGTTGTGAGGGGAGTTGGAAGCGATGATGTCTCTCGCTGGTACGCTGGACTTCAACCCCGCTGCAATGCGACGGGACGTCGTCATATCTCGTGTCTTCGAGTTCGTGGGCAAAACACGTAAGTTACCTCCGACTTTACCATCACCATATATGGCGAAAGTCGTTAGTATGACTACTGTCCAGATGATGCATACCAGTGGAGCTCCCTACCGGTATGGTGGCATATGCATGTCGCTAGACATATCTGTGGAAATATGACAAGGTACAAAACACTGCTTCTCAATGGAAGAGAAGGGAGGGACACCAAGCGATACTGGTCTTCAAAGGCAGTCATGTCCACCCATGAACACAGTGTCAACGGCAGCAGCGTACCAAGGTCGATTTGTGGTGGCGACAGCTTGTCAAGCATCATCCATTCTAAGCAGGAGCTTTCGCCCTTGGTGCACATGACACTGATAAGTTGATTGCAGAAGATGGCAGGACGAAACCTTCTCCGGACCTCTGAAAGTGTGAACCTGGACTTGGACAGATGCTCTGTACAAATATGTCACATCGCAATCAAATCCACGACACCCCTGCCCGCCCCACTCCTAACCTCCACCCAACCGCCTTGCTCCACGCGCACGACTTTTCCATCGATGCAAATCCGTCTCCAGCGTGCGTCTTGTTCGTCAAACTCTATTCGTAGCCCATCAATCGTTTCGTACCCAACGCGAGAATCGTCAACATGCTTCCCACCCTGATAAGCACCAGTCATGATCTTCATCACCTCATCCCCGCTCATGGGCCCGAAGTGCAGCAGGCGCAGCTTTCCATCAAGCGGCTGCGAGCTAGGCGAAATGCAGAAGCCTGATTCAAGATGTGATACCAGCGTGGCGAGGACGTAGGAGTGCTCGGTGCGGTCTATTGACTGCCACTCGGTTTCGCCGGAGCGGAGGATGGAGATTCTTCCTCGGTAGTGATGAGGCAGCGAGCCGTCTTCGGGATATAGAGCTTCTTTTGCGGCCATTTGGAAGCGCTGGGCGCCGAATTGGCGATAGTGAGCTGTGTCGCTGTCGGCTACTAGACCGGCGTGTAGACCCCATGAACAAACTACTGCGCCGTGGCAAGTAGGGGTGTTGTTGTAGACTGGCAGTTCGAGCTCGTCTCGAGCCTCGTTTGCAAGGATTCGGGCACCAGGCGAGAAATCTGCTCGGAAGAGAGGGATCTCTTTTGGTGAACCGCGGATGAGCGACGATAGACCGAGCGTCTTATCTTTTGTAACGCCAGAGCTGTGGGCCATCGCGTTGCCAGTTCCTAGAGGAAGAATGGCGATGTTTGGTTGCTCGTATGATTCGGAATGGGGTTCAGAAAGCAGGACATTCGTGATATCCACCAAGCCACCATCACCACTGAGGAGCACAATCGACTGGCCTACGCCAGCGTTGGCACGTGGCAGGAAGATAGAGCGGGTGAGGTCTGAGATGGTGGTTTCTGAGTTTGTGAAGTGGAGCTTGTACCTCTCCTCTTCGCTGTTGTCGCGAACGAACTCGAGGAATGGCTTGAGAAGCTTGACCCATACATCAGCCGCCTGGCCGGTGCCTGATCCAGTTGAGACTATCACATGGAAATTAGGCTCAGAGTCGGCTCTAGTCATTCTCACGTAGAGGCAAGCTTGACCAGCTGGTGAGTAATCGTGACACAGCTGCTGTGGTGGGCTTGTCGCAGTCAGGGCACGGAAAGATACGGGCGAAGCTTTCTTGTCGTCCTTCACATCGTTCTCGACCACATAGAGGATGCGGTATTCATTCTGACGCTGCGATATCGAAGGGAAAACGGCGATGATGTGGTCCGCCTTAATATGTGTCCACTGAGTGTTTGGTGCTGATCATTGTTAGACACCGTGTTATCGCTAAGCTACAGGGACAGACTTACATGTAACCGTACCCTCAGCCCAGCTCAATCGACCTTCTTGGTCATTTTCGGGTCGTTGGTAGAACCAGGTGACGGGCCGCCCGTCGATTTCACCCTTTTTGTCGGTAGGACTCGACATGTCTGCTCCCATGTCGGCGGCGAAGCAGCGGAGAGGAGGAGCGAGAGGTTGATGCCATGTTTGGCAGGATTGGTGTTATCAGCTATGCGATACAGGCATGCAAGACGGCCGACGCATGACACAAACTCACATGGCACATAGCAGCACGCTACAGATCCTGCACAAATGTCTGTATACTAGTGCTGATGTCAGGATACCTGTAGTTTGTCATATCGAGAACAGATAATATTGAATTAGCTAGATACACTAAGTTGGAAAGAGATACGCGGTCTCCGACTGATATTAGTGATGGTCATAGTGCTATATACCTTGAGTTGTAAACTTATATACTTATATACGTGAACACTCAAATTAACGTCAATCAATCAATCAATCAATCCCCACACATGTATTCAAATATGTGACGACCTACTCGAACCCTGTCTTCACATCTGGAGAACTCCATTGGGCCGAGAGAGGGTTGGAGCTCAATTGCCCTGCCTTGCGCATTGCACGGCCTCACTTGCTGACGTCCAGCTACATCTCCTCCATAATACGATACGCATCTCACTTGCGATTGGTATACATCTTCTTGCTACATAAAAAACCCGCCGGTCCTTGAGATTACGCTCCACACTCCGCACCAGCCACCACTCGCACACCACATGGTGAACCCTTGCACATAGCTCCACCCAGCACATACACCAACTCGAAACGCATGCAACAATGACCGGCTGGGGCGTCTTTGTGATAATCGCCTTCATCCTCCTGTTCTTCGGCAGCGCAGGATGGATAGGGTAAGTCCTACGAGTCTTGCGACCACCCCTTCATAAGCTAACTCAAACACCAGCCTCTCCTACTACCGCGCCCGTCGCCTTGGACTCCCACCACCTAGCTTCAACCCCTTCAACCGTGGCCACAATGATCCCGCTGCTTACCACGCCCCTGCGCCCGCTCCTTCCGGAATCAAGGGCTGGTTCACCGACAAGATCGACGTTCTCCGCAATAAGCGCACAGCCGGCGGTGCATACGAATCGTCGTCCTTCGGCGCCAACAGGGGACGAGACAGGCGCGGCTTCGGCGCATTGGACCCGGATGAGGCCTGGGACGCTCGTGTAGGACATGAAGCCGACCAGAGCGGATATTACGAGGAGCAGGAGCTAGGCTTGCACGATCCCAACCCTGGACCCTACGGCGGACATGGCTACGGTGAAGTCGGAATTGGTGGCATCCCGGAGGAGAGGGGACGAAGCCGGTCGATCCAGCGGGAGCTTGACAACAGATACGACGAAGAGGTGCATGGAGCTGGACAGGCTAGGAACCCGTTCGCGGACGACAACGAGGCTGTGAGCCTGAGGGCCGCGAGCCCGAGGCCCATGGTCGACACTGCGCCTGGCCAGGGAAAGAGCAGGGGTGTGAGCGCGTATCGCAAGGGACAGAGCAGTTTGGGCGCAACGGGGGGCAAGGATGATAGTCCGACTGAACGGAGGAGTATGTTCAGAGAGGATGTAACGTAAGCTTGCTCAGGCTGGCGGCTTAAAAAAAAGAGATCAAAACGACTTCAATTGTAACGAGGGTCTGGCGAAAAGGCGTTTTGACAGGCTGTCAATGAAGGGATATCAAGGGACGGACAGGCCGATGTGTAAGGTACGGGAATGGATATCGGCTGCATTTTTGTGACAATACCCATATTCGATTCATGAACAACACTACTACTACTACTTCAAAGAAATCGAGCCATTCAGTTGAAGGTCTATAGCTTTCGAACTGACGATCTAACATTCCACCTGATAACAGACACAGAGATGATGTTAGTGATCAAAAGTATGTGAGACTACTCTGATTCTCGAAATCTTAAACACTCATAATTCACTACTACCTCAACCTTCTCAGCTGAGGTGTCTTATTCGCTTCAAAGTCCTCCTTAATCTCATCCAACAACCCATCAACAGTAAGCACATCAACAGCCACTCCAGCCAACGCCTTTGCTACCATCAAAGCCTTCTCAAAAGAAAGCTTGGTCCCTGCAGCAACCTGGAAAGCCTCCGTGTGAGGTCCGGTCGACGGCGCAGTACCGTTGTCCGTGAAGATGCCGAACGTCGGGCTAATCGAAGGCCACTCTTGGCTCAGGTTGCCCTGGTCCGTCGACCCAGAAGCATCGCGCAGCTTGTCGATCTCGAGGTTGGGCATTTCGCCGCCGAGGCTTTCGAACCATTCTGCAAAGTGCTCGCCGAGGAGATCGTTGCTGACCATGTTGGCGTAGCCGTACGGGCGCATAGTGAGGTTTAGTTCGGCGCCTGTGCCGAGCGCGCCGGCTTCGAAAGCGGCCATTGCACGGTCGGTCAGGTTGGAGAGGTACACTTCGTTGTCTGCGCGGAGTTGGTATGAACCTGAGGCGAGAGCGGGGATGACGTTGATCGTCTGGCCGCCTGAGGTGATGATGCCGTGGAACCTATCGGTCGGACGCATCTGCTGGCGCATGTACGAGATCGCACTGTTGGCCAGAAGCAACGCATCCTGAGCGTTGATGCCCTCCCACGGACCGGCGGCGGCGTGGGCTTCGGTGCCGTAGTATTCGACGTCGAAGCGGTCGGTGGACGAGGTGATCATCCAGGGTGTGTCGCCGATGCGCGTGGGGTGAGAGATGAGGGAGATGTCGATTTTTGCGTCTTTGAAGATGCCTGTTTCGTGCATTTTGATCTTGCCTCCGAGAGATTCTTCCGCTGGCGTGCCGAAGAGGATGATCTTGCCAGGAAGTGCCTGGTCGCGGATGACTTTGGCGGCTGCAAGAGCGCCGCCGACGGATACCGTTGCGATCAGGTTGTGCCCACAGGCGTGACCTAACTCTGGAAGGGCATCGTATTCGGCATTGAATCCAACTACGGGGCCTTCGCCCTCTCCATCAAAAACTGCCTGGAAAGCTGTTTCGATTCCTCCTACGGAGCGTGTTACGTTCCACCCATCTTGTTCTTCGAAGAAAGATGTTAACAAGTCGTGTGCCTCGTGTTCCTTGTATCCAAGTTCAGGGTTGTCGTATATCGCTTTGTTGATGGTCCACAGGTCATCGTAGATGGAGTCTAAGTGGTCTGAGACGCTGTCGAAGTAAGGAGAGCTGTTGTTGCCCGTGCTTTGGCGGGCAATATGGCTCTTGTGTGAGCGGGCTGCTGAGACTGTGTGAAAGTTGCCGATGATAGTGCTGGTAAGCAGCAAGAGGCTGGCAGAGAGGGAGCGAGGCGACATTGTGGAGAATTTGATGTTGGAAGACCTGCTACCGATGACACGAACTCCCTCATTAATGATTCTCGAGTCTTACACCCAGTCCCATCCAGGACCCTCGGCAAACGCATATTCGGGTGCAAACGTATCATGGCAGGTAGTTTTCCTACGTAGTATTGCAGTGTGTACCTAGTCTGCCCTCATGTCAGAACATATAGCTACCTTCCACAGCCAGACTAGATCACAAGCAACATTGTCAATCAGCTTAGCCTGCTGGTGTCGAGTGGGTAGGCATCCACCGACGTTCGTCGATAGCTCTCTAGTCAACGACCAATTCCTCTTGGCTACTCCACCCATGGGAGGGGTTGCGATAAACAATCAGCGTATAACTTGGAGATAGTAGTGTAATGCAGGTCTCCAAGAGTCTGATATGCGTCAACCGGGCTTGGTTCGGCTCTGGCAGAATGGCCGGCATCGGAGCCCTGCGTGAGGTTGGTTGAAGATGAGTATAAAGATAAGATGTAGAGGCCGATGCTTGATACAGGTACGCATGCTTCCTCTCAGGAGTGCCCATTCTCAAGTCGGGGAAGTGATGTGACCATTCATGACAGTAATAGCGAGACAAGGCCAAGGATCTTTGACTCAAAATATCGTGAAGACTTCGGTCTCATGGAAAAATTGTCATGTGTCAGGATAGCAGCACATTAATGTTCCGATGCAAACATAGATGGAAGATCTTTTGTTTCCAATGCCGCCTACAGCGAAAGACGGCCTGTTAAGAGATGACCACGCTCATGTGGCCTTATGTTCGAGCCAACATGAACATCGTGAATGTTCGTCCGAGCTTCTCGTTGGTGGAAAATGTTCCCCGCGACTCTCTCCCCAGACGTCTCTCCGCAACCCCAGGGCGGAAACATCGGATACGGATATGTAGGCGGACGGGAAATGCGGCTTCCGGCTGCGGATGTGGAAAAGCAGTTCTCGGCCGCCTTCACAAATGCCATATAACAGCCTTCGTGCCATTCGAAGAGGATACAAGTTCCATTCCACTCGGCCTTATCATCAACCAGGACCATCGTATTGTGTTTATCGTTGCAAGCCTCGAAGCTTGGACCCCTACTACGATGTCCACCACGATGACCGTCACCAAGCCCACGGCTTCTTTGTCAGCCCGAGCCGGTGTCATGGACCACAGCATCTACCCACCCATAGAGAGGTTCCAGACCATCGACGGTGTTGTCAGAAGTCATGCAGCTGAGCCGGAGCAGAAGCCTGCTATATGCTATCCCGTCAGTGCGGCGGCCGATTTCGAAGAACACACGCCCGCCGAAGTTAACAGATACACTGATATCACCGCACAATACTACATAAACCAAGGTCTCCAACCAGCAGTAAGCACATGAACATGATTGTCGTCCGCAGACTGCAGAACAGCTGACGTCTTGCCATCAGGATGCCTCTCTGGAGCAAGCACCAGTTGTTGCACTACTGGCAGGTTCAAGTTTCGAGACTATCCTTACATTTCTTGCTTTGAATCGACTTGGCTATGCCACGCTATTCCTGTCCACACGGCTTAATGCTTCTGCATATGCCAGGCTGATGGACATGGCCAATTGCCACAAAGTGATCATACACGAAAGCTTCCGACAAGTCGCCACTGACATTCAATCGGAACGTCCAAGCTGCTCGAGCACAGACATCCTGCAACGAGCTGACTGGCATGCTCGCCCAACTATCGAGACCATTACACGGCCTACTGCAGACCCTGTGAAGGAGGGTGGCAAGATCGCATGGATTCTGCACTCGTCCGGAAGCACTGGCTTCCCCAAGCCAATTTTCCTCACAAACCGTCAGTGTCTGGCGAACTTCAAGAAGAGCTTCAACTTGAGGTCCTTCTGCACTTCGCCTCTATTCCATTCACATGCACTCATGGAATTCGGACGAGCACTTTACACTAAGGCCGCGATGTTCTGGGTGAATCACAGTCAGCCCATTACGAGCAACAACCTTCTCGAGGCCATGCAGACAGTAGAGCCACAAATGGTCAGCGCAGTGCCCTACGTTCTGAAGCTCCTGGCAGAAAAGCAAGAGGGCATCGATGCTCTAGCCAAGACACAGCTCGTCATGTACGCTGGTAGCAGCTGCCCAGATGAGCTTGGTGACCGCCTTGTCAACGGAGGCGTCAATCTCATTGCCAACTATGGTGCCACTGAGACCGGCCAGGTCATGACTTCTTTCCGCCCGCCTGATGACAAGGAGTGGTCATACATGCGTTGCTGGTCGCCGGTTGCCGATCATGTGCTTTTCGACGAAATTGCACCAGGCGTCTTCGAATGTGTCGGTCTCGATGGCCTGCCTTCGAAGGGACCCAGCAACAGTAAGCCACCTTTCAGTCCGAACAATCCTGAAAACAGCTTCCGCACAGCAGACTTGTTCACCCGCCACCCGGATCCCAAGAAGAGCAACTACTTCAAGTACCTCAGCCGACTAGATGATCGTATCACGCTTGTCAACGGCGAGAAGGTCCTTCCCATCCCCATTGAAGGCAGCATTCGACAAGACGAGATCGTGCGTGAGGCTGTCGTTTTCGGTGTTCAACAGACGATGCCTGGCCTGATAGTGTTCCGCGCCCAGGAGAAATCTCTCGAACTCTCTGATGAGCAGTACCTGGACGCTGTGTGGCCCACGATTGAAGCCGCCAATGCGAAGGCTGAGACCTTCGCAAGGGTCATTCGCGAGTTGGTGGTAATTAAGGGTCCCGAATGCCTTTATCCAAGGACCGATAAGGGAACGTTCATCCGAGCCCAAGTCTATCAACAATTTGAAGATGACATCAAGGGTGCTTACCAGCGATTGAATACTGAGGACAAGACAAGCGTTAAGAAGGCGCTATCAGTCCCGGAGCTGGAGGAGTGGCTTCTCATGAAGTTCCAGAACGATCTTTGCATCCCGCTGCCAGACAAGACGACCGACATCTTCTCTGCGGGAGTGGACAGTCTGCAGACGACAAGAATTTGGCGCGCGATCAAGAAAGACTTGGATCTTGGCAGTGGTTCGGACAGTCTCAGCCAAAATGTAGTATTCGAACAAGGAACCGTCGAGGCCCTCGCAAACCACTTGTACCAACTCCGTACGGGAGGAGATGCATCGAAAGAGGGGGATGAGACCAAAGTCATGGAAGAGCTGATCGAGAAGTACTCAAACTTCACGACGCACTTCCCTGCAACCGCCTCTCAGCCTGAGAAAAAAGCAGTTCTTGTGACTGGAGCCACAGGCAATCTTGGTGCATACATCATCGCGGAGTTGGTCAAGAAGCCTTCCGTCGCTGAGGTATGGGCCCTAGTTCGTGCTCCTGGCCAGGCCATGGCAGGATTCCGCCTCATGCAATCGTTCGCCAGCCGCAACATCCAGCTCTCCAACGACGAGCTGGCCAAGGTGCATGCGCTTCCCAGCGACCTCAGCCAGGCAGATCTCGGTTTGAGTGCTCACACTCTCAACCACCTCCTTTCGTCCCTCACAACGGTCATTCACAGCGCCTGGGCCGTGAACTTCAACCTCGGAGTCCGTTCGTTCGAGCAGCAACACATCCGTGGTACCTACAACCTGATTAACCTGTGCCTCCGCACACACCTTGCCAGCCCAGCCAAGTTCTTCTTCTGCAGCTCCGTCAGCACTGCATCAGGAACCCCGAAGCCTGCATCCATCGCCGAGACCGCGGTCGAGAACCTCAACCACGCACAAGGCATGGGCTACGGCCGAAGCAAGCTCGTCACCGAGCACATCACTCGCAACGCCATGCGCAAGACCGGCATGCACGCCCGCGTGTTGAGAATCGGACAGCTCAGCGGCGACCGCACCAGCGCAATCTGGAACGACACGGAAGCCATCGCCCTGATGGTCCGCAGCGCGCTGACCATAGGCGCTCTGCCTGCTTTGAACGAGCAGCCGAGCTGGCTGCCTGTAGACGCATGCGCCGAAGCCGTGGCGGAGCTCGCACTTTCGGGTGCGAAAGGACCCGAGCACCCGAGAGCTACTACAGACGCAGATGCAGATCTCGTCTACCACATCGTCAACCCACGCACGTTCAATTGGGCGGCCGACTTCTTGCCCGCGCTCAAGCGGTGTGCGGCGCTTCCGGCGTTCGACGTCGTCAGTCCGCAGGAATGGCTCCGCAGACTTGCAGACAGCGAGCAGGATGCGTCGAAGAACCCGAGTATCAAATTGCTTGACTTTTGGCAGGCGAAGTATGGCAAAGCGGTCGCTGCGACTGACGCCACGACACTGCCAGCAGGCCTTACTTTCGAGACAAGCAGGACGTTGCAAGACTGCACAGCACTGAGAGACGTGGAACAGCCTGTGGCACATGGTCTGGTGGAAAGATATGTCGAGCAATGGATGAAGAAATGGGTAGTGTAGACTAGACCTCTAAAAGTGAAGAGTCGCCTAAACGACTGATAGTCAGCCCTTTGAATCAATTATGACTTATGACCCCATCCGCGCCCTGTTCGCTTATTCATTCTCTCGTCACAAAAAGGTTTTCCGTAATAAAATAATTCAAATGTAAAAGAAAGACCGTCCCGAAACTCGTTTGAGAAGAGTTTGACGAGCCCTCGCTCTATAGAATCCCACGGCTAACGAAACGCCCGCTAAACACAAGACTTCTGTACCAGTCAATAGAGATAATAATTTACACGCCAGCGGGGTAGGTGGGCATGACAGCGGGCTTCTCAAAGCGTGCTGTCAGGCCTTCCCAGCTGTAGTGTACTTGCTCGTTCTCCGGGCGAACGATATCCCACTGGTTCTCGCGCTGCTCTTCATTGCTCTTGACGACGTAGCCGGCGTCGGGGCAGCCATCGATGATGTACTTTCGCTTCGCCTCGCTGCGGACCTGGATCTCACAGTCGAATGGCTTTGACATGGTGATGACGTATGGGTTGGTCTCGTACCAGGGAACGGGGTTTGCGAGACCTTCGGCACCTTCGCGGCGCTTGACGGTGAAAGACCAGAGGAGAGCGCCAAGAAGAGTGACAAGTTCGGTCTGGGTGAGGTCGACACCGGGGCAGGCACGGTTTCCGTATCCGAATGAAGTGTCACCGCGAAGGTTGGGGAACTCGGTCAAAGGCTCCTTGTAGGTAGGGTATGCAGGGTCGAGGAAGCGTTCTGGTTTGAATTCGGTTGGGTCTGGGTACATTGATTCTTCGCGAGAGATAAGGCTACTCATAGTTAGTTTCGTGAATCTTGTAAAATTTCTTGGTTCGCGCGACTTACTAGTGGTTGGCGTGCACAATGGCGTCCTTGGGGATGAAGTAGCCGTCGTAGACATCGTCCTCGAGTGCAACGTGAGGCACACCAAGAGGAGTGGGCTGGCGCCAACGAAGAATTTCCTTGACAGTGGCACGAAGCATAGGCAATTGAGGCATATCCTCGATCTGAGGGAGGCGGTCGCCACAAACACGGTCAATCTCCGCTTGCACTTTGGTCTGCCAGGACGGGTAGTGGCACATAGCAGTGAAGAAGCAGTGCAGAGGTCCACCGATGGTGGCGATAGCGACGAAAGAACTCGAACCGATGGCGTGAGCGGCTTCGTGCCAGTTCAACGTAATGTTGGCCTTCTCCTTGTTTTCGCCGTCAAGCCAAAGCTTGCTCCAGCTGTCCTCAGCTGTGCCGGCTGCGATACGGTCCTTGACATCTTGAAGAGCCTCGTAGAAGGCGTCCTGGACACGGCCAAACTGCTTGATCTCTTCCTGTTTGAATGGAGAAATCGATTCAGGCAGGTTTTGGAGGAAGGTCAATTTGTTGATGATCGGGCCAGCAGGTGAGACGGTCTTGAGAAGGTAGGGAACCATGGTGAGGAGCTTGGTGCCGTGAGCTGGGTCACCCCAGGCGACGCTTGCAATCGTTCTCGCACCTACATGTATGTCAGAATATATTTACTGCGTGGCGCCGATGAATGGATACTCACAGTGAACAATGAGGTGCTCAGACCATTGCTCCGGGCTCTCAATGAGACGCCTCAGAGTCTTCTTGTTCTCCAACACAGGCCATCCATAGAATTGCTTCGGGTTCGATTGCCTCATTATCATGTGCATGAAGTTCTTGTACCGACGGAAAGCGTCACCGTAGCCCATGAGAGGGAGAAGTTCGGATCCGTACTTCACCTTGACGGCGGCAGGAAGTACGTTGCGGTCGCAGTATTTGCGTTGACGATTCACGAAGAGGTCGCGGGCAATCTTGTCGTTCTCGACCCAGATGTGAATCGTACCCATGACCTTCCATTCGTAGATTGGGCCATACTTCTTGTGCAGAGCACCGAAGTGCCATGCCGCCTTGACACCTTCCTCAGGGACGTCCCAGAAACGGCCAGCCCATGGGAGACCTGTTGAGTTAGTTAGTAGGGTCTATACTAGTAACGATATATGTGAACGAACCGGGAAGTCTGGGCAACGGCTTCACTCCAGGTGGCAGCTTGTTTCTTCCAGATACGACGAGACGTGCGAGACCAAGTAATAGCAGCAGGGACACCGCCCAAACGAACTTGGACTGTGATACATCTGCGAACAGCTCTGGTGTCAATCCTGATACCTCCAGAAAGGCCGAGGCGTTCCCAGAGCCAGAGGGAAAGAGCATTTGCTCTTGGGCGGGTTGGATTGACTGCGACATGGTTGTGCGATGGTAGTGGAAGGTGTGGACAGCACGTCGCCTAAGGGTGTAAGCATATATGGTATCGCTGAAGAAAACAGTGGGGCCTTCGAAGCGTAAGCATAGCCTACCGGATATGACAGTCGAAACCCCAAGGCTTAGCGAAGCTCTACAGCCTTAGCCAGGACGAAAATGGACATCGCTAGTGCTGAGAAGATGGGGATCCGGTACAGTGTTGTGTGATCGCCAGGTCTCCAATAGAACGCCTAGGCATGCAAGGCACATGGCACTCTTGGGACGGAATGGAACGCAACCCGACGTCAGGCAGGCCAAGACTGCCAATCACGATGCTGGAGAGGCCGAGTATGTCACAGGATGGGGCTCCATCAGCCCACTCAGCCTGCACCTCTGTGCCAGAGGGCGAGCATGCTCCTGAACAGTGAGCACATATGCATGCGGTTATGCGGCATGCAACACATTTTTGCGCCGGCGAAATGCGTGTGAGGACAACCCTATCGACGATAAGATCACGTTAAGAGATATGCTTCCGAGGACATGCGTCTGCTATACGACACGATCATCACTGCCAAATGGCGTTGCGGACCAGAAAGGCAAAAGACCTGGCATCTGGCACGTTGCATGCGAGGTGGCACCTACGTCGGCGCAAGGATTTGCTCGTGTCCTGGAATGCTCACCGTCCGAGAAGTGATAAAAGACAGGATGCCGCCGAGTTAAGCATCAGACCATGCGCGTTAGTCTGGAGAGGTATCCTCCTGATTGGGACGGTGCATGCTGCAGGTAAGGTAAGAGTCAAGAATTGCGGGGTGTGTCTCGCGGTTCACAGCCAGCCAACAACTCTGACCGACTAAATATAGGGGGGCCACATCAGTGGCTCGGTGGCGGACCTGATCGTGCATGCAGGGCGTGGCAGGGCATGGCAAAGGGCACACCTTGCTCGCCATTCTTTTCTTGGGGCCCGCCCAAAGAAGCATAGCCTGATCAACACACCGCGAATGCGCGTGCGTGTGGAGACTTCAGTCCATCGCTGCGCTTACTTGCCTGCGTGGTATAGGCTTAAGCCTTGCGGCTCCCCATTCACCGACGCTCGCCATGGGGGCCAGGACTCGCTGTATGCAGTGATCTTGTCAGCCAAACTGCTGCAACAATCGCCTGAGAATGTTTCCAGGATTGCAACAGCAGATCTTTTATCGCTGCATCCTTGTATCTCGTTCCTGCTGGCGGAGTCTGCTGCAACCAGCCTCAAGCGTGTGCACTTGATTGCCGTGATAATCGTTATTTGGATGGCGAGCATGCGCATATATATGCTTTTCGTAAGCATGAAGGAGTTGGACATTAGGTGCGCTGTGTGCTCGCGCTGCATGCATGCATGCGTGGGAGTCGGTCAATCCTTCGCCGCCCCTCCGCAATTATTGCCTCCGGTTGTCGCGACTCGCTGTTCGGTACTCGCTGCTTACGGTGACACTATTGAAAACTGACATACGGCTAGGTAAAAACGGGTATAACGGCAGTTGACATTCAGACCACTTCAATGCCATCCAAGGAGCCAAGGTGACGTAGGTTTATCCTGAAGCCCCATACAAATATGTAGATAAAAAGTGTCTTAACGGGATCACTCGCAATCAAGACAATCGATCAAGGATTCCCTTCATCGCGGTGGGGTTGTCCAAGGCCAGAAATCGCCGGAGGCTGATCAGGGTAAAGCATCTCAGGCGACACCGCATAAATTAAGCGAGTACAACGTCCGTCAACACCGAAAGGCCGAGTTACCTTGAGTCTCCCGATGTTTTCTAACTCAGAACCCGCCACATTCACGATGATACACGGTTGGTGTCATTCAAGTGAGGTCTAGACAATACATTGCCATGGCTGCAATGCAAGATGTGGCACATCTTCGACACCTGGGCATGCAGCAGAATCGTCAACTTGGCAAGTTGTGCAAAATGTCCGACGTGGAAGCAGGGTGTCTGCTCGACATACCGCCCAGTGGCGTGACGGCTTGGCCTTCTGCGGTAATATCAGCTGTCCAAGTATTGCCATGGAGCAAGCTCAGATAAGTGAACGAGTGACCTCCAGACCGCTCGCAAGCCCGTTTCTGCGCTGTTTTTCACCAGCCCGTGCACAACTCTGCTGGTATGTGACGATAACAGCCTCCAACGATTTACCCACCAGTCGAGAGATGTACAGTCGAGAAGCATGGTTGAGGCCCTCCAGTCACTTGCAACCCTCCGATGGAGCACGCAGCCACCGAAGTATTGCCCGCTCCCCGAACACGTCGAGCGAGTCTTCGTGAAAACAGGGTACGGAGACCTTGAGCTGCTGATATCACGGCCAAAGCAATGTAGCGACGTACCTCCCGTCTTTTTCGCGCACGGCGGCTACGGTAGCGCCAGCGTCTGGCTCGAGTTTATGGACCACCTCCATCACTTCGGCTATAGCGGTCTGCTATATGCGTACAGTTTCCGCAATCATGGAGCCTCTTATCCCGTGTCTTTCCTCGACATGGTTTACCGCACATCTCTAGAGCCATGCGTCGAGGATCTACGTGTATGCTTCGAACATGCGAAACAAGATTCTCGGTCTGACGACATGGTGGTAGTGGGACATTCTTCTGGCGGTGGGCTGTTGCAGTATGCACTTGCTCGAAGCGTCATCAAAGCACGTGCGCTTGTTCTGCTAGATGCAATTCCTCACTTTGGAAGTTACGGTGTGTACTGGAACTGGCTGAAGACCGACCCTTGGTTTCCCTTGCGAAATATGGTGCACTTTCAGCATCCCACATCACCTCTGTCCTCTGATCGTCTGGTCCATCAAGCCTTTTTTGGACACAAGTACCCTGTGGAGAAGGTCATCGAATTCAGAAGTCGAATGCCAGCTTACGAAAGTATGGGCTGGCCGCTGGGGATGTTTGGCGAATTCTGGGCTTGGTGGAAAGGCAATCCGAAGTGGTTGGACATCAAAGAAGTGGTTGCGAACCTCGCCAAGCCCAAGGACGATGGCCAGCATGATCAAGTCTGCATCATTGTAGGTGCCGAGGACATGATGATCGACGTTGATATGTGCCGATTGCAGGCCGCTCAGTACCGGCAAGTATTCGAGGTGGGACTCTCGAAGAGCGCACAGCCATCGCCGCGCGTTGCATCTCGTATTCATGCGATTGAAGGAACGGAGGTCGAGAGTTTCGGTGCTGTGGCACTTGCGGTAGTCCAGGATGCTGGGCACCACGTGCAGAACGACATACAGAGCAAGGTCGCAGCCGAAGTCTTGTTTCTTTTTCTGGAAAGGGTGTGACTTGTGGTAACAAACAAGTGTGAAGGTCTGGTATATGCGTGTGTGAATTCGAATATGTTCGCGTAAAACACTCGAGATTTGATAAGACATGATTACATATGTGCCGCTATCTAGTGGCATCTGAAAAAAAGAGACTACCAAATACGGGTATACGACTGTAGACGTCACCACGTATGTGCTCTTCTAATGGTTGGTTTGCAAGATGTTTGCGTGCAACTATGGTCAGGACTTAACAGCTTCTGTTTCGTTGGCAAAGTTACAATGAAGCACCAACGTTCGACATAATTGCACCTACAGCTCAACCATATACGAATCTATGCACCAGGTCATCATCAAAGTTTTATTTGTCCCACATCGATCCATATTGCCTTTATAATTCAATTATCGCGAATGCATCAGATCCTTGACATGCACCATACCCTGATGGCATACCCTAAAAGAGGATCCAAATGATGGAGAAATTGGCTGAACCTAGAAAGTGCTCCCTGACTCCTGTCGATCTCACGTTGTTCATCCTTTGGTCTGCGCATATCTCCATCTCTACACGCAACGTGCGCTATCAGACCTTACCACTCATCGTACGGCTACGCGCTTATCACACGTTTATTCACAGACAACCACACTGTCAATTGCTTCTTCGGATGCATCTGGCCTCCGCAGCCCTTTTGTCCAAGCGGCATAGTTTGCGCCATAAGTCTATTTTAGGCCGACCGGCCAGCTTAGCATCACCTTGATAGGACGAGTAGTGCCCCGATATGCCAGTAGCAATTTCGCCACAGCAGACCGCGCCGTGCATTCTTTGCACGGCGTGGACGTTGAAAACCAGGCGTTTGCCCACACGAAAGGGAGGTTCTGAGCATTTTTTTTCTTCTTCTATATAACGTCTTCATGCCCTGGCGATACTTTTGTTTGGCTCTTTCTCGATCACCCTTAATATTAATACTCGCACAACCTTAACCTAATAACAGTCTCTCTGACCTCTGGATCCGGCTTCTCTCGTAGCAACACACCAACCTGACATTCCAATGACCTTCTCATTCCTGGCGCTGAGCATATATGGCGTGCTTTTCGCAAGCGTACTGGCATTGCCTGTGCAACATGGATTGGAGACACGCGCGAACATAAGCCCTATCATGGGCGGTCAGAATTTCCCTGATCCTGGATTTATAAGAACCGCGAAAGGCTGGTACGCTTTCAGCACGAACGCCATGGTAAACGGAAAGAGAGTCTACATGCAAAAGGCTTTCACGGCGGACTGGAAAAACTGGCAGTTCACGCCTGGCGACGATGCGCTTCCAAACCTGCCTAGCTGGGTTGACGCAGGTAATGCTCGTGTGGTAAGTGATGCACTTTGAAAGATTGACCCTCTCAGGACTGACCGTTTTGGCAGTGGGCTCCCGATCCTGTTCAGCTAGGAGACGGTTCATTTATTATGTACTACACCGCTGCTCTGAAGTCGCGACCAAGGCTTCATTGCGTCAGCTATGCTACAAGCAAGACGGTGACTGGACCATACACCGACACAAGCACAGAACCTTGGATCTGCCCGATTTCTGAGGGAGGAGCCATCGATCCTGCTGGATACACCAATGCGGACGGCACACGCTGGGTTTCATACAAGGTCGATGGCAACGCAATAGGCCACGGCGGCGAATGCGGCAACACTGTCGCTCCTATCGTTCCCACGCCTTTGATGCTCCAGCAAGTGGCACAAGACGGCAGGACGAAGATCGGAAGCCCTGTGCAGATCTTGACCAATGGTCCGAATGACGGTGCTTACATTGAGTCTCCATCACTTACTAAGCTGGGCGGCAAGTACGTGCTCTTATTTTCACCGCAGTGCTTCACTACCACCAAGTACAAAGTGGAGTACGCAACTGCAGACTCAATCAAAGGACCCTACACGAGAAGAGGACAACTCTTGGCTACTGGCACGGATGGCTTGGTGGCACCTGGCGGTTTGGATATCGCGATTAATGGAGATCATGTCATCTGGCATGGCGATTTCGGAAGCGGAAGGGCGGCATACACTGGCATAGTGACAATCAGTGGGAATACAGTGACAATAAAGTACTGATTGGATGGTTTTTGGTTTGGGGGACTTTTGGTTTTTGGTTTTCGGAAGCGTTGGCGTTGGTGGTTACTTACGATGCATTACGGCCTAGACATATAGAGTGAGCACTTCGAAAGTGTGCTCCTCATCTGCTCTTAATTTTAGATCAAGCTGTCTTCCCACTCATGTCCATGTCGTACTTCTCAGCCATCTCTCCTACATCGAGAGCGACCAAGAATCGGGAAACGCAGTTGTACGCTGCAATTGTGCTAGTAATCTCCACAACTTCTTTCTCGCTGAAGAAGCGTTTCAGCTGCGCAAAAACTGGCTCAGGCACGATGCACCCAAGTGTCATAGCATCAGTATACTTCAGCACAGCCAAGTGCTTATCGTCGAATATGCTTTCTCGCCCTGTCTCGCCGCCGCCTGATTGTGGCCTCTCTTTCAGACTTTCCACCGCCTCCGCGCTCAAGACGCCCGTCTGTTCCAGTATGGGCCTGTGTTGATCCCACTCGTACCAAGCCTTGTTCAACACGGCCACGCGACAGATGGCGAGCTCACGCACGCTGGCTGGAAGGGATGTCTGCGTGCGAATGGCCCCAAGGAAGCTGTTCCAGCCGTTGGCTACTGCGGGTGCGTGTAGGAGAGTCTTATCGAGAGCAATGAGCTTGCCGCCCCGGCGGTCTTTGACGCGTTGGACGATAGCTGCGTCTTCTTCCGTCTCCATCTGAGGATCGTCGGGGGTGTATGGGAGACGCATGTTGGACGTAGTTGTTATGGTGAGGAGTTGCTAGGTTGGTATCTCGATTGATTATCGCGGAAGTGATCAAATGCTTGGGGCGACGACAGATAGAACGATACTTAGCTGGGAGGAGCGATCCAAGGCACTTATCAAAGCCATGGCTTACCATCCGAGGTATACAATTGGAGGTTCCAATCACCTGGATGGCTCACAACATTGAATCCCCACTCTGAATCCTCCTCCGCAATTCGGCCGTTGGCCGAGAGGACTTGGTGGAATTTTGCTAAGTCCGCTAAACTTCTGGATGGGCGAGGTCTGATAAAATCACCAATATCAATATCCACAAACATCAGCAACGATGAACAAAGATCGTGTAAACTTGATGGAGCTCAGGGCTGCCAAAGCCGACTTGAAATCTGCCAAAGCCGCAAAAGTCAACGCTCGGAAAGGCGCCACCAAAGAGCAGGACCAAGCGCGTCTTCGATCAAGCAAGATCACGGCCAACCTTCAACAGCGCTGCTTGAACATCTTCCGCGACTCCTTGTGGGGGGAAGATTTCGATACGTTTGAAAAAGCACTACAGGAAGTCAAAGGCCATCTGTACAACCGAGACTTTGCCACTGCTTTCGGCAGCGAGCACTACCTTCGAGCCTATGCGATTCGATGGAGTGCTGCGCGGTCCCTGGGATACTTGCAGGTCTTCGAAAACATCAACAAGTTTCTACTTGAGAAATCGCGAGCCACTCCGGATGACCAACCATTGAAAGTACTTGGCATTGGAGCTGGTGCTGGCGCTGAGCTTGTGAGCATGGCAAGCTGGCTCAATTTGAACAAAAGCTCTGGCGGCGCAGATGTCGAGAAAATTGCGTTGGATGTCGCTCTGGTTGATATTGCCCAGTGGCAGCCCATCTCCGATAAGCTAGCGGAAGCTGCATTCTCGATGCCAGTATTGTCAAAGTACGCTTCAGCAGCTGTGCGAGCAGCCAGTGCACCGATGGTTGCCACAGAGGAATTCGAGGCTCGATGTGAACAGGCCGACGTACTGAACTGGGACGAGCAAACAGTCGCACAAAAGGCAAGCACTGTCGACCTGACGACTATAATGTTCACCCTGAACGAGCTGTATTCGACGTCCGTTCCCAAAACCCAGCGTTTTCTCAAGAATCTGACAACGAGCATGCACGATGGATCACTGCTACTTATTGTTGACAGTCCCGGCAGCTACTCAACCGTATCTATCAACGGAGCGGAGAAGAAGTACCCAATGCAATGGCTTCTTGACCACACACTGCTGGGAGCTTTCCCCGAAGAAGCTCTTTGGGAAAAGGTGCTGACCGACGAGTCGAAGTGGTTCAGAGTTCCAGAAGGGCTTCAATACCCTATTGAGCTCGAAAACATGCGCTACCAGATTCATCTTTACAAGCGACGTACGCCGCAGCCAAACTAGACCGACGAGAATTCAATGGTGAGACAGATAGGCTCCGTAGTGGGTGTATACGTTCTGCCAGAGGTGTTATCGCAAGCGATGTGACCATTGCGAAAGCTCCTTGCCGGAGAGCATGAATGCACGATTGAGACGTCCATTGTGTCGAGCGGCATTCGGACCTCTACTCCGGCAATACGCCAGAACTATCACGGAGACGATTTGGTACGAAGATGTTGGTGACCAGTCCGCCACTTATGCCCTACGACGGCGCAAGTAACATTGACGCTGCCATTGAGGTGGCTACCTACGGAAAGAAGCTATCAAGGAAATGCCGAGTGTCATCGCTGGGCTCAATATACTTTGGATCTTCCAATCCATCGCCAAGGATGAGGTCTTCTAGCGTCTTCTTCTGGTAGCCCTCCACTTCCCAGATGTCGTCGCCGACTCCGTGCGAGCCATCGCCCATCTTCTTTCGCACCAGTGCGTCCAGCCTTCCAGCTTTGGCCAGCGATATGGCGTTCTCGACAGTATCGTAAGCTACACGTGGCGACTGGCCAGACTTCTGGCGCATCATATCTTCAATATCACCACCCGTCGGAGAGAACTCATTCAGCCCGATGAGACGGCCTGCGAGTGAAGGGATTGGGTGCTTGAAGAACATCGAAACATAGCCTGCTGCTATGTAGTCGAGAGAGCTGGACGAATTAGCAAGTTTAATACAACTCAACCAGGATCAGCGGGTAACGCACCATAGGAAGACCCGATTAGACTTGCTACTGCCTGTATGTAGAATGCGATTGTTGGATATATCAACACCCATGTAACTGAGACGCGTCAGCTGTTGAACGTTACAATTCAGCGCTGCCTCACTTACGGAGAATCCAAAGCGAAAGAAGTCATGTTGCCAATGCAAATCGTAACGAATGGAATGCCTGCCTGGTCCAATTCGTGCTCCAGCTCCAGCTTTTCGCGTGGCACTTGCACATCGCTGCGCTCCTCAGCGGTGTAGGGAAGTGCCAGATCGGATGGCGCGAACAGCTTCAACTTGCCATTCTTCATGTGTGGGATCAGCTTCTTCTGGTCTAACAAGCCGTCATGGCCAATGAAAGATCTGTTGCGCGTCAGCTGGGGCGATTGGGGTACTAGAGTGAGATATGAAATACAGCAGAACGTCAACTCCTTCCAACGCGTTCCCGATCGATGCCTCGTTGGCCCAAGAGTATCGTACAATCTCTGTGTTTTCCGGCAGCGCATCAGCATTGGAGCCGTCGCGAGCAAGCACTCGAATGGGTCGTGTAAAAGGCTGAGACGCAAGCGCTTTGATGATCGATCTGGCTGCCCAGCCGTTGTGGCCGATGACTGCTAGCCTGTCAGTTGGAGACATGATGTCGCTGCGTTATGGCGTTGTTGCTCGGCGATAGGGCTCGAATGCTACATCTCAATCATCCAAGTGGCGACCGAGAGGTCTATCTAAGACCCCAATGGTCGAGGTGGTGTGCATGTAAGCAATTCTTCGCTTAATAAGCTAGACCGGAAAGGTTCCGTTGCAGCGCTCTTGGTAGTCTATGCTTGGCGATCGCATTCTTCACACCCCATGTGCAGCGTACAACCAGCATGTGAGCACGGATTCGACTGTTGATGGCTAAGAGCTGTTATGTGAGGGCAAATGTTGAATGCGTATTCATGATTCACGATGCTAACATGTTCACATTCAAATGATCGTGCCTGTCGATCGTCAATCGGCAGCGGGATGAGACGAGGTTGAGGAGGCTTGTGAGTGCGCGATGGCCACGTCTTGTGTGGAGTGTTGGGTGAGGAAAGAATGACTGGACGTGTACCTGCCGTTCAGCGGGTAGCATCAGCGTTTTGGCGTTTCGCATTTGGTGACACCAAAACCTCAAGCTTTATGTTCTTCAATCACTAAGATTCTTCATCGCTGGACTTCTCTGGTTCACCGCGCGCTCTTCGATATTGACAGCACACTTCTCAGCACATATCGCTCATGGGAAACACGCAGGCCAAGCTGTCCGCTGGACTTGAACAGACTAAACGCAACGCCAAGTGCACCACGCTCAAGCGTAAGGCGAGTCCGACTCCCGTACCCGTTTCCATCAAGCGGCGCGCCATTGCTCTAGATGCCGAAGAAACCGACCATACGCCTGACGACCTGTCCAACTTCCCCGAGGACGAAAAGCCGTGTGCGACGTTGCGCGAGATCTTGGACGAAGACGAGAAATTCCTGGAGCTTCCTCAACTCTTTGATTGGGTCGGCATCGTGGCAGGAAAGCATGGCATGGACGACGGGCTTCTCCGTCGGGACTATCGGGAACAGGACATTCTCTCGTCTACCGAGAGCACACCAGGACGATGGACCATCTCAATGTCCAAAGTGAGAGATTTTCGGCCTGTTACTGCAATCGCAAGCCCCGTCGACGTTGGCACTGGAAAGGAACACAAGTGGGAGACCTCCGTCCTGGGTCGTGAACACGAAGAAGACGCTCAGTGGCTGAACGTCAGTTTTCAATTGGACACACAAATATCGCATGTCGTCCTCCGCATCTCAGCGCCATCGATGAAAGACTTGCACGTCAAGTACGAGCCTGCATATATGTACATCTTTGCCACAAACCTCGCCCAAGCTCCTAGTTCCCTTACAAATCAGGACCGGCAAGCGAGTCAATATCAGCAAGAAGCGTGCACAGCGTCTCGCCGACATTCGACGCTGGCTATTGGAAAGATCGAAGATGGTTTGCTGACAGAAACTTCCCTCGGACTCTGTCGAGTTGACAAAGGAGCCACAGACGTCGAAGGTCGCTTGGGTAGGCCTGTCATCGTCAGCAATATCTCGGGCGCGGAGCTTGACAGGACGGCGACGGAAGTTTCCGACGGCAAAACAGATCAACCTGCACACGAACAGCTGCTCAATCTCATACACGGCGACAAAATCCGGGATAAGTTGGATCTCTATTCGGAGTACGACGGCGACAATATTGGGCGCGAGTATGCGCGGGAAGCAAATTTCCGCAAGCTTTTTCGTCTTGTAATGATTGCTTGCAACGAGCCGGGCAATTTCTGGCCCTACCGTCTGCAATTCTCCGAGGTTCCATGGACAGACAAAAACTTTCCCTTCGGGAAGCTCCAGCCACCTCGCTGGACCGTCCAAAATTGGTTCGCGCGAGCAGGGATCAAGCAAGCAATGGCCAGGCTGTGGTTGCAGAATCACCAGCTCAATGGCAACCTATCAGCAGACCCAAAGCGTTACCCGAAGCCGAAGAAGAGTCGTTCATGCGTGGTCTTGATGCAGTGGAAGATGATCCGACCTCAATGCGTGCGTTTGTTCGCAATGACTTCGATACTGCCACTGGCAACCGGGTGGCCACTATGCCATCGGCATAGGGCTGCTCTACAGGGGTCTTTGGCTGCTTGTCCGAGAGAAGGCCTTTAATGTTAGGAGACGAGGAGAGATTTTTGTTGCTCGCGGGCGCTATATGAGCCTGCAACTACACAGTCCATTTATAATGAGGGGAGAAGCAAAACTCGGGTATTACGCTAAAACACAAAAAAAGCTGGTTCTGAGACAGTCTTGTGGAACCAGATACAATCGTCCGTACCTTTGCAGACTCAAGACTTCGTGACTTCAGGAGCACCGGCCACCTCAGTCTCGCTGGGTTGGCTTGCGGCAGCGGTCGATGGCTGAGGCTCTGCCGTGGCAGCAGGAGCAGCAGTCGCATCCGGGGCTGTAGAAGAAGACTGTGGCTGAGCTTGCGGCTCCGCCGTCTTCGTTGGCTCGACCTTCTCGGTCGCTGTCGGGGCGGCTTCGTCGTACTTGACAGTCCACGCGGAGCCCTCGAGAGCCGGGCCATTTCCTCCATACTCCTTAGGAACGTCCTTGCCCAGGTACTGATCGAGCGTGTTACCGTATGACGTCCAAGTCATCTTCTGGATCGAGTCCTTGGACATGAGCGCCTTCATCGCGCCCATCATCCACTGCATGAGCAGCGGCACGTTGGCGAAGTACTTGTAGCTAACGGTCTCGGGGTAATAGCGCTGGAACAGGTCGATGATCTTGGTGCTCGACGCTTTGATCTCGGCGGGTTGGCGGAAGAAGCTGACGCTTTGATAGTCGTGCAGTTGGATGGCCTGGTATGGGTCAAGACCCTCACCATAGTCGGCGATTTGTGAGGTGGCGTTTGGCAGGTCGAGGTGAGCGAGTGTGAGCTCCATGAGGGCTACTCTCCAGCGCACGAAACTGCATGTTTGGTCAGCTCATCTTGCTCTCGAGCTGCTGGTGGTGGCGGTGAAATTACTACTCACGCATCTGTATCACCAAACGTCTCCTTGCTGTTCTTGGCCGCTGCGCCGTAGATGTTGAATACGACCACATCCTCCTTGTTGATCGAATCCTGAACACCGAGCTTCGCTCCTTTTACCTTGGTGACATAGCCCAGACCGCCGAACTTGGCCTTGCTGAAAACCTCCTCTTTCGCTGCCAACGGGTTGTACTCTTTCCTCCACTTCAAAGCTGCGAGCAGTTGTGCCTTTGCTTCGGGCAGCTTGCCTTCGTTGGCGCGGAGGAACTTCTGTAGGATGACAAGGGTGGTGTGAGGAGCTGCTGATCTGGGAGATAGCTCGTCAGCGTCGATTCGAATGCTCTGAACGATGTCGTATCTCACCCTTCCTCCGGTGCCACCAGCTTCACGCCATACATCTCATCGTAGGCAGCCTCATCGAGGATAGCCTTGAGCTCACTGCCGAACTTGTATAGCACGTGCTCCTTGTATGTGGCTAGCGTGTCCCACGCAGCTAGCTTGCTGTGGTTTTTGCTCTGCGTTTCGGCATTGTCGGACTGGGCCACATTTGTGTTGAGAGGATTGGTATCACTCGACATCCTGACTGTCTGTTTGTTGATTGATGGTTTCGTTGCTCACTTGGCCCAAAACGTCACAGGGTCTCGTTGGTTGGGAGGATGGGGATATCAGATTGGTGTCAGAGGAGACTGGTTGACTACACGCGGATCTATCCGAAGCACTGGTCTCCTGCCCGCACGGTTAACGTGACAGTAAGTGCCATGTTATCTGCCTTGTGCATCTGATCTGAACTGTGAATGTCACTCGTTGTGGTTCGTGTCATTCGATATATGATACGAACATGTAGCTTGAACCGGCAGTGGCATTGAAAGAAGGTTACTATGGAAGCCCAAAAGAAAGTGATAGCGATCTCGGTCCATCGCCAATATATCAATTTAGGTTCAAACTCCGTACTGAACGCCAGTGACAGGGGGAGCAGTACGGACTTTGAACCTACATTGGTTTGCAGGCGAATACGATCAGCACCGCGGCTCAGAGACGCCGGCTTTCGCACTTTTGAAGTCCGAACCGAATGAGACGAAGGGCGGGACAATGACAGGTCAAACGGGAAGACAATCTGCAATGCGATAGTGTGGATCTCAGCATGTCGCCGATGTTATCATTGCATTGTCGTTTTTCTCTTCGAACATCTCCTGACCAGATGCATGTGTGTCTGTTTGTGTGACGATGCTCTTCCTCTGAAACCAGCAGAAGCATGAAGACGACGCCGCCGCCCACGGACTCCTCCACCGCTGCGAGCAAGAAGTCCGAACACCAGACCACGCCACCGCCATTGTCAGCAGCAACCTCGCCGGACCACGCATCTATCGCATCTCAAAATAACAATGACCAAGACAACAAATCCACGACTGGCACCAGCCGCTTCGCCACATTCTGGCGCGTTCTCGACAAAATCACCTACACGCCTAAACGCTGCCGCTGGGATCCCGTCGAGCCGCCTCGATTCAACATATGGCTGAACCTCTTGTTCGGCGCCGCGGGCGCTTTCACCGTCGCGAACTTGTACTACTCGCATCCCATTCTGGACATTCTGGCCGAGGACTTTGGTGTCAATTACGTTGAAGTAGCAAACATCCCGACACTCGCGCAAGCGGGTTATGCGGTTGGCCTATTTTCCCTGTGTCCGCTTGGCGATCTGCTGAAGAGGAGGCCGTTTGTGCTGTATTTGGTGTTTTTGACGGCGTCGTTGTCGTGAGTGTCGGTTGTCCATTTTTTTTATGACTTGAGATATCGTTCTGACAGTCTCTCACAGCATCGGTTTGGCGACGACGAGGAAGTTGAATGCTTTTATTGCGATACAATTCTTGACGGGAGTCGCAACTGTGACGCCGCAAATCATGATGCCGCTGGTTGGTGATCTAGCTCCCCCTGAGCGCCGTGCTTCTGCAATGTCCATCGTCGTGTCGGGATTGACGATGGGCATTCTTGTGGCTAGAGTGCTCTCGGGAATCATGACTCAGTATCTACACTGGCGCTCTGTCTTCTGGCTATCTGTAGCGCTACAGTACACTGTCTGGTTCCTCCTGTACCTGTTCATGCCGGACTATCCCTCCTCCAACCCGAGCGGTCTGAACTACTTCAAAATGCTCTGGAGCATGTTGGTAATGCCCACCAAGCACGCGATCCTAGTACAAGCTTGTTCCATCACTTTCTTCACATCGGCAATCTTCACAAACTTCTGGACAACTCTGACCTTCTTGCTCTCGGACGACCCGTACAACTACAGCACGCTAGTCATCGGGCTCTTCGGCCTCGTCGGCATTATCAGCATGTGCACCGGGCCATTCCACGCCCGCATAATCATCGATCGCTTCGTGCCAATCTTCTCTGTCCTCCTAGGCTTGACGTACGCTCTGATTGGCATCACTCTGGGAACATACACAGGCACTTTCACCGTCGCAGGACCCATTATCCAAGCCTTCCTGAACGACTTTGGCTTGCAGACCTGCCAAATTGCGAACCGTACTGCGCTCTTCGCTGTAGAGCCCAAGGGGCGCAGTCGCGTGAATACCGTCTTCATGGTGGCGACGTTCTGCGGGCAATTGGTTGGAACATCCGTCGGAAGCAATTTGTACGAACGCGGAGGCTGGATTGCAAGCGGGAGTTACAGCATGGGCAGCATCGGTGTGGCTTTGGTTGTGGCTTCCTTGCGTGGGCCGTGGGAGACGCGCTGGTTTGGGTGGCGTGGTGGATGGAGCATTCGGAAGAAAGCAGCGACGGGTGCGACTGAAGAGAGGAACCCGCTGAGAAGGCTAGATACGAGCGAAAAGTTGGAAGATCAAGCAAGACGGGAGGAAGCGCAAAGGGATCTGGAGCGAGGCGAGGTAAAGGCAGAAGAGAGCCGCACCGACGTGCAAGGTCAATGTAACCAGGATGCTGTGAATGCGATGGGCGTGGACCAGGCTTTGGAGGGCATGGCTGCTGAGGACAGGACTGATGCGGTGTATGGGGAAGATGAGAAGCCGCGACCCAAGGAGAGTGAATCATCGTGAAGTTGATATAGGCGCAAGATCACCATAGATGAGGTAGCTTTTGTTCACATGCACATGATAGATACAGCAGACAAGTGAATGGCACAGGTATGCACACATGTGGCACAGGCGTGGTCCCCGAGAATGGCCCGAGCGGAGGGAGATGATATGATTTGAGCGCGCGCGCGTGTTTGGTCTCCCGTCTCGCTTTGGCTTGCTTGTCGCGCGAACTTGCTTGAAGCTCCCACCACAACCCGCAAGCCGCATCCAGCGGAGGCACATTCGAAGCCCATTCGAGCTTCCCCCCTCCCCGCTCAAGCAGCAGAATAGGATGCCCTTCAAGAAAGGCCATAAAGGTCACCCGCGCAAGTCTGTCGGCAGTACGTTGATCCTCACTACGCAACATCTCACCACACCACACCACACCCGCTAACACCACTACCACTACAGGAAGCCCTGCGCCTATAGTCCGAGACGATGGATCTGACGACGAGATGATCGATGCCGGCGACGATGCCGACGCCGAAGCTACCCGCGATGCGACACCTCACGACGGTGCTGGAGAGGACGAGGACGACGCGCACACGCCTGCGCCGGACGACGATGATGACGATGGAGACAGTCCACCCAGGATCACAACCATCCCAAGGAGGAGAGGGAGAGGAAGAGGACCAGGCCGCCCACCAAAGACCCACATTGGCACCCCCGAAGTGTGCGAGGATGGCAGCGAGTCCGGCACGCCTTTCAAGCGCAAGAGAGGAAGGCCTGTAGGATCTGGTCGCGGAGGCTTCAGAGGAAGGAGGAAGGGAGCACCGCCAGAGGCGCCTCATGTCATCTTCGAGGGCAACAAATACGACGTGGTGAACGACGAGGCGCAAATCGACCAGGACGATGAAGGAGACGAAAAGGTTGACGAGAACGGCCACCTGCAAGGCGGTCGCGAATACCGCGTCCGCACATTCACAATCGAGGGACGCGGCGAGAGGCTGTATATGCTTTCCACCGAGCCAGCACGTTGTTGCGGTTTCCGAGACAGTTACCTCTTCTTCACCAAGCACCCTAAGCTTTACAAGGTCCTCGTCAACGATGCGGAGAAGAAGGATCTGATCGAGCGAGAGGTCCTGCCCAGCAGCTACAAGGGACGTAACATCGGTGTGGTCGTCGCACGATCCGTCTTCCGCGAATTCGGTGCTAGGATTATTGTTGGCGGAAGGAGGATTATCGACGATTACAGGGTCACCCAGGGGCGTGAAAGCGGCGTTGTCGAAGGCGAACTCGCAGATCCGGATGATTTGCTTCCCGGCAAAGATGAGCCGTACAACCGCAATCGCTATGTTGCGTGGTTCGGTGCAAGCGAAGTGTACCGCCAGACTGGAGGCGCGAGCACTGTTGGAGCTGGCAAGCCAGCCGCGATCGGCAGCAAACGCAGGAACAACATAACCATTGGGAACTGGCAGTTCATGCACGCCAAGGAGGCGAGGTACGTTCATTCACGTCTGGTATTTACCATATTGCATACTAACTTCATTCAGTCGCTTCAACTCCATCATGGCAGCTACACGCAAGTCAACACACGACGGCGTCTACGATCCTCACACAAACATGATGCTCTACCCAACCATCATGCAACCAACCCACGCCAAATGGGAGCAAATCCCACCACAACCCACCACCGACTCTCCACAGCAACACCTCACAAACGGCTCCTCCCACACCACCAACGGCGAGCCTTCCTCCGAACCCACAATCTTCCCCACCGTCCCCCAGGTTGTCTCCCGCAACTACGCCGTCATCGACACAACCTACGCCGCGCCTCCGATCTCCAACGCCGGCTTCCCAGGTCCAGACGGCACAGTCACAGACCCAACCTCCGGCTCGCAAGGCCTGAGCACCATCCCTGCGGACATCCTAGACGAACTCCCGGAAGATTGCCGGCAGGCTTTCGAAGCCGCGCGAGCGGCGGAGCTGGGCTGGAAACAGCAGTGGGGCACCGAGGCGCAGAGTGGCATGCGAGGTGGATTGAAGATCGGCTTTAGCGGGTATCCTGTTTGACGTGGTTAGGGCGTTGGGCGAATAGGCGTTTTTATTTTTATTTTTATCTTTTATTTTGGGGAATGGGGGAAGGGTGTATGATTTTTATTGAATTGCCTTTTGGGCATTTGGGGCAAGGGGGGGGTTTTTTTTTTAAAAAAAAAGGCTTTATGGGAACTTTTTGTGCTTCTGTTTTTTTTTTCTTTTTCCTTTATGATTTTCGAAAGGGAGGGATTTCCAAAAATAAAATAAAATAAAATAAAATGAAAAATACTTCAACACCATTACCAGCCGAGAAAGGCTTTTCTTATTATTTGTCTGTGATTTCCTTCGGATTACGTCTTTTACCAGGCGGTCTGTTTCCCGTTGTGTTTCTTGTTTGTTTGTTTGTTTGCAGGACGAGTGGTTGATCAAATATTATTATTAATATTATTGTTATTATTATTAGGCGAGCCTTTTTTTTTCGGGATACGATGAGAGAGATTGTAAATCCAGTGGCGCAAGACAAATTTCGACCGTACATTACTTTTTTTTTTTTTTGCATACCGTTGAGCTACAGTGGTAGTACGAATCTATGAAGAGAAAAATGAAAAAAAAACCCCCCGAGAAGATGACAAACAGACGGAAAGAGTGGATGGTAAGATCAGTGGAGCCCACTCTCGCCCGTCTCAGCCATGTGCTTCTGACACGCTGCCATCATCTTCGCCTGCTCAGCAACTTCCTGCAATCTGCCCAGCACGACGCCGTTGCCCGCCGCGAACCCATGGATCATGTACTCGATCTCGGTCTCCGCGCAGAACTCCTTCACGAGCGCCTGCAGCCTGCGGAGGTTGTGGCGAGGCACGCGTGGGAAAAGGTGGTGCACGGCCTGGAACTGCAGGCCGCCGTGGATGAAATCGAGCCATTGCGGGCAGGCGACGTCCATGGTCGTGCGGAGCTGGCGCTGCGCGAAGGACTCGCCGGGGCCGAGGTCAGCGGTGCTGGTGCCCCAGTGCGAGAGGGTGATTTGCACGTGCAGGGGCATGGTGATCAGGTGGCTGGTGAGGATGAAGATGGCGCGCGAGGTCCAGGTCGGGACGTTACACCAGAGGAGCACGTAGAAGTAGAGGAAGAAGTAGGTGCTGATGCCGACGACCTCGGTGGGGCGCGTCCACCACATCTTGCCCTTGGTACGGGCGCGGGGGGAGAGGAGGAAGCCCCAGGAGAGGATGTAGAGGTTGAAGCGTGCGAGGGCCATTACTGGGTAGTAGGTGTACTTTTGCACGCGGACTGCGACGTCGGCGACGGCGTCCCAGACGAATTCGAAGCCACCATAGTATGTTGATTTCATGTTCTCCAGGAAAGCCGGGGCAGTTGCGAAGAGCGGGATGTTCTGAATATCAGGGTCGTGTTCCTGCAAGATCGGAGTTAGTTGGCTGATAAATTGTGGAGCACGACGACGAATATAGAATACTTACAGGAGCGTTTGTGAGGAGGTGGTGAACGTTGTGGCTGCTCTTCCACCATCCAATCGAGAGACCACAGCAGAAGTCAGCAATGAAGATGCCGATTAGTGTGTCCTTCGTGATATCCTTCGTGATGCCGCGATGTCCAGCATCGTGGGCTGTGAACATGATCTGATGCCAGAAGAGACCTAGGAAGCATGCAGAGATGAAATACCACTCCATCCTGAGGGTGGAAATGAACAACGCAAACAGTGTCGAGTATCGCACCATCTCCTTGCCATATTCGATGTAGCGGCACTCATAGAATCCTTCGTCCTTCACCCGTTGGTGCAAAGTCTCGAATTTCTGGGCGATGTCGCGTTGTGTGTCAAAGTCGAGGCTAGGGTATTTAGCGATGTCTGCATCGATTTCCTCCTGGATTGTGTTTGCGACGTATTCCGCAGGCGAGCGTGCTTTCGTTGTAGTCGTAGTGGTATCCTTCGATGAAACATCCAGTGCGCTGTCGATCCGTTCGATCGCATTATTGTGGCCGTATACAAGGCGTTTGTATGGGCCTTTCTTGATCGATAGATCGATGCTGTTGGTGTCCGTGTCTGAAGCGGTATCGCAATCGATACCAGAGTCTTGCTTGTCGTCGTCTGTAACGATCGACGTGTTGTCCAATGGTGACTCTGCATCTTCCTCCTCTTGTACATTGTAGACACCACCTTGTATGGGAGGCACCATGTTCTTCCATTGTCCGACTATTCTTCCGATGCGGTATCGTTTCATCGTTGAGAGGGTGGCTTGTGTGTGCATGCTGTAGGCAGATGTTAGTCAGCATTGTAGGCTTAGTGGCCGCGGAGTGTCAAGCTTGCGGCCGCTTAGATAATGGTATAGACCCACGCATCGATCTCAGCAGTTGCGTCTCTGCCGACCATGTGTTCAAGCACGAGCTTGCCGCCTGGATGTCTCTCTGCCCAGCCATTGTTGAGTCGCAGTACGTCGTTCCTGAAGATGATGATGGTCTGGCCAGTAGCGATGAGGGTTTCGACCTGGCGCCTCGTGAGGATGCGGGAGTCAGCCATGGTGGAGATCGTCGACAGTGATTGTACAACAAGAATAAGAGAAGCAAGGAAGACGAAATTCAAGCAGGCCGACAAAGAGCAAGGCGCAGTGGCGTCCGTCCTGCCATCGTGCCTTCTAGGGAGGCGGCCACCTACTCTCCTACCTTGCTACTCCACAGTTTGCAGGCGGCGCAGCATTCTCCATAAAATTGGCCGCCCCAGAGCGGACAGAGACACCAGGAGCGGCTTGGGGACAAGGCCTACGACGCCAGAACGCTAGCGGAACCAGTGGTCTGCCCAGATAAGATAGCCATGAATCTACAGTGGCATGGGAGCATCGTACCTGCTTCTAGCGGGCAGGGTCGAGGAGATCACACAAGGGTCCTGCAAGCAGCCGATTCGTCGTGGATCATCCAAGCGTAGCGGCGAGGCGAGGCCATTGCTACCACCAGCCTAATCGTTTACGCGTATACTTTCGCATGCACGTGGTTCGCGCAGTGGCGCCAGGGTCTGGCCGATGCAAGGCAGCTGGGAGGACGAGCTAAAGAGGACTGCTATTTTGCCGCTAAAGAGGACTGCTGTTACTGGGTGCGGGGGCTTGGTATGAGACGTACACATGAAATACGGCAGCCGCGCGTTTGACCGAGGCTGAGAGTAGAGAGAGAGAGAGAGAGAGAAAGAAAGAGAGAGTGCGAAAGCTGCTGCCTGCGTGCCTGCCTGCGTGCCTGCCTGCCTGCCTGCCTGGCCTGCGTGCCTGCCTGCGTGCCTGCCTGCCTGCGTGCCTGCGTGCCTGGCCTGCCTGCGTGCCTGCCTGGCCTGGCCTGCAAGGAGCGTGGCCAGTTTTCCTCTCTCGGTAACACGAGGCAACTTGTCTGGGTGCTCGCGATGTGGCCCACGCGTACGCCATAAGAACACAAGAACACCTCGCGTGCATGGCGCGTGCTCGGGTTCAACGTTCGGAAGGGTCTCGACGCCAAGTATCCTGATGACCGCTGCACGCTCCCACACACACACTCTCTCTCTCTCGGGGCTTTTCGGCCCACAATCCGAGACCCTGGCGTGTCTGGCATATCGCTACTACTGTAGGTCCACCGATCGTTCAGGGCGAAGCGGAATTCCACAGACCTGTGATGCGTGTGAGCTGTAACCCATACGTCTGGCAACGAAACATCTCTGTCAACTTTGCCGGGTGCCATCAGTCGTACTCTCAATCTCCACAGCCAGTAAGCGCCGCAATGACCGAGCACTTTTTGTTTTTCCTGTTGCCAAAATTTAGCCTGGCTTGTGGCGGCACCATGGACGGCGCTACTCCCTTAAAGTGGTACACGGCCGGCCTGTCCAATGTCACTTCGCCTGGGCGCTCTGGAAAATGCGAATCCTGACTCTCGTAGCCGACAAAGTCTCCTTTCACATGCAGAGCGGTCCAGCGGGCGTAGATGGTGCCATGTCTCCCAGCAATCAGCCTTCCGACCAGGGTGAGTGTTTCACGAGTCTCTCTCCACAGCATCGACTTACGTATCTTGAGTTGTAGCTCTCATCTTGCGTTCGGTTCATACGTTCGGAACAGCAAACCTCAGCCTGCCATCTTTGGCTTTCAAGCCTACCTCGTATAGAGGCTGTAAAGCGTTGGATTCTGAAGCCACCACCAGCCATCCGCCACACGGTCAATCTCACTGGATTTTTATTTTTCTTTACAATGCTGCACCGCGCACCCAATGCTGGGCTGTGCGTCGCGTAAAGGGAGTCATAACAAGTTAAAGGATTTTTTTTATTAGTCTCGATTGGAGGTGTTGCCGAGTGCCTGTGCCATTGGTGGCTGAATGTTGCAAGCGCGCCTTAATACGGCCGTA
Source organism: Cladosporium cucumerinum (assembly GCA_023634325.1). Taxonomy (NCBI): domain Eukaryota; kingdom Fungi; phylum Ascomycota; class Dothideomycetes; order Cladosporiales; family Cladosporiaceae; genus Cladosporium; species Cladosporium cucumerinum. The sequence goes on from JALDQA010000007.1 coordinate 1,609,882, forward strand.
TCACGCCATTTGGTCCCGTGGATTGCGGGTGCGGATATCCAGTGTGATATTTGCACAGCTCCTTGAACTGCTTGCTCAAGTATTCCGCTCTACTTGTTGTTGTTCGTGGCGACGCCCCAGAAGTATGCGCTCCAGCCTCCCATCATCAAAACAGCCAGAGCGAAGAAAGGCAGGTACCCTCCTTTCACAATTCCACCACGTCGCTCCACCTCCTCTTTCCTCTGGTTGATCAGATCACCCTTGGCCATGCGCTGTTTCTTAGTCCATTGAAGTTTCGCCACGTCCAGGTGCAAGAAGCTTGCTATGATCAGGCCAGCGGAAACAAGGACTGCACCAGAAGCCAGGAAAACGTAGAGGATGACAACTTTGTCGTAGGAGTTGTTGTCGCGATCTTGAATCACACCGGCGACGATTCGGACGATGATATTCATCGAGTTGTTCACGGCAATCTTCACCGCATAGCCAAATCCAAACACATCCTGGTACCAGATAGTGTTGCGGATTCCGTCGATGATGGTTGTGGCGCCGAGACTGAAGGCGAAGGCAAAGACGCCGAAACTTGCCGCCGTTCCTGATACGGTGGGCCCAAATGCAGCAAGAATCATAGCGATGAAGGTGCAAGTACCGCAAACAGCAAGGACCGTCACGCGGTTTCCGAAGAGATCAAGAAACACTCCGAGGCAAGGGACCAAGAAGAATCCAAGGTATTGAGAGGCGGCGGAGTACCATCCAGCAGTGATGCTATCGACATTGAAGCGTTGCTCGGCGAGTTCCGTGGCATTTTGCGAGAACACAATCGAGGTCGAAGTTTGGAAGACAGTGAAGCAGATTATGCCCCAGAAAGCCCAAGGAAGCTGGAACATCTTCCTGAACTCGAATTTTCTGTTCTTCTCTGTCAACACTTCTCCAGTCGCCGGATCAGTGCAGCCTCCATAGCGTCTTTCGGTCCAGCGCTGGAAGAAAAAGAACACGAGCGTGATCAAGTTGGTGGCCAGGTTGACAAAAACTGCTGCCCAGTACACCCACATGAAGTCACCACTTTTCTTCGCAATGATGTTGGCAGTCGCTTTGCCGACAAAGGAGCCGATTTTGCCAATGCCGAGTTCCAGTCCCAGTGTCGATGCGAACCCATTGGATGGAGCGAACCAAGAGCTGAAGACCTTGTACTGCGCAACCTGGGTCGCAATATCGCCCAGAGATTGTACGATCACGCCAACAATCATGAATTTGTAGCTTCGCACAGTGGTCGCAGCAGCTACGAGGATTGCACCAATGCTGAAGATGATGTTGCCGTACAACATCGCACCAGCACCTCCGATGCGATCAGTGACGGAGCCGGAGAAGAGAATGAGGACAGTCGTCATGAAGTCAGACGACGCTTCCAACGCAGCATATCGTGTGTTGTCGATTTTGAGCTCCTGTTAATGTCCATTAGGGCTGGTCCAGACAGTGAGACTGGTTTAAGGTACCTTTTTCAAGGTTGACTTCATGGCGCCGGTGACGCCACTACTCCAATGGCCTCCAAAGCCGATAGCTGACACAAGCAAAACGGCCATGATCTTGAGGCGCAACGGTATGTGAGCGGCACCTTCGATACCGGTCGATCGCGCATCGTCGGAAACTACAACGGTGGTACCGCCCTCGCCGTCATGTTTTGTTTCGTCCTTAGGGTGAGCCATTGTAGTAGGCATTTGTTGACAGTGTATGGCGAGCAAAAATGATCTGATAAGCGATGATCATTTTTCGGGATGGACCAGACATTTTACTTTAGGATCGGCATCTGGTACGACCACGAGGCGCTAGAAAATCTTTAATGGAAACATCCAGGTCTACAGCAGCAATTCCTTCTAGAAACAGTAAGCTTCTTCGGGCATATACTGTGTTTGAAAGTGGTTGAGGCGATCGCTTATCAGATTCTGCTGTGCCGGCGAATCTCCGACGCTATTGCGGTGTATTCCGGGGGCCATCCATTGTTTCGAGTCCGTGTGGTTCCGAGCTTGCGCTGTTCAATCGCTCACTTTCACGATTGATCAGTGTTGCCAAGGACAGCTAACGAGCGGTGGGATATGTTCCTGGGCTCATCTTGGCACGCGTAGGAAATCAATCAAGTTATGTCCTGTCGCAAGAGTCGTGGATTTTTTCAGAACTGCGACTGTGGAGTCCCGACGCGAAGAAAGGCGCGCTAACCAGCATGGCCGAATAATGACTTGATGGTTATTATGCATGTCTCGAAGAGCAGTCGCATTGTGATCTCCAGGATATGTATCTCCGGTTGGCCAGGCTTGTGCTTCTACAGCACGTGTTCCAGGCTTTCCAGTTGGCTCTACAGAAGGCATCCTCCTTGTGATCCTCCTGGTGGTCCTTGGCGACATTCCAAAGTTAGACCCTGCGAGACGGTGCTAGTCATCAGATTGTTCGCCTGAAGTTCATCCAAGAGTGAGGATGGGACACAAGCGCGAGTTTCGAAATAGCAGGTAGGAGTGGACATTTGAGTCTGCCAGCAAAAGACTGACAAGGTCAAGGAGAGTGAGATGCACGCCGAGACGATGGACCATTCGGATGTCGCGGATACCGGTGCTGACAGCAGCGTGACATCAAGAATGGACTTTATGCATAATTACTAATCTGGAGTTTGACATCGGAAAGCGCAAAAGCCGAAAGACCCGAAACTGACAAGCGCTACAACCTCAAGGGTGAGCTGAGAGCTAACTTGGCTCTCCATGAAGACGTGTGAAGAACAACAATAAACTGGAACTTATTACAAGGATTCTGGTCATTACATGGAGGTTGATCGACATCTCTGCTATACACATCCAGTGACAATCTCGACAGCCTAAGCTTTAGCTGCAGGCGCTTGCGTCTGGAATCCCTTGAATCCGTTATCGAGTACGTCTCGACATTCCTTCTCGTACATTGGAATACCACCAGGGAAATTCCTGCAATTGTTGTCAGCATCGGACACTAAAGCCCCTCACCTTGGACGCCACTTACAATTGCTCTCGCTTCTTGCCCGGGATATTGGCCCCCATGTACCAGGAATCCGAGATCGGGAAGAGGGTCTTGTCGCTCAGCTCTGTAACCTTCTGGTTCCAATCCTTTTCTGCTTCTCTTGTCGCATTGAGGTAGGTGATGTTCTCCTTGCGCAGCTTAGCGAGTGCATCGATGATCCAATCTCCTTGACATTCAACACAGCTGGGGCCGTTGCTGAAGGCTGTGGGTCCTTGTGCTCCGTAGACTAGGGTAAGAGTCAGCGCGATACTTCCTCAGACAAGTGTTGTTACAGTCCAACTTACGGAAGAACATGTTCGGGAAATCTGCACACGCCAATCCAATGTGAGAGTATGTGCCATCCGACCATCTCTCCTTGAGATCCACACCATTAATGTCGAGAAGACCCATGTTCTTCATGCCACCCGTGACAGCATCAAAACCCGTCGCCAAAGCAATGAGGTCGAACTCTCTCGTCACGCCGTCCTCTGTCACGATTCCCTTCTCGGTGACATCTCTCACAGGGTTGTTCTTGATGTCAACGACATCGTTCTCTGGTCTGTCCATTGCTTCGTAGAAGTTTTGCTCGAGAGACGGGCGCTTGGTGCCCCAAGGGTGAGGTGCCTTGAGCGGAGCCATCATGTCACGCTTTCGAGGGTCGGAGATTCTCTCTCGCGTCTTCTTCACCCAGAACTTGTATGCCTCGTCGTTGGCCTTGCGGTCGAAAAGGTTGTCCTTGTATGTGGCGAGCCAGAATTTGAAGCCACCCTATGAACGACCGAGTCAGTGGTACTCTCTTCGGACAGTATATCGCAATATAACTCACCTCCTGCCACAGCTCCTCGAAGAATGCCTCGCGTTCCTCTTCCGTATCATCAAAAGTGTTCTTCTCGGCGAAATCATAACCAAACCCAGCAAAAGTCGTCATCCTATATCTGTACAGCTCTGCACGAGTCTCCTTATCCTGATCTTGCTCCTCCTTCGTGAGCTTGCGCTGTCTCATCGGCAAGCAAAGATTAGGTGTTCGCTGGAACACTGTCACCGAAGCAGCATCCTTCGCCGACTCTTGCGCGATCTGAATACCCGTCGATCCAGTTCCAACAACAGCCACCCTCTTGCCTTTTGTGGAGACTCCGCCCTCCGGCCAGAATGAGGAATGGTACATCTCGCCCTTGAACGAGTCCAGGCCCTGCCAATCGGGGAAGTGGCGCTTTGCAGCAAACCCGATGGCATTGATGAGGTACTTTGCGTGTGCGGTACGGCCGTCTTGGGTCTTGACGTCCCACTTGTGTGTCTTGAGGTTGAACTGGGCGCCAACGACTCGTGAGTCGAAAGCAGTGTCTTTCTTGATCTGGAGCTTTTCTTCGACATAGGCGAAGTAGCTCCGTAGCTCTTTCCAATCGGGGTATTTCTCGGTCCATGTCCAGTCCTAATATCTATGTTAGTACATAAGCTGGGATGGATCTGAAGACATTGAAGCCCTTTATACCTTCCAGATCTTCTCAATCGAATACTCGTAGATCGGAACTTGTGTGTCGACGCGTGCACCTGGGTAGCAGTTCCAGTGCCAAATTCCACCGAGGTCCTTGCCGGCCTCGTAGATCTTGCAGTCGAAGCCTAGCTCATCACGGAGTTTGTGCATGAGGTACACGCCACCGAAACCGGCACCGACGATGAGTACTTCGGTATCTAAATCATCGCGGTAGACATTGGTGTTGCCACCCTCGTATGGCTGAACCAGATCTATGTCTTTACGGAGAGGCATGTTGATCTGATGTGGTGTGCCGTGAAGTCAAGATCAACCAGTCGATAGATACATAGGTGTAGAAATCCACGAAGAAGCAGCGCAGTTCTTTTTCAAGTCCAACCCACTATAGCTTCGCCCCAAATCTAAGATCTACGTGTACGCGGCTCAAAATTATATCTGCACTCCCGCATCTCCAAGACAAGATCCTGTGCCATGAGTGGCCACATTGGTTAAATCCTCCAAACACCCCAGTCGTCCGACACCGTAGGATCGGAACCGCTCAGCGTGACAGGAGCGGTGCCGCTCAGGATTGCTACTTAGGCTTCATGCCGACGACCAAGATACAGCTTGGAATGTGTACAAACGCTCGAATCGCGCTGTCGCTTCCGGAAATAGTGATTTTGATGACGAGTGAATGTCCGAGGAGGCCAGCGATCGTTGGTATGGTGGAGACTGTGTGCGGGGTTATGCCGTGTCCCGTGGGGTAAATGGGGCATCAAAGAGATGCACATGTGCAAGTGAAGCGATGTGTTTCGGGCTTGTGACCGGAAGGGAAGGTAGAGGCACTGTTGGTCACATGCGGAATGTCGATCTCAGGGTGTTCGCAACGGACAGACGGCTGGGATGTGGGAGGTGAAACTTGTACTGCACAACGCAACAAGCCAAGTGCTATGGTATAGTTATATGGAAAGATACCATACAAGCAAGATGTAGAGCATGTTATATACTCATTGATCATCACGCACGATTGCCGATGCTCTAGATCTTCTCGTTGTGCTCGGCGACACGCGCCTGGCTGACCTCCATATTCTTCTCATCAGCCACACTTCCACGTCGAATGGCATCATCAACGTCTTTGGCCTGAATCTGCTCAGGCAACGTTCCAAGGGCACGCTCGCCGAATAACAGGTCAATCTCCTCCAGTGACTTCTTGTTTGTCTCTTTGAACAGGAACCAGATCGTGGGAATCGTTACGACAATGTTCCATGATGCAAAGACGAAGTAGTATTTCTGGAGTATAATTAGCACAAGCCATTTCTTTTCAGGTTTCGAGAGTGACAAGGCTTACCCATCCGATATCTCCCAATGCGATAGGAGAAATCTGAGCAAAGAACGTCGACACAAGCCAGTTGCCGATACCAGTAGCGAAGGCACATCCACGGCCTCGAATCTGCATGGGCATGATCTCACTCATGTAGACCCAACTGATTGGGCCGAAAGAGAGCGAGAAAATGACGGACACTAGGAACAAGAAGAAGACACCAGCATAGGAGTATCCGCGGCGTGTTCCGTCCGGGTTTGCGGCGTTCAATCCAGCCTCTGCGAAAAGAGCAAGCGTAATGCACAGAGCACCAATAAGAAGTGGCTTTTTGCGTCCTACTCTGTCCAGAATGAAGAAGATGAAGAACAGGTTGGCAATAGGTCCGACACAGTTGTAGATTCCCGCGACCAGTAGTGCGCGGTGGCCTGTGATTCCCAGTGCGTTGTACATGATGGTTTGGTAGTAACCGATGACATCTGTGATAGCATTGTTAGTGCGGCTCGTTTATGAAACTGAATTGTAATCAACTCACTGATACCAGTCAGCTGCGTGAACACCTGAATCATGGTTCCCAACAACAGCCTCTTTCTCCATTGTGGAACCTTGAACATGATAGTCCAGCCAGGAGCGGTAATGGCCTTTTCTGCCGAGATTGTGGCTCTGATCTCATTGTATTCGGTTTGGATCCACTCGTCGTTGGATCCATTGTAGTGCAGCTTGCGCAGAGTCTTCAGACCCACATCGTCGTGATCCTTCTCAATGAGGTAGCGTGGGCTCTCAGGAAGCCAGATGAGTCCGACAACGAGGAATGCAGACGGAATGATTTGGAAAGCCAAAGGGAAGCGCCATTGGAAAGAACTCGCGTCTGAGGTGTGTCGAGATCCATAACCGACCCAAGTTGAGACGATAAAGCCGACGCCGATCATTTGTTGTGTGATACCGACGATCATGCCTCTTGTGTTGGGGTGGGCGCACTCGGCCAAGTAAACTGGCACGGACATAGACATCAGGCCGACGGCCCAGCCAGAAATGATGCGGCCGACCAGAATCATGCCGAGATTCATGGCAGCTGCCTGAAGAATACCGCCAACCGTGGCAATAACGGCACCTATCTGAATTGTGCGCTTTCTTCCGAACCGGTCCATCGTGAAGCCGCCCTACCGATGTGTCAGTCCTGTGCCTTTTAAAGGATCGGCCGCCAGATCCTACCATGAGAGAACCAAACACTGCACCGCCAGAGAACGTCGAATTAATCGCCCCGATAATAGGACTTGTTTTGTTCGTGTTGAAGAAAGCTTGAAAGTTTGGAGAGTCGATGACTGGTGTGAAAGGTCAGAAGAGCTGAATCCGTACATCGTTTGCTTCGCAACGGGTACACTCACCATCAGTCATGACTCCGGAGTCGTAACCAAAAAGGAACGACCTATCCAAGGGATTAGCAAAGGTCTATTGACGAAACAATGTGAATCGCTTACCCCATCGCCGCGAACATCGCAAGCAAGACATTGTAGAATTGGCCCATCGTAAGGGCAGTGCTCTACAGACAGACGTGCTGCGTAGAGTAAGAGTAATCTGTATCCCTGCCAAGAACTTGTTGGAGTGTAGCAAGTCACGACTGTTAAGTAGCGATGCTTGACATGACAGTAATAAACGCCGTTCCCGGAAGTGTGGAAGACTGTTGCATCGCGGGTAAAGAGGCCAGGCGCGTAGTATGCAGTATGTAGCTGATGTTCAATTTCCACCAATGTCACGCTGCCGGTTCTTCTAAGCGATCCTAGTCGCACCTTACGCGGATAGCCTAGAGCGGAGGCGAGGCGCGGCGGTGGGAGGGGTTTCCACGAGTCTGATGACTTGTTGCGAGTTAGAGGATCATATCTCACGGTTGATATCCCTCGTGCCCTTGTGGTAAGTTAGGGCAAATGGTCTTTGTCGCGTCTTGCACAAGCAGGCGAGGAGCGATATCGTTTCCACGTCGACCATACTACTGCCAATATCCGGGGGGATTCCTGCATGACCCAACCCCATATGCGATTTGGTGGTGGAGGTGGCAACGGCAAAAAGAGGAGACGCCGGGCCGAAATTCCTTGCTCTGCACATCACTTCTTGGAATTGATGCCCATGCCTAGCGAGATGTTGACAAGTTAGTCATCTGGAACGCAACGACATAGCAGACCAGGCCAGCCTACAATATAACAAGGCAGGCGACATCGAAAGCTACCCATCTGTTTGAGGGTGTTACCTGTAGGCAACGCCGATTTGTACATTTCTTCCAGCAGCTAAGTCAGCATTCAGTCTTATCTTACAGTCTTACGTTTCCGTGTCCGTATACTCTCGAAGAAGTGTCTCTGACATTGGAGTCTGCGAGTCGAAAAGTGGCTCGCAATCTGAAAGTGTCAGGACACTTTTATCGGACATTTCACACTTGCAACAAGGTTCAGAGAACACTCGCATTGCGTACAGTTCTAGATCATCAAGCTTGGAGAGGGTTGTTCTATCGAAAAAAGATATCGAGAATATTTGCTTGGGTGTAGATTTGCAGTCAGAAAGCACAAGTTTTCCAGAGCTCGAAGAACACGACAAACCTACTGTGTTGCTCGAAGATCACGTGTTCTCCGCCGCGCCCATCGCTCCTTCCGCCTTTGTCGTCCATCGCTCCTTCCTCTCTAACAACCACGCTTGGCAACAACAACTTTTGCGGCCACTCAGCGGAACTTTCCTCTCTCTCCCTCTGACTCTCACTCTCATGGGCATCCCAGGACTGACTTCGCGACTGATCAATCGCGGACATTGGATCACCATGGAGCCTGAACAAGACCTCTGCCACAACACCCCAGAGAACCTGGACCCAGGCCAAGACAACCAGCAGCGCATCCATCGCAGCGTTGCAATCTTGGACGGGCCAGGCCTCGCCTACTACATCTGTCACCAGTACCGTGCAGACAATCTTGCTAACAGTTTGACAGAGCTCTACCCGGCGTACAGCGACATTGGAGCTCGTGCAGTTCAATTCCTTGAGGACATGGAAGCAGTGGGTCTACGAATGTGAGTGACGGTAATCTCTTGCAAAGTTGCCAGCCGCTAATTGAGAAAAAGCCATGCAGTCTACTTCGACGGCGTTCTGCCGGCTACCAAGCTTGCCACCAGGAAGCAGCGACTACAGAAAACGATGAAGCATCTCGAAGAAGCGAAAGAGTCATTTAAGATAGGAAAGGCGCTCGGAAAGAACACGCCTGAACCACCCTTCTTGGTGCCATCGGTGCTTGAGTCGATCAAAAACAGCAGATTTGGCAACGTCTTGGCTGTGGTGCCTGCTGAAGCAGACTTCTACTGCGCTACTGAGGCCATTGCTTACGAGACTTCCACTGGAATGCCAGCAACGATCATAACCAACGACTCCGACTTGCTCATCCAAGCCACTGGCGCTCAAACACGGATCCTCTTACTGTCGAGCATTACGCGCAGTCGTGCGCCGAATCCGATAAGAGTTGAGGGGAATTTCTTCTTTCCAGCTAGGCTGGCAGCTGCTGCTGGGGTCGACAATCTGGTCCAGACAGCGTTCTTCATGAGCCAGGACTATCATTTGAGCTTTGATGCTGCAGTAGCAAAAGCCAAAAAGATCAGCCTTGACAAGGACGCTGACTTCCTCGCTTTCGAGAGCGAGCTGGGGAAACCAAACTACAACATTTCTGGTTTCAAAGAAGCAGTCGTCAAGACTTTACAGCAGATGGACCCAAGAATTGCAGAACTCGCTCATCAGACCATGCCAGGGTTTCCACACGCTCCTAACGATGCAGCAAACATGTTCCTTGTACCGCTCTTGGAAGATGTTGGCAGGTTCACAGCTTGGGCATCCGGGCAAGACATACGCGACGCCACCTACCGCATGATCCTGTCCAGCAGCCGCAACGTCCGCGGAATCGATGAGTACATACGTCGCGGCACAACCTGCACCCCTGAGCCGCACCCGCCTGGCCCAGACTGGAAGGCGGATCTTGTGCGTTTCAGCCAAATGCTCACCGACGTTAAAGTATTCCTTGAGCCACACCATGCGACCGCGGCGCAGCGATTCAACTACATCGCAATGTACTACACAATCAAAGCGCTGGCTTCCCGCGGGAGCCACATGCCGACCCAGGAGGAGGTCACCAGAATATTGGCCAAGGAAAGGCTGCGTTCGAGGGAGGAGATGCACGCCTCGGCCATGTGCCAGGCTGCTATCTACTCTATCCGAATTTTGAAACAGCTGCTTGCCCTTGAGAAAGCCAAGGGTGGAATGGCAAAGGAGCTCAAGGCATTGAACAAGGCACTCGGGGAGATGCCTGCGCTGGCAGATCTATTCGAAAAGACTGCAGCAGACACCAAGAAGTTCTGGAGCGAGTTGGCAGAAGGTCTCCTCGGCACTATCGATGAGGAGTAGGATGGAAGGGCGTTGAACAAGCCAGGTACCTAGGTAGTTGGAAAGAGTGCTCCTCGAGCACATTTGTATCTCACCGGTAGCTGTACTTGATTATGAATCCGAACAGAATGGTATCTGCTCAAAAATTATTGTTGCACACTTTATGCATGGAAGGAATGCAGAAGACATCCGAAGGCAAAACAAGCTTCTTGCTCATGTGCGCCAATCCACGTGCCCAGGCCCAGCTCCACCCAGCGTCGCATGACCAAGACGCAGTCTGAGAGTCGGATAGTGAAGATCGGGGGCTCCGCAGTACCATCATACATCGTAGACACGCGCGCACCGAGATTTGCCCTTTGACGTCCCTTGGTTACACTGCCACCCTCGCCCTCGCCCGTCCGTTTCCACGATGAACCCTAGCGCTGCCGCCGTCCGGAGCTGACAATCTGCCGTCATCGCCGCCGCCGCACACCTCAAATGCTCCTGACGCCGCATTCCTACAAGCAATCGCAGATCCCGGACACGAACGAACGCTCGCCGGTGAGCAGGGAACTCCCATTCTTCCAGCAGACACGCCGGCCGCATGAAGAGCGCGCCCTGAGATACGAAGCGCGGAAGATGCTGTTGGCCCACCAGGCCGGCACGGTCAAGATCGGCGAGGTCGTACGCTACACTCTGACCTACACACCGAGCCATGACCGCATCCTCCCTACGCCGCCGCATCTGCACGTAAAAGTCAAGAACACCTCGGCGATTCCTCTGCGAGCGGCATGGATTCACGGTCCCTATGCGCTGCACGTTTCCGCGTACCCGTCGAACTTCAACCCGAATTCCAAGGTCGAGGAGCCTAAGAAATATGGCGTGCCGCAGTACGAGCCCATGTTGAAAGCTGCCGGCAGCTGGCAGACCAAACTCACCGTACCGGAGGACATCCGCGAGACTGGTGCAGATCTGGGAAAGAGGAGGCTTAGCACACAGTCGCACAACCAGCGACCAGCAGAGGATGAGAAGCCTGGTTCGGCGACCTGGATCATTGAGATCGCGTCGCAGATCTTGTTCTCGAGCTCTGCTGGTGTGGACTTTGAGCTGTTGGTTGGACGGGATGAGCGAAGTCTTGAGCTGGGTTTTACATCAATGCATGTAGCTGGGCAAGGACAGAGTGGTCCAGGGCAGGTCAAGGATGCTGCCAAACAGCGACAGAAACTCCACGGGGATCATCACCACCACAACCAGACTGCTGGAGTCTTCTCAAAGGCTGTCAGGCTGGTTGTCGAAGACACCGAGGCCCTGTGGAACAAACCGACCTTACCTACATGGACCGACAATGAAGCTCGTAGCGAGGAAGCGTCGAAGTCGCGAAAAGGTGGCGATGCCGAGAAACCTCGAGAACCAAAGAGGCGTAAGATGCATCTTGTCGTTGTCACGCATGGATTGCACAGCAATGTTGGAGCCGATATGCTCTTTATGAAGGAAAGCATCGATGCTACGGTCAAACAGGCACGTGTCGATGCAAAAGAAAGGAAGCGCAAGTACCGAGCTCAGGAACGCGAGAACAAAAGCAAAGCACAGCAAACAGCAACGGACGGTAGCCAGGACATACATGATGGCGAAGACAAGACCGATGTCACTGCGACTGCACCGCTTTCCGGCGGCCAGGAAGATATCGATACCGACGATGAAGACGAGGACGAGGAGGAAACAATCGTCCGAGGCTTCAGTGGAAACGCAGCGCGGACTGAGAACGGTATCCAATATCTTGGAAAACGCCTTGCGAAGTATATTCTAAAGCTTACATACCCCGATCAACCCTTCCTGCCCGTGAAGAAGCCGCTGTCGAGAACGCTCACAGACAGCTTCAAAACTCAGGCCACGAAATCCCAGCGCGACGGCACACCGGCACATCATGGTAGCAGTGTACATCACACCAAAGAGCAGCAGCAAAAAGCAGAAGAACTGCCATACACATTCTCGAGCATCAGCTTCATTGGTCACAGCTTGGGTGGCCTCATTCAGACCTACGCAGTCGCTTACATTCAGAAACACTCTCCAACTTTCTTCGAACAAATCGAGCCGATCAATTTTATTTGCATGGCATCCCCTATGCTAGGACTGAGTAACGAAAATCCGCTATATGTCAAATTTGCTCTGGACTTTGGGTTGGTGGGTCGCACAGGTCAAGATCTTGGGCTGACCTGGAAACCACCTGGTCTTGCGAGCGCCAGAGGTGGTTGGAATGCCATGATTGGAGGGCTGGGTGGATCTTCGCAAAAGGACAGCGACAAGGAGGACCCTGGAGCCAAACCTTTGCTGAGGATTCTGCCAACTGGTCCCGCACACTTGGTGCTGCGAAAGTTCAGGAACCGTACATTGTACTCTAATGTTGTCAACGATGGCATTGTCCCCCTGCGAACCAGTTGCCTGCTGTTTTTGGATTGGCGTGGATTGGGCAAAGTGGATAAGGCACGACGCGAGAACGGCCTGGTTGGTACAGCAGCCGGATGGGCTTGGGCTGAACTGACTGGTGCGAATTCCTCAAGCGTGCCTCCAAATGTTCTAGCAGAGCGGAATGTTGAGAGCGACAGCGAGAATGAAATTGCACGCCGCGCTGGTGGCCAGACTGGTGGCGAGACCGTACCACAGCCTGCAGAGGATGAGACAGCCGAAGACAGCAAACGAGTCACAGGTCGCATGAGCTCCGAAAGTGCTACGGCTGGCGAGAGTAAGCCACGATCTCCCAAGGAACCACCACAGCAGAAGGGTATGTTCGATACCTTCTTCGACTTCTTCCGCGCGGCACCGACTCCAGCGTCTTCTAGAGGCACCTCACCACAGCCGCCCCAGCCCCAGCGAGTGACGAAGAAGGCCTCGCGAGCACTCCATCGGGCGCAGACCATACACGTGAACGACGATGCGGTTTCCGAGGATTCTGTCGACGCCACTGGAGTTACCACGAGTAACCCTACAATGCGACCACAAGGGCATAGCAGATCTGCTAAGCGTCCAGTTGCGAGTAAAGGTGACAGTTTCATCAACAACGAGACCGGCGAATTAGAGGCGCCTCCCAAGACTTCCATCTTTGAATCTGCTGGAGACATCCTACATCCTCCACTGCCTAGTGAGAGGTGGATAACGGACCCAAGCAGCCGAGCTCGTACCATTTTCCACGACCGTATTTACCACCCCGAAGATATTCCCCCTCCGCCTCTCAAGAGACCTGGTAGCAAGCTGGGGCGAACATTCAGCAGTGACAACACGAACAAGTCTGGCGCAAGCAGTGGCACTAGTATGCACAGTGTTGAAAGCGTGGCTAGCATTGATAGTGGCGGCATGAAGGTTGAAGAAAAGATTGCACGAGCTTACCACAAGGATTTGAGCTGGCGCAAGGTGCTTGTGAGGCTTGAGCCTGATGCACACAATAACATGATCGTCCGCAGACAGTTTGCCAACGCCTACGGCTGGCCTGTGATCAAGCATTTATGCGACACACACTTTGCAGACACTTACAGTGCTCGCACTCGCGACGAAGCTGAGCCTGCCAAGGAGAGAGCTCTGCCATCGAAGACACCTATCGACGCTCAGCGTGGTGAGGAGGTAGCAGGCCAGAGCAGAAAGGCGCCTCCCTCGCGAACTGACAGCGAAACAAGGGAGGCAAAAGATGAGCTTACAGCCCTTAGCGCTTCTCACCAAGGCAGCGAAAGCTCAAAGCTGGGCGCCGAGCAAAGAATAAGCGGCGTTTGGGATGATGCCATTTTTGAGGGCCCTGACGATGACGATAGCGAGATCGATGAACGCGGTCCGTTGCAAAGGTTCATCAGTCCAGGCGCGCTTAAGAGGCGCGAGCAAAGCTATCAGCCTTCCTCGCCAACATCTCGCAGCAGCACTGCGCCACGCTCGCCCTCCATCACATTCACCGATGGCCATCGTGGACTGGCACCTTCTTCCCCAACTTCTACTAAGTCGCGACAAAGTCATGCTCCAGAGAGTGGCTCACTGAACAGCCGAGCCAGCGTAAAAGGCGCTGTGGAACCTGAAAGTGCAGCGGTCAAGTCGCCGGTCGTGACCACGGACCTCACCGAAGAGCCCGAATCAATGGAATCAGCTAGCTTGGCGGATGTCGGCCTGGGCAAGAGTGTTCACGAGCAGTTGGGTAGTCCAACGCTTACACCTGGCGGCAAGAAAGATGGCGCCAGAAGGACTAGCATCGCGGAAGACGTGGCCAGGGCTGGCAGTAGTGGTGGGCAGGACTAGAAGAGAATCGTCTCCATAAAGATACAATTGTTTGATAAGCAAGAATTTTTACTCAGCAATACATTTCAAATCAGCACAAAGCGCAGAAGCTCTCAATGGCAGGCCAGGCGATTCAGTAAAGGGTGACCGAGATATATCCACAAAGTCATCTTGCTTGTACAGGCGACTTGGTCAGCCGACTTGGTCAAAGCAATATCGCATCGAGCACCGTCCGCCCCGTGGACCGCAATAGTGGACGGAGATGGCGGTAGCAAATGCGAACTCAAGTTTTGTTCAGAGTCGAGAACTGTATGCCGAGACGGGGAAAACGTTCAGGCACATGGAAGCCACGGCAGTAATGTTGTAATCCCCGTTTGTGCAGGACCACGATCCCCTCGTGCTCCACGCATTGAACGCTCCTTCCAGACACGGACAAGGACTGTTCGGAAGAAGTACTACAACTTAGAATGCCTACTGTACATTCGAGGCGACCAAGTCGGGCGATCGCCCATTGGGAGCACGGTCGTGTCGTCAAAACGGCGCCCGAGGTGCTTCGACACTGTAGAAGCACTCGGCGGAAGTGATGCCATAGAATACACTGCTGTCTCTGTCTCGAAGAAGTTAGGGGGTGCGCTGTGCATGAGGCTCTGTCTCAATCCGAGACAGAAGGTCCGCAGGCGTGACCGACCACATGTCTACATGCTGTATTGAGCAGGACACACGTAGACTTATGAAGGTGGAATGCGGCTGCAATTCTCGCACGGCAACCTTCGAGATGTCTTCAGGAGCCGCATACGGATTCGTGCATGAGAGATGTCGCAGCCAGAGATTGTTCCCATCAGGTGATGTGGCTTGAATCAGGGAGGAATCCTGTCAAATCGACTCTCGAGATCGGCCAGCCGTTCACGCTGACACGCCCAAGTCGTCTCCACTTCCCCAAGATCGTCTCCGCCTTAAAAGTCCCAGCTCGCAATCTTATTACCACACACCCATCTGCCCTGTCTGACCACAAACACCAACCACTCACATACATACACACCGCCGGGACAGCAGACCTGGCGACCATACTGACACGCTGCAAATCCAATATCTGGTCATTCATGGGCTACTACACGAACAACGAATCCGTCACATCCATCGCGACCGCGCAAACCAAGATCGCCGTTAGTGTCTTCCTTGGAATCGCCGGAGGCCTGTCGAGAACCGAGTCCAGCTTCGCCAACTTGGACTGGCTACTGGCGGCTGGCCCACCGTGAGAGGTGGGCGAAAAGGCGGCAGTGAAGACAGGCGTAGGTTGAGCGCTGTTTCGCATTTGGTGGATGACCATCCGAACCACGACACGAATAAGTGCTACTTTTGAGAGCGCAAAACCAAACACTCTATAGAAGAGCTTCCCGAAAATCCTAGCCTCATACTCCTAAAGTCACCGAACATGCCAGCCATGGACATGGACAACGATCTGCCCGCGCTGACAACTCAGCAATCCCCTCCGATCGCCATCTCGTCGCCTGCACGTCACCCTGTGCGCGATATACCGGCTGATCAGCACATGCCGATCCCGAGACTCGACCATGACGCGATCAAGAAAGAGGCGAAGAAGCGCAGGAAGAACAAGAAGAAGGGCATGCAGCCAGGCGCACCTGCCGCAAATGTCATCAAGGGCTTCCACACTCCAGTCACTTCTGGCGGCGAGGAATCTGATGTTTCTAGCGCGCCGACTCCACTTCTGGGAGCTACGAGATTGCAGGATCTTGGCAGCGGCACGAACAGCCCTGCCATGAGGGCCGCCACGAACGGAGGTGGAATCAGTGCCCTCAAGATGCGCCTGGACGCTCTCTCCCTCGAGCATAGCGATCGCCAAACTGAAAAATCAAACGGTCTGGCGAGGATTCTCTCGAACACCTCCATGGGCTATGAAAGCTCGCGTTCTTCACGTGGTAGTGATGGCGACAAAACAGAGATGGAGTCCTACGAAGTGGACCTGGATGAGGAGTTCATGAGCCCGGATGCTGGCACCGAAACGCCTATATTTGCCTCTCAGGCTATTGAGGGAGGCGTGCGCAAGAAGGATGTTCACCGCAAGATGTGCTCTGATGACTTCGAGCAACTGCGTTGCCTAGGAAAGGGGGCCTTTGGTACAGTGCACCTCGTCAAGCAGCATGCGACCGGTCGCCTCTATGCGCAGAAACAATTCCGCAAGGCTTCTTTGACTGTGCACAAGCGCCTTGTTGAGCAGACGAAGACCGAGCGCGTGATCTTGGAGTCAGTTAACCGCCACCCGTTCGTGGTCAAGCTGTTCTACGCGTTCCAAGACCACGAGCGCCTGTACTTAATTCTTGAATATGCTCAGGGCGGCGAACTATTCCACCATCTTGCGCTTGAGCGCATGTTCACCGAGGAGGTTGCGGCTTTCTACATGGCGGAGATCGTTCTTGCCTTGGAGCACTTGCACCAAAACGTGCGTGTGATCTATCGCGATCTGAAGCCTGAGAACTGTCTCCTAGACGCAGAGGGTCACCTCCTCCTGACCGACTTTGGCCTCTCGAAAGTCGCACTGGAGGAAGAAGAATCTCGTACCAACAGCATCCTCGGCACCATTGAATACATGGCTCCCGAAGTCGTACAGGGTGTCGCCTACGACTTCTCTGTGGACTGGTGGTCTCTCGGTGCTATCGGCTTCGACCTGCTCACTGGTAGCCCGCCTTTCACTGGAAACAACCACGCCAAGATTCAACAAAACATCCTCAAGCAGAAGCTCCAGCTGCCGTATTTCCTCGGTCCCGATGCCAAAGATCTTCTCACCCGCCTTCTGCGCAAGGATCCGTCTAAGCGTCTCGGTGGAACAACCGCAAAGGACCTTAAGATTCTTAAGGCGCACCGCTTCTTCCGTAAGATTGACTGGAAGAAGCTTGAGAAGAGGGAGGTTGAGCCGCCCATCATGCCAGTCATTACTGATCCCGAGTTGGCCGAGAACTTCAGCGACGAATTTACTTCCATCCCTCTCAGCCCTGTCGTGACAAGGGCGAGTGCAAGCATCAAAGTGGAAGATCCCTTCACCAAGGCCGAGAATGATCCTTTCGGTGGATTCAGTTTTGTGGCGAGCAAGAGTCTCTTGGATAGTGATACTTTCATGCTGGATGCTTGACTTGTGCGAGTCATAGATCTACTTGGTTGGCGACCATACTGCTGGACAGCGGGTACCTGCTGTCTGACCAGGAACGGGATTAAATTTGTGTTGGCAGGGTTATTCGTGGTGCTGTGTCACTTTGAGAAGCTGTGTTTTATGCATCGATTTCAAGTAGACGATAGCTCCGTACAGTCTGTACAATCCCCTACATCGACTCTCAATCATTCGTGTCCTGAACAGTGCATCCGAAATTGCGTTCAAGCAGTGTTTCTCTTTTCTCGTGATGTTTGCTCTCTCTCTCTCTCTCTCTCTCCGCGTGCTCCACCTCGCACCTCATCCTCCTAATTCCGGGCGATCATTGCCTGTTCCTGAGCATGCAATACAATTTCGCGTTTGCGCGCGATGTCACCGGCCCCTGGTCACGCTTCCCCCTTCGAGCAAGTCCTCTACTGCAGGATCTCCCAATAACATTCCTCTGATGGTCCTTCGGGTGCTCTCCACACGCTTTGTTCTTTTCTTTGTTGCAGACTTGACTTTCCCCTCACCCTATTTCCCGGCACGGACGGCATGTGCATGATCGGATATGGGCAATCCGGCATGCTGTGTCGAAGGTTAGTCTTGCAGTCTGTAATCTTAGGCTCTGCCTATAGGAGAGCCGTGCCGGTCATGCGTAGGTAGAGATTCTCAACGCTACCTTACCCCCCCTAGTCCTTAGTCCTAGTCCGTCTTGTGCGTCCGACCTTCCTTCGTCCTACATACACTACTCCGAGTTCCCGGCAGAGACTGCTAATCACAGCGCATGCTCTGTCCTCTCCTGCGCGCGTGCTTTTGCTGCGGAGCCGTCATCGAGCGAGCCAGCCAGCAAGCTCAAGGTTAGGCAGGACATCGGTGATGGCGCACTTCTTACAGGCACGATTTTGCTCTTCTTTTTTCCCAATAGATCGTGCGCGTGCATGGCCTGGCTGCATCACACGCTCATGTGCGCAGGCCTCCAGGGTGGTATAGTGCGGAGGGTGCTACTACCGCTGCAATGTCCGTCGGCCGGCGGCGAACTACAGTCTGTATGTACACATGGACGTGGACTAGGTTGGTCGGGGATGGTCAGTCAGGTCTTAGGCTCACGCGGCCGTTGAGGATGATGATGATGATGATGATGCTGCTGCTGCGTGCGTTCGCTTGGTCGTCCGAGGCGATGAGACATTGGACCGGCTGGGCTGGGCTATAGGTAGGCAAGCAGCGCATGCGTGCATTCTGGCGCGTTCGCAAGAGACATTTGATCGAACTCATTTCCGCCTGTTGCTCCTCGGTCGTGTCTGCCTTTCTCTTCAACTGACTGACTGCTTTTGTTGCGAACTTGGCCTGATCTCACGCGCACGCTGACTTTCGTCGTTGTTGGTG
Organism: Cladosporium cucumerinum; assembly: GCA_023634325.1. Taxonomy (NCBI): domain Eukaryota; kingdom Fungi; phylum Ascomycota; class Dothideomycetes; order Cladosporiales; family Cladosporiaceae; genus Cladosporium; species Cladosporium cucumerinum. The sequence goes on from JALDQA010000007.1 coordinate 1,628,807, forward strand.
ACTTTGTTTGTGTCTCTGCGCCTGTTCGCATTCGATTTGCCGCACCGCACCTGATATCGTTTCTTCACCATATCGCTTAGACCACATCACTGTTTCGGCACCGGTTTTGCACAACCATGCGCTCGCCTCTCATCCTCTCTGCTGCAACACTTGCCACGCAGGCCGTGGCTCTGCCTGCAGTCGTCAATAGCAAGAGATTCCAAAATTCGACTTCTGAACAGAGAGCAGAAGCTGTGAAAGCAGCGTTCCAAACCGCGTGGGATGGGTACTACAAGTGCGTTTGTTGGTCGTTTGGAATGCCCACATCCGAAAAAGATGCTAACAATACGGCTAGATATGCGTTTCCCAACGATGAGCTGCTCCCGGTGAGCAACAGCTTCAGCAACTCTCGGTAAGCGAATGCCGACTGCATTCCATAGTTTCTGGTATACTAACGATAATAGCAATGGGTGGGGTGCTTCGGCAATTGACGCTCTTTCAACCGCCCTCGTCATGGGCAATGCAGAGGTTGTCAAACAGATCGTCGACTACGTTCCTGACATCGATTGGAGCGTCAGTGCAGATGATCAGCCCGTGAGCCTCTTCGAGACGACGATCAGATATGTTGCCGGTCTCTTGTCTGGCTATGATTTGCTCAAAGGACCACGTTCAGATCTATGCGACGATGTAAGAGTCCCTGGAAAAGACTTGAAGAGTGAAATGCTGATTCTGGGCAGGCGAGCAAAGTCGACGCCCTCCTCGAGCAAGCGGTCAACCTTGCCAATAACATGAGCTACGCATTCGATACTCCTTCCGGTATCCCATACAATAATCTCGTTTTCAGTGACCGGAGCAACGATGGCTCGACGACCAACGGACTTGCTACTACCGGCACTCTCGTGTTGGAGTGGACTCGTCTGTCTGACTTGACTGGCAATGATACATACGGTGCTCTGACACAGAACGCTGAGAGCTACCTTCTGAACCCTCAACCAGCTGTATCTGAGCCGTGGCCTGGTCTTGTGGGCACTAGCATTGACATTTCTGACGGACATTTTGTGGATTCTGCTGGTGGGTGGAATGGTGGCGACGACAGCTTTTATGAGTACCTTATCAAGGTAAGTTTTTGCCAGCAACAACGTTGAGGCCTTGCTACGCTAGTGGCATGATGAGCTTTGCCTTCTTTCGTTCGCAATGGGAAGATGGTATTCAACGTGACCGGGTTATGTACTGACACGCCAATCTAGATGTACGTCTACGATACTTCTCGGTTCAGCGAGTACAAGGACCGGTAAGCAGCTCATTCCCTTCTTCAAAGCCCATCACTAACATGTCACCACAGTTGGGTCCTAGCAGCCGATAGCACGATCGAGCACCTCGCTTCCCACCCGTCTTCACGCCCGGATCTCACCTTCTTGGCTGCTTTCAACCACACTTCACTAAAATTCAATTCCGGCCACCTTGCCTGCTTCGATGGCGGAAACTTCATTCTCGGCGGCCTCGTCCTTGAGGAGCAAAAGTACATTGACTTTGGTCTTGAGCTCGTCGCCAGCTGCGAGAACACCTACAACCAGACTCTGGCCGGCATTGGCCCTGACGGTTTCGGCTGGGATGCGAGCGAAGTACCCGCCAATCAGTCAGAGTTCTACGAGCGCGCAGGCTTCTACATCACCAGCGGCTACTACCTGCTGCGTCCTGAGGTGCTGGAGTCGTTCTACTACGCATACCGCGCCACCGGCGATGGCAAATACCAAGATGTACGTCCCACATCTCCTTCGGCCTATTTGCCCTCTTACATGACTGGATGATATACTGACAATCCCATCCCAGTGGTCCTTCGCCGGCTTCGAGAACATCGCCAAGTACACCCGCGTCGGCAGCGGCTACAGCTCCATCACCGACGTCAACGCACCCAACGGCGGCGACTTCACTAACTTCCAAGAGTCCTTCTTCTTCGCCGAAGTGCTCAAGTACGCGTACCTGATCCACGCGGACCAAGACGCTGAGTTCCAGGTTGCGGGTCCCGATGGGAAGAACACGTGGGTGTTCAACACTGAGGCGCATCCTGTGAGGGTGAGTGATCTTTGATGCTTTTATCGGAGTGATGGTTCAGGCTGACGTTTATTGTTGCAGGTTGCCGGGGAGCCGATTTGAGAGTGATTTATTTCAGAGACGCAATGCTATTGTTGTTTTATGTTATGCTTGGGTGGTAGCATTGGGGTTGGACGTTTGCATGAAGCGGTCTTGGACAGCGCAGATACTTCAAACCGACGCAGCTTTGCCATCGTTGTTTGTTCCAACGAACATTAAAAAGTGAGACTTGGAGATCACTGAGAGGACATTGGCTCGCATATGATGCAGTAGAGAGCGGTTTAAATGACTCTCAATGTTCAAATTCGTCAAATCATCATCTAGCAGAAGCCCTCGCAGCCTTAAGCCCAGCACCCATGAGCCAGCCTACACCCTTGATCCCCATCCCCACCAGTCCAACAGTCTCTCTCACCAGTCCCTTGTCTTTGCCCTGCTCCCTCTCCCTCGCTTTGCGCTCAAGCCGCTTTGCCTTCCTTGCACTGCCGCTGCTTACTTTCTGCTTGCCATCCGCAGAAACAAGGCTCACAATTTGCGTGGGCGGCGGCTCGAACTCCACCATCTCCCGCACGCACAGCTCATTCTCGAGCATCGCGACCGCCAACACGGCGCTCACTGCCACGTCCAGCATGTACGGTTCGTCCAGCGCCAGCAAGCCTGGGGTATCCAGTATGCAGACGCTGGCGGCGAAATCGAGCGTGAGTAGGGCTAGCGTCTGCGCTACGATGGCGGCTGGCGTGGCTCGTGGGTGGTGCAGAGCGATTTTGGCTTTGTGCTCGTGGCCGACGGGCGAGACTGTGATGGCTAGGGATCCGAGCGAGGAGTGTGCTAGGGTGTATTGCGCGGTGCCTGCGGTGCGGTCGCGGGTCGTTCGCCGGATGGTGCAAGTGTGCTGGCGCTGGGCTTGTCCCACTGCGTTTTGTGCTAGTCGTGCTGCAGCGGGTGAGGAGCCTGTGGGGTCTGTGGCGGCGATGGCGGCTGCGAGAGGGGTGTTCAAGGCGGTTTGGATGGCGTCCAGAGCTGCTTGGTGGGGGAAGAGGGTTGTTGGTGGGCTTGTGGCGGAGGTCTTGGTCGGGTTGGATGGGAGGGAGAGTTGTGAGACTGGCATTGGAATGATCGATGAGGGGCATGATTTCTGGATGCTGAGGTCTGTGATAGGTCCGTCTGTTGTTGATGATGAGGGAGTGCTGTTGGTCTGCATCGTGTAGAGCGTTGTTCCGTAGGAGCCAAGCCTCAACGACATGTTCTGACCTGCCGGTTGTTCGAGGTTGAGTTGTACTTTGCGTCCTGTAGGGGGACATGAGGTAGTGGAGGCATGCCAAATGGTGAGTAGATCCGCAGCGGAGACTTTGGGTATGTCTTCATAACCGCTGAGCATTGAAACAGCAGAGTCCTCACGCTTCAGCTGCGGCCAAGCATTGGTTCTCTCATCTGTGAAACTTGTGTGGTAGTCCCGGGTCGACGCTGGAGAAGCAGCCACTTGTGGAAAGTATCGTTGCTGCGATAAAGACTTGGTGTGGTCATACTGTGGGAACATCGATCTCGTTGGTTGAGTAGATGTCGCACTCGAAGGAGAAGGACCCGTTGCATCACTGTTGCTACGGACCAGGGTAGAGCCATCTGATCGAAACGATACTGGGGACGGATACTCCTGCTTGAGTGGCGCTGTTTGTTTGAACGACAGCTTGGTTGGCAGAGGTGATAGCTGATCATCATCAATTATTTCGGTGACATCGTTGCGGAGGAAAGCCGGAGTAGAAATGGACTTTGGAGTAGCAGCTCGCTTGAGACGGGCTATTGGAGTCCGGATTCTGGGAGGCGAGGACTGCGTGAAGCTAGTGTTGATCGGAAGTGGACATAGTTGGTCTTCATGTACTAGAGGCTCGGACACTGATGGAGATTCTAGGAGGTTTGGTGCGCTTGAGCGCTTCCTCGCGTGTAGTGTCCGCTTGGAGACTCCTCTTGGAGTAGAAGTAGCGTTTGAGACGGCTGGTGATGATGTTGACGCCTTGTTCTTGGTTTGAAGTCCTCCTTCGATGTTGGAAGTTGTCACTTGCAATGCGACTCCTCTCATGTGCGCCGGCGCTGGAGAGGACGTTGCCGAGCGTGGTTGTTTCAGGCTCGGTTTGCGTGGGAGATACGTTGACGGAGAAGGAAATAGCTGTAAAGGAGCGGACGTTGAAGGAGTGTTTGAAAGAGACATGGTACCAGACCGATGTCAGAGTGTTGAAGGATCTAAACAGAAGCAAGCAAAGAGAAAGGAAAGGGTATCGATGCGCGGAATCAATTGACTTGGCTCGGATTCTGTAGGATGGGAAAGTGTTCCTCTTCTATATGCTTTCCTCGGAGCGAGCGGCTACATGTCAGACGGCCAGCGCGTGCAAAACGACAGGTCGGGTGCAACGAGGTCGGTCTGCAGGTCATCGATAGTGCCGTGAAGTGGCGGCGGATGTGCCTTCGCGCCGGGCCATGATCACACGGACAGATAGTGCTCAAGCTTCCAGGGCGTCTGCACGCCGACTTACCAAGTGCCGAGACGAATGGCGTGCTGCGCCGTGCGAATGCAGCTGTATAAGGACACGCCAAGGTTGTGAACTGTGGATGCTCTGTCTAAGCGCCCAGTTGAACGTGAGAGCGTGTAAGCGCTCGGTGTGTGACGCACGCTTTCCAATGCGGCAATTGGTCCACAGATGCACAGAGCGGTAGCGAATTCAATAGCGGAAGTGCTTGCATTCTCTGGTGCATCGCGATCTCTGAATCGCATAGAATCAGGAATGCGGTGATGTCAAGGTAAGCGAAGAAGGAGCCGCCATTCATCCGAAGTAAAATGTGTTGAGTACGTACAACTTATACAAAGTATAGATAAATAATTACTTCTCCTAACCCTAATAGTTAGGACGAAATAGCATATATACCTTAATACAGCTGTGTGCCTTAGCATGACTATGAATCATGAAGTACAACAAAATGTATTCAAGCGTCAATCACTACTCCAACCCTAACTGCTCCGTCGACGAAAGCACATACATGTTTGCATGTGTATGTGTATATCACGATGACTGATACACGCCATCAGACGTATGTGTCAAGCAACTAGTGTTGCTATTGACTTTCTGTATGAGTTTCCGGTCTGGATCTATAAGATTTGACGTCCCTGCGATCTCAACGGCATGTATGATCAAGCAGACGTGCAACGCAGTGCGTAGTAGCACATGGGGACGAGAAAACACCCCATTGAAGGCCCCATTGCGTTCGTGCACGTTCGACAGAGAGCTACGGTCATTCAACTGAAACATAACATCAAAATCGAAGCCAATGAAGTTGTTATTACCGCACTGGCGGCAGAGATTAAATTACATGGTAGGGTCGTAAGTCTCGTAGGCTATAGTCACACATAATCAATCATCCTCAAGGTCTGAACTCCTCCTTCAGCACCCAAGACCCACGGCCTCGACTGCCCTTCTCCAGCTTCGCAATGGCCTTCAGCATTTCCCTGAACTCCGCCGTCCTCTGTTCCGTTCCACAGTACCTGTTGAAATGGTCCACCAGCATCTGCGTCGGCGCGGAACCTCCGTGCGCGGTCAAGAAGTCGCGGATCATGACGAGGAAGTCTTGACCCTTGGGTTGGTCTCGTCCACGGCCGCCCGGTGTGCTTGCACGACTAGAAGAAGCAGAGCCGGCTTGTCGAGACTGCAGGTTGGCGAGCACAGCTGCTGAGCTGAGGCCACCTCCACGCCCACCTCTCATACCACCTCGTCCACGTGTTGAAGGTGGGCGTTCCTCTGGTCTTCCGCTTGATCCCACTTGGCCCGTCCAGGTAGGCACACCGGCAGGAATAGTGCGGGCGACTGCAGCAGAGCGCTGGAGATCCCTCGCAGCTTGAGCCGCGACACGCTTCGCCTCACGAGCGATAATCTCTGGATCTGCGCGGAGGGGCTTTTTGCCACCATTCATGATATCGTCGTGTTCCAGAGCACTGTGGACTCCAGTTCGTGCGAAGATAGACGAAAGGACACGATCTTCCTTCTGTGTTTTGCTGCCTTCTTCACCCGACTGGGCAGCCTGCTTCTCTTCATCGGGATTGCCTCGGAAATCTTCTTGGCGCGAGATGCCAGTGATGGTCGACATTTCTGCCGCAGCCCGTTGTTTTTCAGGTTCGCTTGTTTCTGCACCGTGCCCGTCCACGTCATCATTCGTACCGGAAAGCTTTACTTCAGTGCCCTTGAAGATATTGCCCGTCTCTGTCTGACCGTCCTCGGTGCCACCAAGTGTGAAAAGGTCGTGCAAGTCCTTCAACTGGAATGTCTGTCGCTGCTTGGGGTCGCGCAGAATCTTGTTCGTCAGGAACTGCTTGAAGATTTGTCGATGATAGATCTTCTCTTCAATCGTACCCGCAGTCATTAGGCGGTAGATCTCGACCTCGCGCTTCTGACCAAGACGCCATGCTCGCTCACGAGCCTGTATGTCAGTCGATGGGTTCCAATCTGGGTCGTAGATGATGACTCGGTTAGCACCAGTGAGGTTGACACCGAGTCCACCAACTTTGGTCGTCAACAGGAACACATGCAAGTCGGGGTTATTGTTGAATTCATCGACAAGGTCTTGACGGTCCTTGATCGATGTGTTGCCATCCATACGCCGGTAATTGAAGCCATCCATGCCCTTTACAAAATCCTCCATGATATCGAGCATGATACGGTGCTGTGCAAACAAGAGTGTCTTATGCCCATTGCGCCTCCAGATCTCGAGGAGCGCTTTGACGACTTGCATCTTGCCACTCTTCGCACCACTGCCGTACATATAGCCAGGGCGCTTGGACAAGGTCTTGTGCTCCACCAGATCTGGGTGATTACAGATCTTTCGCAGGATGTCGATACCATATAAAGCCTGTCGCTTGCCGTTCATGATAGAAGTCATCTCTTCCGAATTCAAGAAGCTCTGGTAGGTCTCAAGCTGTAATTTGGTCAGCTTGCAGAAGAGAACTCGCTCGCTCTTCTTGGGCAAGTCGGCGGCGACATCAATCTTGAAACGCTGCAACAGGTACGGGCTGATGGCATCCTTGAGTGTCTCAGCACACTGCATTGCCGTTTCGACCTGAAGGTTTGAGGCATTGGCATAGCCGCCAAGTTTGATCGGAATTTCGAATTGATTGCGGAAGTCGACGAGAGTTCCAAGACGCATCGGGAAGACAAAGTCGAAGAGTGACCAAAGCTCCGTCAAATTGTTCTGCATCGGCGTTCCAGAAAGGATCAGTCGATTGTGCGTGCGTAACTCCTTGCAGTATATTGTGATGGCTGTGTTAGGGTTGCGAATCTTGTGTCCTTCGTCGAGCACTGCGTACTCCCACTCCGTTGGAATTAAAAGCTCTGCGTACGTTTGCAGGCCAGAGTATGTAGTGACAAGCACATGTCCGTCGCGAGCGACCTTGTCAACGATACGCTTAGCTGCCTTACCAGCTTTGCCGAGTTTCTTCTCGCGACTGTACTCCATTTCTTCCAGATCATCTTCGATACGGGCTTCTCGCTTGACATCCAGCATTCCACTGCCTGAAGTATGTAAGATCGAGACTCTCAGTGGTGGCCACCAGCGGTGGAATTCGTTGACCCATTGCTGCATAACCGTGGCCGGGCAGACGACGATGATCGGTTTTGTGACTTTCTTCGAGTAGTGCAATGCAGCAAGAAACGAGATTACTTGTACTGTTTTACCAAGGCCCATCTCGTCTCCGATGATTCCGCCAACTTGTTGCGAGTAAAGCTCCCATAACCATTGAACTCCTGTCTTCTGGTAGTCGAACAGCGCTGGGTATATGTCACCAGGAATGTGAAGACCGCCATCCAAGACTGTGTCAGCGTGGGTCGGGTGAGGCAGGTGCCATTCTTCTTCTTCGCCGTTATCGACGGTGCTATCATCTCGCGCAGCGCTTCTTCTGGTTACCCAGTCACTGAGACGTTTCTTGTATACAGACTCGTTACCATCGTCGATACCTGTGAGGTCTTCTGGAACCCTGGTCTTTCGAGGTGTTCGATCGGGTGGGGGCGTGGTGTCCGGGATGAATTCAGCCTCACTCTCCTCATCGTCTTGAGACCCAGCACTCTGCGTTTGGGCCTGCTTTTCCGAGGGCTGCTCCCTTCTGCTTCCAAGACGTCTTCGCTTGGCGGGCCGCTGAGATGCGAATTCTTCTTCTTGTAATCTTTGTGCCAGTTCCGCGTCTGTCTCGAACCCAGGTGCAAGCAAGTTTCGATGCGACCTTGGCTCTGCTGCCTGTATCTCGGCGGCATCCGGTGTCCCGTCGATCTCTGCATCCTCTTCCTCTTCCTCTTCCTCAGCGTCCATGAGAACATCACCTAGACTCGAGGAAGTTCGCAAAAGTGATCCGCCAACTTTTGAGAATGGCGTTATTTTGCCAGTTCTAATTAGAAACTCGCGGTGGCTCTCTCCAGGTAGCCGCTTCGAATTCTCTTCTTCAGTGGTAGCTTCTCCTGTGTCCTGTCCGCTCTGTTGGCGCTCAGCCATCCGCTTGCGGATCTGCTCGAGATCATTGTCGGCAGTCTCAATTTGGGCCTTGTAATGCTCCACCTCGGCGCGAAGCTTCTGCTTCGTCGCATGGTTGCCGAACTCTGTGAGCTTCTTTTCAAGTCGTCGCACTTGCGCATCTAGTCGGTCACGGTCCTTTTGGGTCTTATCCAGACGCTTCTGGTCGCGCTCGTCGGCTTGTTTCGATAGTAGCTGATCTGCTTGCCGCCCAATGTCGCGCTCAAGATCGTCTTGGTCGCGCACGCCAGTGGCAAGCTCCGCGAGCTGTACGGCTTCTTCGTCAGGGCCCACCATGGCTGAGGTATTTGGCCAGTGAGAGAGTGAGATGAGTGAGTGATTGAAAGTGAGGCAGACGATCGCAAGTGATGACGTAAGGTAAACTTGGGGAAGGCAGCAACGCGCTAGTCCTGGATTGAGCCGCTTCACGTGTTCACGTGTTAACTTGATCAACCGAATAAATATATGTACGCAGGTATCTAAAAGCTACAAGCAATTCATAACTCAGCAGCGCCGTTGAGATGGTGGTATCAATGCGGACAGTCACTGCTGACAGGGTGTGAATCAAACGCCATAAGAATTCCCCAGCACGGCAAAATAAAATAATCAAGTCAAACGTAAGAAGTGCTCCCCTTGCACCGACGCCACTGATAAGCCTGCTGGAGGTGCCGCCAACGGCATTGGAAATCAGCGGCGCAGGAAGAGCGCTGAGACGACAGTCCCTTACTGAACGCGAAAGAGAAGCAATTCGAACAACGACCACAGGCAACACCGTCGGTATGCGACCCTCGAACTCAGAAGCACCTGAAGTGGTGACCACCTGGGGGGCAACTTTGCCACATGTCACCATTCAGGTGGTGGCTTCCATTCGTCATCACCCAAGCAGCTCTTTCCGACATGTGGTTCAAATAGCCGTATGCTCCAGTCAGCCGATGAAATTCATCGATCATCGCATATTCATGACCGACGACCATGGACATTTGAAACTGCGATTCACGTCACTGTCAGCACTCATACGGTCTTTCCTGCCACTTGAGCTCCAAGGTCATGGAAATCCAGATGACGAAGTGCTCACAGCTGCGTGTCACGCAGTGTAGTTCTCCGTGCAACTTTCTTTCCCGTTCAAATCCAACCAGCATTCTTTGTTGTCCCATGAGTCGAACCCCCATCTTGCCATCGCGGCATCACCAGCATTGCAAGCGGGCTTCTCAGTCATTCCATCCTATCGATGACCTCTGAGATCATAACTGTAGTAGATACCCTTGTACTTCTTCTCGCAGTCCAAAGTGGCGTGGAGCAAGGGGCCATTCGGTGGATCTCCTGCCATTTGGGGCGGGTGTGGAACGGGGTAAACTTCTTTGATCCAGTATCCCTCTGGTATAACGATATCGGCCAGGGTGCTAGCGATCGCAAGGAATGCGACAAGAAAGAGAGCGGCGATGAAAGGCATGTTGACGGTCTGGTAAATCAGAACGACAACTATCTCGTCCTCAAAACAAGGTGCTACCAGCTGTACCGGTGCGAGGCTAGTATGAATGTAGAGATTCGACCCAAACCACGAGACATCTCACATGCAGAAGAAAATACATGTATGCTGTTGTGGTCAGTATCGGTTTGAGTTGACTGTGCCTGACCAGTGAAAGCGAACATGAAAGCGGCAATCCGGCTCCTTCCCGAACAGAGTGACGTTGTTCTTAATGCGCCTAGTCCAGTCTACAGCACACAGCACAGCACCGCGCTGGCAGCAGCACATGCAAGCAAATGCCCTGCTGTCACGTTGCAATTTTCCTCTGTTGTGGCACAGCCATGCTTCCTCTCCCTAATTTCCCTTGATTAACACACCTCTCCGAAACAATGGTCTCTTTCTGGCCCTTCCGTCGCAACGACACCACCTCAGCCGCCTCCTTCGAAAAGACGCTCTCTCAACTGAGCGCCAAAATCAACCGTTACTCTACACAAGTCGAGACTTTCCGTACCAAACAGCGGCGCTACAAAGCTTTGCTGACGCTTTATACTGGCTTCTCATATATCTTGGTAGCTGCCATCCTCATTCTCGTCACCGGCTGGGACAAATGGGGTGCTATTGAGTACACCGCCGTGGCCGGCGGCCCAGTCGCTATCATCGGCCTACGCTGGATCCTGAATGCATGGTACGATTACCGCATCAAGAGCATGCAGTCACGGCTTCAGTTTGCCACAAAGGAGCGCGAGAAGGTCATTGAGAAGCTCAAGATTGCTACAAAATACGATTCTACCCAGCAGTTGCTCGACAAGTACGGCGGCGGCGGCGGAGCAAGCAACAAGGAGAGCCAACAGCAGCAACAAGATGGCAAAGGCTCCAAACGCAAGCCTTCAGGTCGCCAGAGCCTGCCTGCACAATTCCAACAGCAAGGAGCTCGTACCGGTTTCGCTCCACCGCCCACTGCCAATATCGCAGGCCGTCAAACTCCCCCCGCCAATCCTCTCGACGCCCGCCTACGCTCTGCCACACTGAATTCTACCCCTCCACCACAAGCAGCAAACGAGTCCTTTGCTCCCAATGCCTTCCCAAGCCACCCAACACCACCTCCGCAACAACCCTCGCAATACGCTCCCAGCCAACCAGCCTGGTACGACCGCATCATGGACGTAGTTCTCGGCGAGGACGAGACGCAAGCTAAGAACCGTATCGTGCTGATCTGTTCACAATGTCGCCTCGTGAACGGACAGGCACCACCTGGAGTCCGAAGCCTGGAAGACGTTGGACGCTGGAGGTGTAAAGAGTGCGGCACAATGAACGGTGTGGAAAGCGAGGTGGGCAAGGTGTTACAGCAGGCAGAGAAGCGTGGCATTGATGTCAAGGAGGAGGCTGTTGAGGCCGAGAAGTCGGACTCGAGCGAGTGATCGGGGTCAGATGACTCAAGAGCAAGCAAAGTAATGTTGATAATCTTCGATGCATAGCGATATCATTACCTGGAGTCTCGGGGGTACACTGTGGCGTGGGCAGTCGGATGGTGATAGCAGTCCACAGACGAAAGTTATGGTGTATGCGATTTTACAGTATAGTACATTTTTGTCCTGCCATGCTCTTCCTCCTCATCTGCGCGGTGCGGCAGCAGCTGGCGGAGTAACGTCCTTGAAAGGGTATTTCAGCTCGTCGTCCTTGCGCATGTAGTGCTTTCTCCGCCTCTTGGTTGTGACGTGCTCCACCATCATCTCGCGCACGTGAGTCTTCATGAAGCCACGGATGAACCTGGGATCCCAGAGCTCGGAGGCAATTCCCAGGTCTTTACAGCAGCGCATGAGCGCGTTGGATTTGCAGCCCTCGGTCGCGGTGGGGATGCCGTCGGGGTCGAAGTATTGCTGTTCGCCGCGGGCGAGGGAGACGAGGCTGGAGTGAATTGATTAGCAGGTGAATCGAGCGTGTATGTCAATAGAGTGTGCTTACCGTCCGCCGCAAATGAGACCATATTCCCTTGTCACCAGCTTGCCCGTCACAATAGTCTCTCCTCTGGGCGCGAGACCCCAACCTCCAGGCCCGAAAGCCTTGTTCAATATGCGCCTGTACTTGATCTCGGGCAAGTAGAGGATTCCATCGGGCTTGATCTCGATGTCGTCGGGGTGGAGTTCGGCTTGGAGGATGGCGCTCTGCTCGGCTGTGAAAGGAGAGCTGGAGAGACCATGGTATGATCGCGTCCAGTCGACTTGTCGCTCGTTTTCGTTAAGGGTAGGAGGTGGGTCGACGAGGCCATCGGTCAGGGAGCGAAGGGCACCGGAGGTTGCTGGTGAGAGGCTGTTGTTGCCGTTGCCATTTGAAGGGCTGGCCTGGACGACTTGAGGAGCGGCGGTCTGCGGTGTGGGTGTGCGCGGTGCTGGCCTAGCTGGTGCTGGTGCTGGTGCTGGTGTTGATGATTGTGCTGCGGCGGGTGGGCTCTGTTGCCATCGGTTGGTGGAGGACGAGACGGCGCGGTGTTGCTGGTAGAGGCAGACTGCGCGATGGCGAGTCTGGTCGACAATCCTGCGCGAGGGTGTGGCAAGATGGGCGAACAGGCTTGCGCCTGCACGTCTTGACTGTAGTGCACTCATTGTGATGTGTAGTCTGTTGTAATGGAGAGAGAGCTCAATCTAGAATTCCCATCCACGACTTGGCCTTCGACGCTGTACTACTACTACTGGTCCGCATTGCGCCTGAGGTACACGTGCCTTAGGATACGATGATGTCAATTATGGCGTTGTATTGAGAAGAGCTAGTAAGGAAGTTTATTGAGCAGCGTAAATATAAAATACATCTTCTTGTGTGTGCAACGAGTATAATCTACAGTGTTCGTGTTGGGGTGCGGCGACACGCCCACCCCCCCAAATCCCACTCGCAAGCTCCACCACCACCACCACCACCGAGCCAGATCAAACCACTCATCAAGCATCCTTCGCCGACGTTCTATCGTTATTTCCTTGTTGCTTCCAGCACTGCTTGAAGGACTCCATCTGCCATTCAACCTGTCAGTACTTTGCCTTTGGTTCGACACGAAGGCAACCTCGGCCACCAGATCGGCACAAGACATACCTCGTCCTTACAAGCCCGCCAGTCCTTCTTCTCATAGAAGCAATCATTCAGCTTGGTGTTCTCCTCTGCATTACATCTTGATCAGTCTGAGCTCGCAAGAAGATCACCCAACTCCATTCTCACCTGCGCAACCCGTGCTAAAGATTCTGGTATCCCTAATTCCAGTCAGCATCGAAGTGGTCACACGGAATTCGGGCGGCTGCGCACCACTCATCAGGCTCATCGTCATCATCGACGCTCTCATTGGGCTTGCGATCGCTTTCTGCGTTGGACATCTTGAAGTTCCAACTACCAGGTTGTTGGGTGTTCAAGGAGAAAGAAGAACTTCGCTCCCACGGCAGTCAGACAGGACGGAACCTCTGCGCACGTGACACCCGCCACCTCGATTAACAATGTCGGCTAAACGTGTCAACGTTCTGGTATATGCCGGTGCTGGGTCGACTACTTCCTCTGTCCGGCACGCGGTCTGGTCTCTTCGCCGTCTACTGGGTCCCAATTATGCCGTCCTCACAGTCAGCAGCGACCAGGTTCTGAAAGAGCCTTGGATGGCTTCTTGTGCGCTCTTGGTCATGCCTGGCGGCGCTGACATGGGCTACGCCCGCACTCTAAATGGCGCAGGCAACAGACGTATCAAGCAGTACGTGCAAATGGGTGGCAAATACCTGGGTCTCTGCGCCGGCGGGTACTATGGGTCCGCGAGATGTGAGTGGGAAGTTGGCAAGAAGGGTATGGAAGTTGTTGGTGACAGAGAACTGGCCTTCTTCCCTGGTATCTGCAGAGGGTTGGCTTTCAGTGGCTTCGAATACCAGTCCGAAGCGGGTACCAAGGCTGCAGCTCTGCAAGTAGTAAAGGAGACGTTGGCTTCTGGAGGCGGCGCTGTTCCGGAACGTCTACGAGTCTACTACAACGGCGGGGGGGTCTTCGCTGATGCCGATACCTTCAAGGACAGGGGCGTGGAAGTTGTGGCCAGATACACGGACAAGCTTGACGTAGATGGTGGCGATGCGGCATTGGTGTATTGCAAGGTCGGGGAAGGAGGAGCTCTGCTGTCGGGTCCACATCCAGAGTATGTTATCGTGCAACCATCTATCTTTTTCCTGCTGGATGCTGACATTCAACAGATTTTCCGGTACCAATCTCAACCGTGACGAACCCTCCGGTCCTGCTAACTACCGTGAAGTCGTCGATGCCCTAGTCGAAGACGAGAAGCAACGAGTCGATTTCATGAAAGCATGCTTGATCAAGCTCGGGCTCGAAGTGAGCCAGCAAACTGAAGCGGTACCGTCCCTCTCTCTTTTGCACCTATCTGCTGCAGAATCTGGCGTTGTGTCTGAGCTTGTGCAAGGCTGGCAAGATGCCGGCGTCATGGCCAAGGAAGATGGACGTGAAGTCATCAAAGGCGAAAATGAGACCTTCATCTTGCAGCCAGATAGCGACGATAGCTGGGACATGGGCGCCGTACAAAAAGCTCTCACTGAAGTAGCCGGCGATGAGAATCAGGCTGATCAGTCTGAGGACAGGCTAGTCGACTATAACTCTCTGCCGAAACGCATGCTTCTACATGAATCATCAACACCCGACAGTAAGCAGACTCCATACTTCAACCATAACGCCTTCTTCTGGAACATGAAAGACTATCATGCCCAGCACCGTGAGTCTCCTCATGCTTTTGGCAAGCTACTCATGTATGGCGAAGTTGTCACTAGCACCAATACCATGCTCGACAAGAATCCATCCTGGCTCGAACATCTACCTACTGGCTTTGTCGTGACTGCAACAACACAGGTTGCTGGTCGTGGCCGCGGCTCGAATGTCTGGGTCTCACCGCCAGGCAGCATGCCATTCAGTTTTGTCCTCCGCCACTCACTTGCCCTTTCGAACTCGGCTCCTGTCGTCTTCCTGCAATATCTCGCCGCTCTCGCAGTCGTCAAAGGTATCCAAGGCTACGACACCGGCTACGAAGCCATGCCCATCAAACTCAAGTGGCCAAACGACATCTACGCCCTCGACCCGACCAAGCCTGCGAGCGAGAAGGCCTACGTCAAGATCGGTGGCATCCTCGTCAACTCCTCGTATTCTGGCGGTGATTACACGCTCGTCACAGGCATTGGTTTGAACGTCACCAACGCCGCGCCCACCACTTCACTCTCCCAGCTCGCCGCCAAAGCAGGCCTCTCCGCCCTCACCGTCGAAAAGCTCCTCGCATCGATCCTTGCACACTTCGAGGCAATGTACACCCGCTTCTGCCGCACAGGTTTCGACCGCCACTTCGAAGACATGTACTACCGCAACTGGTTGCACATGGACCAAATCGTTACGCTGGAAACAGAGGGCGGAGCGCGTGCGCGCATCAAGGGCATCACCACTGATTGGGGTCTGCTTGTTGCTGAGGAGCTGGGTTGGCAGGATCGGCCGACCGGCAAGAAATGGAGTTTGCAAAGCGATAGCAACAGTTTTGATTTCTTTAGGGGATTGTTGAAGAGGAAGGTTTAGAAAACGAAAGGCCCAATCTCGATGGTAAAATACGCTTTGGACTCGAGCATGGCGTCGGACGTACTTACTTGTACGTATAGCAGAGTGGACTTTTGCGAGAGATGAAGGAGTCACAGTATATGCTTGCTGTACTAATTGCTTTGATTTCCTCGACGTGTAATAGCGACATTGAGCCAGTGCAGCTGGGAGTACCACCGGTATGTGGTTGTAGATCTCAAGAGTCAATGCTCGAACGAGACCACAGCCGCCGCCCTCGTAGGTGGCGGCGTTTGCGGTGGTTCTCTCTGCGCATCTTCCGGTATCGATGGTTGCCCATGTGGATTTTCTTCAAGTAACATCAAGCTCTAGTCGCCGGGTAAAAGCTTAAGTTGTGATACCTAGACCAGTGAGGTTGCTCTCAACGGTAGATGTAGTCGATGTTGACTACAGTGTCTGAGATAGCACCCGAAGACGTCAAATCAAGAACTGAGAACGATGTGTTTTATTTGGGGCTTGTCGAAAGGTCAGCATCAAAGCTTGGTTATGTCAACACATCCCAACCTGCCGGCCCCCTCATGACCAAATCTTGAACCAGCAGGGATATTTGAAGAATTCTTGCGACATCTGCAGCTACTAACAACCGTACTCCAAAAAGCACGACTGTTCAACTTACCAGACGGCAATTTCGAAAATGCGTTCCCTCGCTATCCTTTTCTTCTATCTGGCCCTGCTCTTCAGCAGTGCCTTCGCCAAAATTACTGTGCCAAAGGGAGCCCGCATCATCAGTGTCACCGATCTCGCCGATGAAAAGACTAGCGAGTCGCGAGGCAATCCTTACAGCCCTCTGCTCAACGCCACTCTGTCGTACTACTCAGAGAATCACGTAACATTACTTGGAGGAACTACGACCTCTGGGGAACCGGATGGTATGGCGTGAGCGGGAAGTCGATTAAGTTCGCCGCTGCGAACGCCAACGCCTGCATGACCAGGTGGAAGCTCGAGACTTGGAATACCACCCTGTGCCACGACAACGCAGACGGATCACAAGGCTGCATAGAGAACTTGCCTGTGTGGCACACGACCGTGAATTTTCCGAGGAGCCCCTGGCTTACCGCCATCCATCAAATGTCGGAACGTAGACTGTGCAAATTGCTCACACTGACCGTCTTACAGTTCCGCCACTCGCAAACCGTGTCGTCCTCCAAGCTTCTGACGCGGAATTTCGAAAAGCTGACTGGGGGGCATATAACAGAAGGTGGAAATACATGGTCGACTGGAAAATGAAGAACGGGACTCACGAGAGGTTGGACACCCTCCAGAAGCCTACCCTGCTTATGGCCATATGTTCCAGGGCATTTGCCAGTGGGTTGATCTCTGATGGGCTAGTGTGCTGCTGCTATCGAAGCAGTGCTCATCCTGTCGCGTGGAGCCAGTGAGAGTACTGGACAGGTGTCACGATAACAGGATCTTCCTTCCAAAATGTAGACCGTGATCTCCATGCCAGATATGCTGCTGCTAGTCACGCTGGGTTCAGATTGTCGCGACTGACCATCGAACGAGCTGCATGGTTAGCATTGCGTAATGAGTGTGGTGGAGATTTTCGCTGGGCATTGTCTCTATGCCATTTGTGCTGCTACCCTTTATACTGAGCTGATTTCACCACGCTTGACCATCGAGATAGCTGGATAAGTGTGATAAAACGGCTTCTCTGTTGTAATGGGGTATTAATTCGCGCGAGGTGCTCTCGAAGCCATACGTGCTGCAGCCATCAGCGCTGTACTCAAGTTTCGACACCTGACCATCAAGAGACTCGGGCCAGAGACACAATAGTAACTTCTTTCACGGGATATACGACATCGTGGCTGCCACACAGATCGAGTGCTGTTACCATGGACGCCGGCCACACGTTAAATGTGCCTACTACCACTGAGAACGTCGAGCTGGGTCTTTTGTGTCTTCTCTCATCTCTCACGTCCTCTTGACTGTGTTCATACCATACATTGCAGATTTGTCGAATTTGTATTTTCTTGTTGGCCATTTGTTATCTCTATCGCCATCAATGATCCGATTGCATCCAGTGCTGCTGGCAGCAGCTCCAATGTTCCTCTGGGCGTTACAATGGTTCGTTCTCATTGCAGTATTTCAACCTATTCTCTTTTTTTTTGAGGTGCTACCTTTGCTGTTGTGCATAAGAATGGTTGCCGCGGAGAGCGCAATCTCAAGTTCGGCCTGAGGCGTCCAGGGCTTGGCGCTAATTTGAGAAATTACAGTCTGGCGACAGTGAGCTCCACGAGGAGCACTACCGCCAACGCCGACAGCAATATGGATTCCGACGAAGAGACCCTCGCGAACGACTACCGCCAGGCGGCCGCCTATGAGGGCGAAGACTACGGTCTCGAGCGCACCGACTCGAGCAGCGGTCCCCAGGATCTCCAGGCGCAACTCCAGGCTGCTGCCCAACCTCTCGAATACCAGGCGACCATTGAGACGAAGATCTCATCCTACGACCAGTACTGCAACCTCTTCCACTTCATCTTGAACAGCGAGGGTCCCGTAGATATCGAGGTGCCTTCACCTTTCTGGGCCTGGGACGTGATCGACGAGTTCATCTACCAGTTCCAGTCATTCTGCTCATACCGCACAAAGGCCGCCTTCACTCAGGAATCCGGCCAGGTCAGCGAGGAGGATCTGCAGATTCTGCGCGAGAACCCGAACACCTGGGGATGCTACTCTGTCCTGAACGTTCTCTACTCCCTTATCCAGCGCTCGCAGATCAGTGAGCAGCTCGCCGCGAGGAAGCGCAATGAGGACCCCACACCGCACATGGGCGAGTACGGCGGAAGGCCGTTGTACCAGATGCTGGGCTACTTCTCCATCGTCGGTCTCCTGAGAGTCCACTGCTTGCTCGGTGACTTCGCCCTGGCCCTCAAGACCCTCGACGACATCGAGCTCAACAAGAAGGCCATGTTCGCGCGTGTCACTGCCGCCAACTTCTCCACCTACTACCACGTCGGATTCAGCTACATGATGATGGGTCGCTACGCCGACGCTCTCCGCTCCTTCAACCACATCCTGATCTACATCTCCCGCACCAAGAACTTCCAGAAGGGCGCACAGTACGACAGCATTGCCAAGAAGAGCGACCAGATGTACGCACTTGTCGCCATCTGCGTTGCCATGAACCCCACTCGTCTCGATGACACCATTCACACCGCTCTCCGCGAGAAGTACGGCGACCAGCTCGCGCGCATGCAGCGTGGTGGCTCCGAGGCCATCCCCGTCTTCGAGGAGCTCTTCCGCGCCGCCTGCCCCAGGTTCATCTCCCCCACTCCTCCCGACTTCGACAACGCCCAGATCAACGTCGACCCCGTGGAGCACCACCTCGCCGTCTTCATGAAGGATGTCAAGAACAACATGTACGCTTCCACTGTCCGCTCTTACCTCAAGCTTTACACCACCATGGACATCACCAAGCTCGCTGGCTTCCTCGAGGTTGATGCCGAGACTCTTCGCGGCTGGCTTCTGGTCAACAAGCAGCGTTCAAGGCAAGTTCGCCACACCGAGGGCCCGCTTCTCGAGGGCGAGATTGTCAGCGCGAACGATTTGGACTACGCCATGCAGGGCGATTTGATTCACGTTGCGGAGCAGAAGGTGGGCAGGAAGTTCACGGAATACTTCCTCAGGAACTGCACTCGCATGTACTAGAGAGAGGGAGAGAGAGAGATTTGAGACGGAGTCAATGATACCTGTGGCGTCAAAAAAGGAAAATGGTTGCCTGAGGCTAGGCATTCACGATTACAGTGATGGAGATAGATAACGAAAACCTAAGTTCGAAAGTTTGCAACATTTGTTCTTCCCACTGGCTGTGTAGGTGTTTGAATGATATGGACACATGAGCTAAGAGTTCCTTGGCTGTAAACTCGCAGTATCTCAATGGTGAACAGGTCGCTTCCAGAGAAAATTTCAATGGTCTTAGCATGTCAGTTCGTGAGATATATTTCTTGCAGCCGACGAGATTGATATCTGTATATAAGACTAAGTAGGGAGTTGGGACGTGTCTACTATCACATGCAAGATCACGTGTCAAACAAAGCCCTGGGCTTTCCAACTTTGTTCATCTCGTATCATAATTATTGCGGACCCTTGGCCGCGCTAACCTGTTCCTAGGCGGTCAGTGGCGGGCCCGCCTCTCGCTCGTACGATGGTCTGGGGAATTTGTTGAATTGTTGGAAATTACCCCTTTGCCCACATAAACACTCGTGTTTCCCATTGTCCGTTCGTCTTCACATCTCCACCAATCCTTGCATTGCTGCTTACCGTTTTCACCACCCTTCAACTTCATCCCTCCACCTTTGCCTTCAACGGCAAACACACAAAAAGCCAGCTACAATGGCTTCCACCACCGCCCTCGAGCCCCAAGACTTCAAGCGTGATGCCGAGTTCAAGAACGCCCTCCACGGCAAGACTGGCCAGAGCTCCAACTACTACATGAACATGTTGGGCAAGAACAAGGACGCACAGAAGGAAGCTGTCGACGAGTATTTCAAGCATTGGGACAACAAGGCCGCCAAGGACGAGACCGAGGCCGACCGCAAGACTCGCCGTGACGAGTACGCTACCCTCACCAGACACTACTACAACCTCGCCACAGACCTTTACGAGTACGGTTGGGGCCAGAGCTTCCACTTCAGCCGCTACAGCAAGGGTGAGGCCTTCAAGCAGGCCACCGCCAGACACGAGCACTACCTCGCACTCAAGATGGGTCTCAAGGAGGGCATGAACGTCTTGGATGTCGGCTGTGGTGTCGGTGGACCCGCAAGAGAGATCGCCAAGTTCACTGGCTGCAACGTCATGGGCTTCAACAACAACGACTACCAGATCGAGCGCGGCACCATGTACGCCAAGAAGGAGGGTCTTGACAAGCAAATATCCTTCACCAAGGGTGATTTCATGCAGATGGACTTCCCCGACAACAGCTTCGATGCCGTCTACGCCATTGAGGCCACCGTCCACGCTCCCAGCCTCGAGGGCATTTACAGCGAGATCTTCCGTGTGCTGAAGCCCGGCGGTGTGTTCGGTGTCTACGAGTGGTTGATGACTGAGAAGTACGACAACGACAACCCTCACCACCGTGAGATCCGTCTCGGCATTGAGCTCGGTGACGGTATCAGCAACATGGAGAAGATTCACGTTGCTGTCGATGCCATGAAGACCGCCGGCTTCGAGCTCGAGGTCAACGAGGACTTGGCTGACCGCGACGACGAGCTCCCCTGGTACTGGCCTCTCAGCGGTCAGCTCAAGTACATGCAGAGCATCTGGGACTTCCCCACACTCGTTCGCATGACCAAAATCGGTCGCGGCGCTGCTCACAGATTCGTTGGTGCACTTGAGACTATCGGTCTTGCGCCCAAGGGTACCCAGAAGACCGCCGACTCTTTGGCCGTCGCCGCTGACGCTCTCGTCGCCGGTGGCAGGGAGAAGCTGTTCACACCCATGTACCTCATGGTCGGCAGGAAGCCCAACAAGGCTTAGAGCGATGGGGCATATGAGGACGACGCTTATACGTCAATCAATTACTTGCAATTCATTTGGGCTGGGCGTTCTGGGGTGACGGAAGGGCTCGACTACCCAACAAAAAGGTCGATTTTCTCAACGCTATAAACATACATAACTTAAGGGCTTGTAAATGACGGTCGATACTTTTCTACCTTACATCACACTTACGATTATCACTCTCTTACGACTCTCATCTGACGTCCTTCTGAATCCGTCGACGCCGATCGTCGACAGCACTCTCAGACCACTTTGCCTCGATACGTCAGTCAACGAGGCGATCAAAGCGATGACACCTGCGCCTCACATTATGCACGCTTTCGAAATCTAAAAGTGCCACACTCCAGGCCTAGCCTGCCCTAACGGGCCGCCGGACGCTCGCCTTCGAAGCTTCCATGAAGCGACGCGCATGGCTTGCATGTCTCGCAGCACGCGAGGCGGCTCGCGCCACACCCAGGTGCTCGCGTGGGGTCCTGCACGGCATGTCGATGCGGTTCTATGGAATTGGAAAATGATCAATCGAATAGAGGTTTGAGAGAAGTAGCTGCCGCGGAGAGAACTTGGGGCTTCTTCTTCTACCCTAGGATTTGAGTTCGGCTCCGAGGCTATATTCGATGGCGAGGTGCCGCGGTACGCTGCTTTGAGCCGTCCTTCTAGCGCGATGTCATGCAGCGCACTGTACCTTTGGAGTAGGAGGTAGATTACTTTGATGGGTGTTGCACGGCGCGAACACTGGCTCGGCAGATTCCTTGCTCAGGCCATGTGCGCGACACGTGCGGGCGGGTTGTTCTAGTCTAGTGCTGCGCTGCGCTGCTGCACATCCCATGCGATGATGCGCGTAGGCGAGAACGGTGGCTTTCGCGAACGATAGGGCAGAGAGAGAGAGGCGTCATTACCAATGATACTAGAGACGGGCTAATGTTGTCATCGACCATGCGTCCACTCCGGTGCTCGGTGATGCTCTGGTCTGGGCGGCGTCGTGAACGTGCCAGCAGGCTGTATACGGGCAGTCCAAGGCCTGGCTGCCGTGGCTTATCTCGGGCATTATCAGTACCACGAACACCACAGCGCCGCTTACCCAGCGTTGGACGCATTGAGGCTGACGAGCGCGCGCTGCTGATACGGTCCATGACGGCTTGAGGACGCAGGGAGCCGGTGGTACGATATGCTGTAGCCAAGCGCGATGTGTCTGGCCATGTGGCACGCACGCGAGGATCGACGGTGCGGCATCAGGAGCACAGCATGAGGGCCACCAGACAGCTAGGGCCGGCCGGGGGACCTCACGTCTCGTTGCAGCATGCGACGTGCTGGTTTGAGACGGGCATTATTGTTGATGGCCATGGTTCGGCGCAGGTGGTAGCGACTTTACGGGGCCCAGTATCAGACTGGTTTTAAGCTATCTTGCGCATGCCGGAGATGCTCGGTGGCGGAGGCGGCGGGTTTGATCAGTGTGTTGAGTCAGGGAAGGGGGAAGTGGGATAATTGCTCGATCGAGATCGGTTTAAACGTCTATACGGGAGTCACATTCATTATCAAAGTCTTGACATGGAGCATCAATCGATCTGCTCCACGCGTGGTGTACAGACAGCAAGCAGAAGCAGTACACGCGTATTCGAGATGCGATGTCTCCCTCCGTCACTCTCGCTAGTGTCGCGATCGCCCGTCCCAGCTCTGGGGTTCGAGACCCCACATGGCGCAAGTCTATATCCAAGCGACTGACAAGCTGAACCACGAACTCCGCTGCAGCACTTCAGTCCATCCATACTCAGCAAGCCAACTGCGGCACTGCCTGCAACCGGAGCGTCTTCCTGCATACATGCCCAACCAAGCAGCCCTGTCATTTCGCCAGGGCCGCATCCGAGCTGTGTGTGCTCGCTGCATTCCCCTCCCAGCGCACACCACGCTCGTTTGCAGTAGTCTATTGCTCCTCCAGCTATTGGTCACGTATGCGCTAATTAGGCGCAAAGCCTCGTCCGGCCGGTACGCAGCGGACTTGTTCGGATCGATCATCGCAGTCCTTGGGACCTATATGACCGAGCTGTATGTAGTGCTCCAGCAACAGCCCACTCTGCCCACTTTGATCGCAGGAAACCATCGCCTGCCAGCCCTTTGCCACGCTTTTGCCATGTCATCGGTGGCTGGAGCGACCGGTCGGACCATGATCGTGGCTGTCTGGCCGCCTACCGTAGCTTGCCGCGCGCTGGCACACGGCATTTTACTTTCAGTGGGCACAGAGGGTGCCTGCCCGTGATTCTTCCATTATCTGGATAGAGAGCCATGGACGCTTCAGGTGCCTCCTTCGGTCCACTCCGGCGCACGGTGAAGGCCACCGCGTGTGGCAGCCATGTCACGACCAAACCACTACTGCACGCAGCAATGCCTGCTCGCTCGCACAGCCATTCATCACCCATGGTAAGCGGCAGATGGCAGCCACGTCGGGTCATCCGTTTAGCGAGGCTTCTTGCGTTGGCGATGCTGTGGCAGCCCTCAAGCCAGTGATATCACTGCAAGACACGAGTGTCAGTAACATATTCCAGTCGTCGTTATGGCGTTGGCACACCCTAAAAAGTGGAACGCCCGTAGGATCTGATATATCCGCAAGCACAGCTGCCTCTTAGCTACAAGCGTTGATCTCCGGGACGCTACTGACGATAGTTCTGCACGCGGATCACATTCGTGGAGAACTGAATTCTGTCAAGAGAAAGACAGAGGCATGTCCTGCTGAGGGCTTCGGCCGGTCATTGCCGAGTCTTCTTATCTCAGACTTACACCACTGTCCCTCAGACACGACACCGTTTCATCACTCCGAACTCCTCCGCGCCTTGGTCACCGTACTCACCATCCCCCCCAACAGCCAATCACCATCGTGGCCTCACCACTACTCCAGCTCCCTCGTGAGCTGCGAGAAGACATATGTCTCTTCGCTCTTCATTCTTCTGAGCCTCCCATCTCGCTCATCACAACCTGCCATCAACTCAACATGGAAGTCCAACCGCTCCTGTACCAGCGCCCAGTCAAGCTATCCTCCCAGACAAAACTCTTCGACTGGATCCGTCGATCTCGCGGCTCCAACCTGAAACAAGTCCGCCATCTCTCTCTTCAATTGACGGATATCGACATGACACCCTCACTCGTCTTCGACAGAGCACAAGCCCAACGTACTCCATCCGCCTGGTCGATGTACGAAGACGAACTATCTCGCTTCGATGCCGCTCTACGTTCACTACCCAGTCTGACCGAGATCACCATCGTCCCACCTCGCGCGATGCATTCACAGCTGTTGAAAGGGATGTATCTGTCCCTATTGGCATTAATACCACGGCTCCACCCAGGTCTGAAGCTGTTGATCATACACGACGAAGAAGCAATGCTCGACGTGGTCACCGCACTCCGAGGACTTCCAAAGGTGGTCTTCAAGAACGCGCAAGTTGGTAGAGGGGGCGGAGAGACGAGGATCAAGAAGTCGACTTCACCTCATTCGAGATCACCTCGACGGAAGCTTGTTAAAGTGAAGGTTGAGGGCGATGAGTGGTGATCGACGATAGGCTGCGTTGGTTGGCACTTTTGCATGAGCTGGGTTTGGGAGCGTGGCGTTTGACCTGCGTGTTGCTGTGTAGGACGACTCAGATGAACTACATTAATGCATCGAAAAGTGTCATTTCATCCTTTCGGGTCCATACTTGGTGATCGATTACCTCTCATGCTCACTCCGATATGAATAACACGTCGGTGCTTGAGCTTCCACCGACTGCAGCCTCGAGACGTACAGCATCTCCCATCCTCAAAAGCAAATGGCAGGACAGCTCAATCTTGAGCACGCACACAAAGTTTGTACCCACGAAGCAGACTTCAACATACATGTACAACAACGATGAAAGGTGGATTCCCCTAACCCCAACTGTTAGGGTTATCGACCCTTTAATGTGACCATCTACTATCATTGCGCTCAAGTTTATGTACGCTTCCTCAATGGCAGGCAAGACTGCTCGGGCTCAATGATCAACGATAACATGACGATCGCTCGAAATCTTAAGAGGCACTTCAATTAGTATCTCAACGGCCGACATGCTGAGAGGATAGAACATTGCCTACAGCACCAGCACCTTGGGATCGTAGAACTGCAGCCAATGTCACCCGGCAGACTGTACACAGACTCGTGCGCAAGGACGGCACATCTGTACAGGTAACGCTATCGGCGACCTCCACGTCACCGGTTGCCATTCACATCACGGTCGATCCCTGTACCTGCATTTGCATCATTCCACTCCACAGGAAATGTCGTGCAGCCTGGTACCTGCTTTGACATCAACTCTTTACATAGAGGTTCTCTCGGCCCCGGGGAGCGGTTGCAGGCAGATGCTGATTTGGTCGTTCGAAAGGCGAGCGGGTGCGGATCGCGATCATGTCTCAAGATTTGCATGCTTTGCGATCGATTGAACGAACGAACGAACGAACGAGCGAACGCTTTCACGCGTAAGATGGCTGGAAAGATCGACATGCCGGGTGGAATTTGACGACGACGCGACGCTTCTCAGGCGAACTGCTCGGAGGACTGGAACTAGACTAATAAACTCGCGTGTATCTCTCTCTCTATGCCGTGCGACCTCACTACTGAGTTTGGCCAACAAGTTGTGAGTCTTCCTTACTTTTCCTCTTGATTGGTTCTCCACGTTGTGTTTGTCGTGGAGTTTCCGGACTGGATTGCGTGTTTTGAGTTCGACGTGGAGAATGTGTCCATGGAGACATCATCACGAAGCAAGACCAGAGACGCCTGACGATACACATATCATGAGCATATACGGATAGACCTATCATTTTCGGGAGGAGAATAGAGCAGCCTTTGACTGCATTGTATTATACAGCTTTTATCAAACAAGAATTGTACTATAGGAAACTCAGACCAACACCAAAGCTCAGACCCTTTCTGCCCTCCTCTCCCTTGCGCATGACCAGCGGTAGTGAGAAGTTGACCTCGAACCTCGCAGCCGGGTGGGCGTACACGAGACCAAAGCCAGCAGCGGTGCTGGGTAGACCATTGCCGAGGTCGTTGACGGCCTGGGCGAAGCTGCTCTGCACGTCATTTGAGCTCATTGCCTGGTCCTTATCCTGTCGTTTGTCCTTGAGAGCGAGGAGACGGCCGGCGTTGATGAAAGTCTGGAAGCGAAGAGGGGTCTCCTTGCCCAGGCCGGGAAGAGGGAAGAGCAGAGAGGCTCCACCAGCGGCGTAGACGTCTCCACCGAGAGCGTCCTGACCTTCTCTTGGGCCAAGTCCAGAGAGTCGGAAGCCGCGGACGTCAGTGGGACCACCAAGCTGGAAGCGGTCGTTGATCCTGCTCTGCGAGGGAGCGGATTGGCCGCCGAGAGTCAGGGGGTAGAGGAGACCACCACGCAGACCAGCAGTGAAAGACACACCGCTGTCACCTTCGATACCAGGAATGGGGATAGGAACGGCAGCCAAAGACTCCAGCTCGAATTTGCCAAAAGCGACATCGCCCTTGAGAGGACCAAGACCGGCAAGCTCAGTCACAGTCTTGAGCAGGTAGCCGCGAGAGGGCATCATAGGGACATCTCTGGTGTCGGCAGTCCAGGTGTGGGTGAGCGAGGACTTGAAGCTGTCGCCGGCGTCGGCGCGGATGCTGGGCGAGGCCTTCTCGGCAAGACCTGTGACCTGTCTCCATAGACCATTGTACGCCAAATCGTGCTGGTGGCCGGGAGCAGTGCGCCACAGGAACCTGGTGGAACCACCTCTGAGGACTTCCTCGTGCGAAGCCCAGGGCTTGAGCGTGCTGCTCGCAACGCCGCCGACCTGCCATCTCAGATCCGGGTTGGCAAGAATAGGGGTGTCGAAGTTGGCGCTGTACGCGCTCCTGGTCCTCGTTCCCAAGCTAGCGTTCGCGTTCAAGCTCTCGGCGCCTCCGAAGATGTTCCTCAGCACGACGTTCAAGTATGCGCTTCCCTCAGAGCTGCCAGCCTCAGTGCCCGTCTTGATGGTGTACCTGCCCCTCTCTCGCGCGCTGATGAAGACTGCATGGTCGGTGGGTGTGGTGGAAGGATCGGTCTGGTCCGGAGTGTCGATGTAAGTGCTGATGGGCCTGTGGAAGATGTCGAGTCTGTCGAGCTTGTCCACGGCGCCGCCGATCTCGGAAAGAGCTTCCTGAAGGGTGTAGGAGGCGTCGCGGTTGTGCGAGAGGATGGGATTGAAGATGCGCTCGAGGAAGGCGGTGCGAGTATGAGGTGCGCCGACCAGACGGACGGAAGAAATGGTCACTGGCTTGGTGGAGTTGACGCCGATCTGCGCGCGCGTGTTAAGAGGAGATTCTCGAGGATGTGAGGGTAGTAGTATATGTATGTTATGCAAGACGTACAATTTCAGCCTGGCGACGCTGGGCGCGATCATATTGGCTCTGAGCCCGCTCGTTGAGCTCACGCTCGCGCTGCTCGATCACCTTGGGATCCACGGGCTTCTTGAGCTGTTCGAAGACCTGCGCGTGGGGTTGTGTGAGCATGCGCGTTCCTTTCATGGGCATTGTCGATTACCTTACATCGTCTCCAGAGTAGTATGGCACAGCCATTATAATTATCCCGTGTGCTGTTGACCCGGTTAGACTTCGACAGTCGCACTGCTGCTGTTGCTGCTACTGCTACTGCTACTGCAAGAATACAAAGAATACCAAAGAATACCACCACGCATTGAGCCGTCTCATTTCCCCGCTGCCGAGCTTGAGCCACAGTGTGTGTGCTTCGCTTCCTTCGGGACAGCTCGCGTGCCTCTCTGCCTCTGGAACGCCACAGTCCTAGCTACTGCTAACAAAGCAATCTTCATCTTCATCTTCATCATCATCATCATCATCTTCATCTTCATCTTCATCTTCATCTTCATCATCATCATCATCATCTTCATCATCATCATCTTCATCATCATCTTCATCGACTGATCCAGCCCCCATCGGCCACTCCGCTCGTCAGTTTCGCAATGCTCATCTCGCTCATCTTCTTGGGACTCCTCCCTGAACTAGACGTTGACTTTCTGATCCCAAGCCATGTCTCTAGCTCGTCGTTTTGTGAAGGCGCATGGCGCAAAACTGCTATTTCAGGTAGGCGTGGCTCTCCCGAGACTTGATGTTGTGGTATGGTTGCTGCTTCTTCTTTTTCTTCTTCTTCTTCTTCTTCTTCTTCTTCATGTGCGCACGCTCTGCGGCTTTTCGACACGCCACCGAAGGAGACGAGGTACAGAATCCAACTGGTCCTCGTCAGCAGGCACGGTAGGTCCTAGTGATGGAACGCGGCTCACCTGAGGACGGTGAATAGCCAGCTTGGCCACTTGGACTCGAAGCAATGCATCTCGAGGGTAATGATGGTTGAGTATCATCTATGTCTGATTGTTTGGTTGTGTCAAATGCTCACAATGCTGAGAACAACATGTGAACGAGGTAGCCACATATATGCGACGGAAGGAAGGCAGGCTGGGTAAGTCTCTTGATGGAAAGTACGTTGAATTTGCGCGTTCCAGCAGGTGGAGGCCCGTACGAGATTGATATCAACGCCGCTCGCCCGCCTTACAACAACAAATCAAGCAGTCAGCAGAAGGATGCGTTCGACATCCTACTTCATGCATCATCAAGCGCCGACACACACCCAAAGAACGAGTATGAGCCGCTCACGGTAATCTCCAACAAGAAGAAAGCCACCCAGACGTATCCAACCAACCGCCAAACCACCATCTCGGCCCTCGTCCAAGGAATCCCAATCTTTTCGTGCGACATCAAGTAAGCAGACAGCACAACCTGCTCAAGCAGGATGAATACCCCGAAAAGCTCATATATCCGCACTGGCGCTAAATTATCGCTACACGGTCTCGTCTGCCACCCAGTAATAGAGTGCATGATCCCCGAGAAGAGGAAAGACAGCAGGACGATGATCGAACGTCCGGCAACGGTGTGTTTACGCAAGCCGAAGCACTTTTCCGTCACTACAACGGCGTGTATGGTGAAAGCTTTGCGCATCGCCTTGTGCCAGAAGTGGCTGTACCACCTTCGAAGCGTGTACGCCTCCGTGATGTCCCCAAACAGAGGCGGCCAGCTTTGCAGCGGCGAGTTCAAAATCCCGACGGCCATCAGAGCGCAGATGGTGTGCCCGCCACATATGCACAGCGCAGACCCGCTGTAGGCATAGAAGCACATCACTGCTCTGAACCAGATGTCACGGAACGTCAGAGTGCCGTTGGTGATTTGAGGCGTCATGTACGTCTTTGAACGCTGCCAGTCCTCGGGCCCTAGGTCCTTGGGGTAAAAGTGGTCGCCATCGCGGATGTACAGCCAGAGGGAGACGGTGCACACCAACACAGTCAGACGTCTCAGCAAAAAGCCCCGTCTTGTGGTCCCTGGCGGGTCTCGTCGATATGGCTTGGTTCCCATTCGAGGCGAGAACAACGCGCCAAACCCCCAATGTAACTTCTCCCACGCGGCCTTGAGCGTGGGCGGCGGACTGAGGTTTAGCAGCACGAGGTAGCAGTTTGTATGGAAAGCCATGCCGAACATGTAGTCCGCATATGACGACTCTTCGTACGTATCTCGTCCACATCGTCGGATGGTTTCCATACAGATCGCAGCTATGATTGCTGAAATCGCTGAGCGGACGTGTGTGTTTTCAGAGGGGATGTAAGCGAGAGAGACCGCGAGGAGAACATGTGCAGTGAGTGTCGGCACGAACACCCGTTGCGTGAAGCGAGTGATGGCTTGGACGTCCATGATTGATCGATCTGCTCTGCAGCCGCCAGTCGTCCTGGTCAGCTTTCAATCTGCGTCCGCGAAGATAGCATGTGGAAGTCCGAAATGCAGTGCATCCATGCGTACACTCTTTCCAGCATTGCTCATGTCCTCTTTGTCGTCATACATTCCCATCTACAGCACAATTGTAAATCGCACCGCTCGCAAGCATGGCGGGTTCGTCGCTTTGTCCGACCTCAAAGCCAACAGCTTACTATTGTTCACCGACCAAGCATATGTCCAGCGACCATCCAAACTAAAAACAGACACTGCCACATCTCGATACTTAATCGTTACCAGTCCCCAGAAACTCACGTCCAACATACCAATAATCAAAATGAAGCTCATCCTCCTCCTCGTCGCCATGACGGCGTTGTTCTCCAGCCTCGCGCTCGCTGGCGGCAAGCCATCGAAATACGCCAAGAAGCCGAGCAAAAACGGAGCGGGCGTGTAAGTATTCGCAGTTGGGAAGGCTCTTTTTTTTTCTACAAGAGATGAAGTTGACTGACTTACTTTTTTTTCTTTTCCAACAGTATTGGCAAGAAGAAGTGCAAACATGGCATGGACAGCTCGGGCCACTGCATCAGGGTCTAGTGATCGCGGCGATGTGGATACGAACGTGGAGTTGGAATGTAGAATGCTTGATGGGCAATATGAGCTTGAAAAGGATGCATGACTTGAATGCCCTTTTCTTCGGAGACGATATAGTTGCATAAAGATACTGTTTTCCCCCTACTTTGCTGACCTTTGTTTCCATGTCATTGCCAGTGACGACAAGCAGTAGTTGCTGCTACGTTTACATCCGCCAGTCTCCCGGCTCCGACCATGTGGCCACTGGCACTTCAACGTCAAGCGATCCAAGTGCGGTCGCTCGACTGCCACGTCAACACATTACACCTTGCAGAGCAGCCTCGCTGACCCCTGCAGATACCACTTGGCACCGTACAAGCAAATCCCAGCCGCAACAGACAATCCTCCACAGAACCCAATCGAGATGGCATACGCATCCGGTCCACTACTCCTGCCCAAGTGCTCGCGAGAATAGCTCAGAAGAAGCACCGCAAGCGGATTACCAACGAAGACCGGCACCACGAGACTGAGCCAGAACATGGCCATCGCGGATCCCAGGTGTTTGACGCCGACGATGGAAGCGGTCACGGGAGCTGCGGCACTCTAGACGGCTCCGCCGGCAGCGCCTTGGATGAAGGCGAAGACTGCGAGCGTGGCGAAGTTCCTTGCTGGGAGCCAGATTGCGCAACAGGCGACGCCGTCTAGTACGCTGAGGACAATTGCGATGTTGATGCGGCCGAATTCGTCGAGTATCAAGCCGGCTAGCGGTCGTCCTATCATTAGGCCAACAGCGAGTAGAGACTGGATGATGGCGGCGTGGGATTGAGACAGGCCGAGGCCGTCGGTCGCGAAGATCGCAATGCTGTAGAGAGCAACGTAGAAGGACATCACTGTGAGAAGAAGTGTCAGTCATGTGTACAAATGTTCGTAGCGACATCTCGGCGTCGAGTATCGAAGCGGCAAAAGCGGCACATACTTGCAAGAGCACCCCAGATCCACACCCATATGAAACCGCGATGAACAAGCCATGAGACCTGCAGTGGCTCTGATCGTGCGCCAGAGTCGCGAAGTCTGGGCTTCATGACTAAGATGCAGGGGACGAGAACCCCGGCCGAAATTGCACCGTTGACTATCAGAGAGTATTTGACTGACAAGCGGTCGATGAGCAGCCGGGTTGTGTTGGAAAGGATGACTCCTCCTAACCCGGAGCCGGCGTTTGCGATGCCCTAGAAGAGATGGAGATGAGCATGTATCTGCACAAGAGGTGATGGGTTATGCTTACTTGTGCCAGACTTAGCTTTCGATCGAACCAATGTGCCAACAGTGGCTGAGAGGGAATAAGTGTCTAATGCGGGCAGAACTTGTAAGCCGATATAAGTTTAATGCGGTGTCGTCTTTCGTTATTACTTACGAGTCCGAGACCTAGACATGTTAGCCAAGTCGTGGTATTCTGTATAGCAAAAGACGTGACTGCTTACCTATGCCGAAGACAAGCCCTTGACATATGATGAATGTGCCGAATGTAGTACAGAGCCCTGCCATACACTGTCCTAAGCTACAAGCAAGCATGCCTGGGATGGTTAGCAACGTGTAAAGCTCATGATGGAGTGTTCAGTGCTTACCAATGAGCATCGGTATCCGATGACCGAAACGGGTGGTCAAGATGTTGGCCAAGGGTGCACATAGCAAAGCGACAGCGACCGAAAGACTCCCGACGAGCGAGTACATAAGCGGAGTAGTATTCGCGAAGGTTGACTGTGCCTCGTAGTGTGATAGATAAACTCCAAACGACGTGTTGAACCCTATCTCAAGTCAGTAGGATTCCGTATCGTGAAGTGAAGGACCGTACCCCATGTTACAGCGTTCAGAAACAGAATCGCTACCACAATAGTCCAGCCGTAGCCTCCATCTGGTGGAGAGTTGACCGACTCGTCTTCAACGTGCAGTGCTCTGTTTCCGTAATCTGGAGTGACACGTACGTTCGAGGTAATTCCCTTCTCTGTTGGGCCAGCTTCGATGTTGGACATTGTGAACACGTAAGATTATCCAAACGATAGAGTAGAATGCCAACTCCAACAACGATGACGGGGAGTTTTGGATGCGAATATAAGAATGGCCATCCTGGATGGAAATCCGTTCTATAAGAGAGGAGATTCAGCAGGTTCGCCCTTCCAACCCACATGTTATGCTGACAGCACGAGAAGCGCATTATGGTCGAATTCTCGTATCAGTGACTAATTGGTACAACCTTCTGATGATGGTGATGGTGGAAAATTGGTGGATTGCCGATGAACAAAAGCTGCAGGGCGTGGTCGGCGTCCAAACTGTTGGCCGGCGGGGAAATTCGGCGTCCACTTCTGAAGTGCTTTCGTGAATTACAACACTGCGTTCATCGCCGACTAGATCTTATCTGTGGTCAATGCCCCATCGTTATGGACACAGCAGATGCCGTGGAGCCGCTCAGTCGAGGCCCTATCGCGGTAAACAGTTCGCGGGTCCAAAAGAGCCAGAGACAGCAAGCCGCGTGCTTGCCATGTCGTGAGACTAAGCAGAAGTGCAGCAAAGGCGTTCCCTGGTGAGATGCGATGCGCGATCATATTCACCAAGTTCAATAATACTGACTTATGTCGCAGTCAACGATGTGTCGCGAACCAGTCGGACTGCCGCTATCCTCTCAAATCTAATCGTGGACGAAAACGAGGCAGCACGAAGTAGGGCCACACTAAGCCTCCGCTGCATTTGCACTGAACGCTGACAACTTTCAAGCAAACCAGACACGGCGGAGAAGATTATCTCGCGTTTGGGCAAGAGCTCGTTCCGCGATGAGGTTCTCGCAGCCCTCGGCGGCAGTGTTGGGAACGATGGCAGCACTCCAGGCTCACCTATGCCGCCAACACCGCCTGGGAACTCGCCGCAGCCTCTGAGACGAAGCACCAGTCAACCGCAGAATCACAATGCGTCAATTGGGTATCTGGATTGCCACCAGCCGACATACTCTCCATTGGAAATTCTGGCCGCTGCTGTCGCTATGAAGAAGAAGCAGCCATCGCTCGCAGACGCGGCACCACTGGACGATGCCCGGCACCGTACAGATATGCTCCAGCCGTCCTTGCCTGTCACTACGAATACCATGCAGACCTCTTCTGAATCTCTCGCAAGCGATAAAATGGTCGAGCTCTATTTCAGTGAGTAGAAACCTAACTCAATCCTGAGCTCCCAATGTTGATAGATCTTCTTAGCTCCCCGCCATCTCGACCAGACCGATTGGCAGATCCTAGCTTTGCAGCCTGCCGACAGCACTTTACAACTTCAGTCCACTCTCCACGATCCAATCAATTCCAGACTGGTAGACTCTGAAGATGCCATGCTGTACTTTGATCTGTAAGTACAAGGATTTGTTGTTGTTCACATCGGTCGGATTGCTGACTACGCTTGTCCAAAGTTTCTACAAGTACCGCAATCCGTTGGTTGGTTTGCTTGACCCGGTTTTGCACAGCCCTCAGTTCGTTCGATCCACTTCATTCACGCTCTTCTCCGTGATATGCGCCCTTGGCTGTGCCATGTCTGAACGTGCTCGTGACAAACTACTTTGCTCAGCACTGATCGCGTTGGCCGAAGGCAACATTAAATGGTCAATAGCTGCTTCTGTGAGAACGGTCGAGACGGTACAAGCTATTATCAACATGACATATTGGGCGCCGCTGTCTGAGCGACAATGCGACGATCCATATTGGTTGCGTTTGACCCATGTAAGCATATGGTGGCCAAGCCATGAGAGAATACAGCAGATCTAACCAGGAATACAGGCAGCACAGATTGGCCGAGAAATGGGTCTCCATCGACCAGAAGTTATCGCACAGAAGGTCGACGCAATACCTGGGCTTTGTGGTGAAGGTAGAGAGCGTCGGCAACGAAATTATGAACGTGTGTGGCTTGGGATCTTCATTGCTGACAAGAGCTTCGGCATAGCCACAGGCAGGCCTATCTGTGTCTCCTGGAGGGAGCTGATGCCTGATGTTGGCGACTGGTGGCGCAAAAAGTGGGCTGCACCATATGACCGTCTTCTTTGCGGTATTGCAGAGATGAGACTCATTGTAGTAAGTGTTTCAGACAATTTTTTCTGTGCAACTTCTGGAAACAATCTCAACTGACTTCCATAGGTCAAAGCATTCGAAGCTCGCCAGTCCGCTTCGAGGTCCAAAGCATCCATTCTCCAATGGCAAATTGAAACCTTCGGCGCTGTGTCTCACCTTCGGAATAGTCGCTGCTCATACGTGGAACACTTTACGCCTTCCAAGGCTCTTGTAAACCCCATTCTCTCATTCTATCTGGACTATTCGATGGTACTCGTCAATTCTTACGCTCTCCGCGATCTCGTTGGTCTAGGAATTGCTGACGACCTCGCGGAGCTGACTACCATCTACCAACGAAGCATTGAGATCGTTGATCGAATGATGGATCTGATCTTATTCGACCCGGTGATGTCGAAATTGACACTGGGCATGATCAATCCTCAGCTTGTCATGTTGTGTCATGTGGCTACAGAGGTGACACAGGTGCGTCCAATGTCAAAAAGGGATAAAAGTGTGCACAACATCTGACAGAAGTCACAGGCCGCCAAGCGTGGCACACTACACAATGCAGTGGCCCAGGCTGCCATGAAGTTGCGAATGCTCGTCAACTCGCTTGACAGTGTGAAGCGTGCACTTCCATCCACCTCGTGGGTAGCGCTGTACACGACACTTTACAAGACCCTCATCGTTCAACTCGACCAAGTTCTCGCCAGTGATACCGCACCAGCGAATAATGACTTCGATGACGAAGCTTTGACTGGATGGTGGGACCCTGTTGGAGGTGGCCTCTTAGACTTGTCCAATTGGCTGGATCCAGAGGCTCCTAGCTTGGACGCAGTCGGCTGAAGGATCCTTCCAATAGCCAGTGGTGCTGCAGAATACAGAAGCTCATTGAATCCATTTACGCCGAGGGCCCAACCATCTGTGACTGGCTCGTCATTATCCTTTGTCCCTGCAAGCTTGCACCCTCCCGACATCAGTATTGTTCTGATCACATCCCGCGGTCAGAGGCTATCTCACACATTGACGCCAAGGACATACTCGACCATAAGTTAGTTGTCTCTCGTAACGTCTCTGACTGGATACGCGGGTGAAAGAAATTATGAAATCTACGATTTCCTTCGCTGGCGTTTTCGCCGTCTTCGCCGGAATTGCAACCACTCACGTCCACCCAATGTAAGCATCCGCGTGGCACACTTCCACAGCCATGGCGATCGTTAGCTGATCACACCACACGTACGAGAGCAAGATTTTGTGCTCCCAAGGCATCAAGAAGGTGAGTCTTGCCTGCAGATGTGGCGATGTCATCCACGTTAAAAGGAATCCTGAGCCAAACATATTCCACATCAGCGTCACAGACGCCAACGGCGTCCCCGTCCTGCAGGATATTGATGAGAACATAAGTTTCCTCGATGTAGACGATGATGATGAGCTCTGAGTGTTCCATTTAGTTGCTCTCACTCCTGGATTGTTGTTCTATAAGTGACCTTCCCAAGCAGCAATGCCAAACCCCTCCAAGTCCCGTGTCAGCGTCGTGTGTAATAATATTGCCCCATATCTGTGCTCAACACAATCAATATCCGTTGTGCTCACCATCCAATCCTGGTCCTGACACTGTATCTAGTATTGTTGTCAAGCTTTGTCTCACGAGTCCATACCAGCCAGAAGCCCAAGCCCAAGCGCAGCCGCGCTTTGTTCTTTGTCCGCATCCAACACCCCCAGACGCCTTCGTCCCTACACACTCTTAGTATTGTTCTGAGCCACCTATGTATACACTCGTAATCCTCCAAAATCATTCCCTGTCACTCCACACGCGAAGAAGAAAGAAAAAAAAAGCTCCAAATCTTTTTTTTTTCTCCGAATCAAACGCCAAAAACCAAAACCAACCAACCAACCAACCAAAACATGAAATCCATCACCGTCTTCTTCGCCCTCGTGGCGCTCTTCGCCTGCATGGTCGCCGCCGGCGGCAGGGTGAACTCGATGGGCCCATACGAATACGTGTAAGCACTCTCTTGCCCTCCCCCTCTCACCATATCTACCTCTCTGTTCTTGTAGCACTCCCCGGCAGATGAAAGTCGCTTTTAGGAAAAAGCGTGGAGATTTGGCTAACGTGATAAATCACACACACAGCGAGTACGAAAAGAAGCACGGCAGGGTCAAAACCAGCTGCTTCAAGGGCAAGAAGAAGAACGGCAAGTGCAAGCGGGCCGTGCTGCGCGTGCGCAGCGCCGGCTCGGAGGACTTCTTCGAGATTCCGGATGTCGAGGAGGTGCACGTGGGCGATGTCGAGGCGGAAGACTCTGAGATCTAGCTAGGCTTGTTGCTAGCTTTTGTTGGGAACGCTCCGGGGACGACGAGGGCGATTATCCGAGGCAATAGTTCAGTCCAAAGTAATCCAATTCGTTTTCTGTGAATCTGTTGCAGAAAATTAGTGCCTCGTGCCATGATGCGAGTGATCGATGTCCTGTCGCCGTGTCTTCATCGTCAAAAGCCCGTCACCATGTTGAGATGCTAAGAGTTCATGCTGTCACGAAAGTGTGTTGAACAAGTAATATTTTGGATATCGCAGCGAACGCTCACTCATGCTAACTGTTCGAGTGGGGAAGGCATCGAACGAAACTCCCATATGCCGACCGCCTTCTTCCGATAACGGGAACGTTCAACCGCAGTGCAACCTCCACAACGACACACAGCGAAAGATAATGTTTCGGTGGGCTTTGGAATATTTTCCCAAGGAGCCCCCATCAATCGCAACTCTTGCTTCCAAACGAGATGATTCGCATTCTCTCGTCCGCGGCAGTCATCTATAAGTTCTTCATCCATCATTCAAAAAACCGGGTATCATCGTCCCTTTTCGTTTCACTTTTTGCGTATCTGGCAGGCCGCACTCTTCAGTCAATCTTTGCAAGTGGTGTCATGCCGCCTTTCGGTCGTGGTCAACATTTTAGCTCAGGCACCGTTGAGAGCAGGAGGAGCGGCCCCACCTTCCTGAGCCTGCGCCTGCGCTTGCGCAAGTGCGATCTTGTCTGCCTCCTCAACGGCAGTCTTGACGACCTGCTGCTCCTCGGGAGAGAGGGTGGCTGTGAGTTGGGCGTAGAGCTGAGGCTGGGACTCTGAGAGAGCTGTGAAAGCAATTTGTTAGCACATGGTCCTCAAAAATGGAAGATTTCGCAGTCAGAGACTTACATTGAAGAACAGCCTTGAACAGACCGTATGGCTCCATCTGGTCAAGTGGCGTCTCAAGAAGGCTCTCCTCCTCCAGCTCATCGTCATCCTCATCATCGCCAGCAACAGCGCTGAACTTGGAAGCTTGTTGAGAAAGGAAGTCAAGGTACGCGGTGCTCTCGTCCTTGACATCGATAGCCTCCTCGCCCTCTTCGTGATCCCAGTCTTCGCCCTCCCACTCATCGTCTTCCTCATCATCGTCAAAGTCGTCGCCAAGGCCGAAGTCCTCCTCTCTTTGTGCCTCCTCGCGGTTCTTGAGGGCGGCAGGAAGAGTCTGGAAGAGGCGAGTAACACCTTGCAGGAGTCTTGGCCAGCCCTGCTGCACGCTCTGGGGCACCTCGTCGGCGCGGAGTGTGAGGAGCTGAGTGATGGCACCGATGGACAGCTTCTTATCGTGCACACGGGTGAAGTTGTCAATGCTTGAGAACCACATGCTGAAGAACTTGTTGGTCCAGCCGTTGCTCTCGAGAACGTGAACCGACAATCTAGGGTTGTAGTAGATGGCGTTGATGACCATCTCCATCAAGTGGATCCTGTAGGACTTGACCTTGAGCTCTTCGTTGGTCAAGATGGTCATGGCGAGGCCGATGAATTCGGGCACGTAGTTGTCGATGCCACCACGCAAGTTAAGCATGAGAATCTCGGCAAGCTTGCATCCGCAGATACGGTCGATACCTCCAACCTTGTCGTCCTTGAAGATTGTGCGGATCATGTCAACCACTGCGTCCAAGTATTGGTGGTTCTCCATCAGGCTCCTCCATCCGTAGTTAACGAAGTTCTCGAGCGCGGGAAGCATATCCTCAAGGTAGAGCTCTGCACCAGACTTGAAAGTCTTGTGGATCATCTCGAATGCCTGCCACATTGTTGGCGAGATGGTCTTGGCGGCGAAGGTGCAGCTGTCAATGATCTCGAACACCTCGTTGTAAAGGTCGTAAAGCTTGTGTTCCAAGGTAATGGTGATGACCGGCATAAGAATAGTCTCCAGGTGGGCAAGAACATCCGGAGTGCTCTCAAGAGTAAGAATGAGAGTGCCGATAGTCTGCA
This sequence comes from Cladosporium cucumerinum, assembly GCA_023634325.1. Classification (NCBI taxonomy): domain Eukaryota; kingdom Fungi; phylum Ascomycota; class Dothideomycetes; order Cladosporiales; family Cladosporiaceae; genus Cladosporium; species Cladosporium cucumerinum. The sequence continues at coordinate 1,667,655 of JALDQA010000007.1, forward strand.
ACACACCAAGAGCAGTAATGCTCTTGTCGTCAAGGAAGTCACCGTAGTCAGCATCGCCCTCCTTGGAGTTGTTGCGTTCGATGAGTTCGCGCACGATACGAAGGTAGGTGTCGCGGAGCTGCTCACTAAGCGCAACAGCGAACGGTGTCAGCTCAGCAGCGAAGACCTCAACAAAGTCCTCCATGACGTTGGCAAGAGCATCAACATCGACCTCGTTGGCCAGCTTAAGCAGCTGCTGCATGATCTGGGGAATGTTGTGCTGCATCATCGTCCTGATCGGGTCGTGTCTGATCAAAGGCTGCAGGGCAAGCGCTGCCTCAACCCGGACGGGTAGAGCGGGGTCGGCCATGGACTCGAGGATGTTGCGGTAGATGATGACAAGGTTGTTGGGGTCCTTGAAGTCAAGGGACTCGAACTTCTCCAGGGTGTCGCAAGCACGAGCACGAAGGAAACCGTGAGGACTCCTGAACTCAGGGAAGACGTGGCGAACGAAGAAGTACTCGACTTGGTCGGCGATCGGGCTCTTCTTGCCAAGGATGACATTGGCGAGGGTACCGATCATGCGAAGAGCACCTTCCTTCTCGCGAGGGTTCTTCTGGTCATCGGGAGCAGCCTCGTATTTGCTGACCATGTTGTTAATGAAGTTGAGAATCTCAAAGGTCTGCTTTCTCCTGGCCTTGGTGAGGGTGACGAGGAAGTTGACGGCGGCCACGTCGGGCGAGGAGACTTCCTCGTAGAAGTTGAGCTTGCGGTGGAGGTACTCGGCAGGCTCGTCATCGAACTGCTCGATGTCCTCGTCCGACTGGCAGAGAACAGGGAAAACCAGGTGCTCGATCAGAATCGGCATGTGGGGCTTGAGGTGATCCCACATAGTCTTTGGCTTCACGCACTCGTCCATGAAAGCAAGCGTGTGTGACAAGCATGGCTTGCTCAACCAGGTCTCCTTCTGCACCCAGCGTTCAATCTGCTGCAAGTATCCCTTCAAGATCTCAGGCGCGAATGTCGTGATGAAAGTCTTGGCGACCTCGGCGTAGTCGTCTCCGTTGCCCTTTGTGAGACTTGAGGGGTTGCCGTAACGCACGAACAACCTGTTCAGGTTGACGTAGGACCACTTCTTGCACTTCCACCAGTGGTTGAGCTCTCTCTCGTCCAGGTCCTCCATCATGGCATTTTGGGGTGCCTGCTTGGCCACGATGCGCAGGAACAGGGTACACCAGTCGACCATGGCCTGGTGTGATCGCAGCTGCATGGGCAGCTCGAAGTAGATGGCGTGCTTGTACGACTTGAGGACTGTGCGCAGCATTTCCGCCGCCTCCAGGCTCTCCTCATCCACCAAGCCGTTTCCGATGGCGAGTAGTCTAGGGAATGTAGCCTCCACAATCTTGTCAAAGTCCTCCCTGCTGTCTCCGAGCTTGAAGCGGTAAGTCCTGCAGATCGCAAGCAGACACTGCAGTCCGGCGAAGATGGACGGCATATCGCTGCCGTTGAGGAGTGTCATGGTGAGGTCGACAAAGTCGGGCCATTGTTTCGGGAAGTCGTTGTGTAGGATCTTCTGCAGGACGACGACGAGCTGTGCTCTGGTGTTGGGTGCGGCACGAGCGAGGACGGGTACGAGGCGTGAGCGGACGGCAGCTTTCTCGTGGTCGGAGATGGGCTTGATGCCGGTGCTGTCCTCGGGCAGAGACCATCCTCTGGTCACGCGATTCTTGAAGTAGACCGTGGCTGCACAATGTCACATGTCAGCATATTTCGTCTTTGGGCGCCGGGTCTTCGTCGAGTGATCCTCCGCAAACAGCCCCAACCATTTCCTCCTCGTGTTGTAGGGGTTTGCTATGCGTACCACTCAGCCGGATGCCGGGATTTTGCTCATTCTCGAGAATGGTCAGAAGGGTGTCGAGGAAGCCAGGGTTCTCCTCTGCCTGTGAATCGCTGTCAGCCAACAGTCCCGTCGCGTGTCTCCAAGCACAGTCTCCTCAGCGCAACGTACAGCCTTCAGCTCAGTCTCTGCCTGCCGGCGGTGGTCGGCATCTGTTGCGAGGGTGGCCTCAATGCGACTCCTCAAGCCGGCAGCGTCCATGTTGAATCACAAGCAGCAACGGAGCCGTGCGCCGACCAGCGATGCTCGAGCGGCGAGGAAGAGGTGGGTTAGAAAAAGGGTGCGGTATAGCGGGGCTTCTGGGTAGCCTCTGGTGTTGCACGGGACCGGGTGGACGTGTCAAGCAATAATAATATGCGGGCTCGTGTGATGGGCTGTGACTAGCAGACGCAGACGCAGACGCAGACACAGACACACACACAGACACACACACAGAGACAGGCAAAAGATGGAGGGGCCTTGAAACTTCGCTGCACGGTTGTCAAGAGCTGCAAGGGTTGGTGGAAAGCGGCAGAGGGCCAGAGGGTCAGAGGGCAGCAGCCCAAAGAATTCCAGGGACCGCCAAGCCCGCTCGCTCTACTTGGATTGCCTTCTTTGCTTCAAGCAGCGGTGGCGCGACGTCGAGTGAATATGTGCCTAGCATTATCATCATCATTATCATCATCATTATCATCATTATCATCATTATCATCATTATCATCATTATCATCATTATCATCATTATCATCATTATCATCATTATCATCATTATCATCATCATCAGTATACGAAACAACAACAAAAAAAAAGACAAAGAAAGATGCACGGCGATGTGTATGCTAATGCTATGCCATGCCATTCCATACGATCTATCTTGACATCAACTCAAGGCGTTCCGTCATCCTCATGTCTCGTATCCTATCATGTCTTATCTCCTTCGCACACCAGACTCAACCCCTTTCTTTGCCTAGCCTCACATGTACAGACTGGCCGTCGCACAAATGTCCCTCTTGATGAGTTCCTGACACGTCTGCATTTTCGTGAACAGCGTGGGATCGCCAATAATTCTCGCGGCGTTCTTGGCCTCGCGACAAGTCTCGTCCAAGCGTGTGATGACTCTGACGATAGTTCCTTCGAGCACATCCGTCATCTCAGCAATACGGGAGAAGGGCATGCCGCGAGCCCATTCGTAGACGACCTCAACAAGGCCGAAGCGGGGGCGGGAGACAAAGTCGTTGCTGTCGTCTGATGACAGAATGACTTGGTGCGCAGTCTGGAAACGGTTGACCCTCTCCGAGAGCTGCACAATGGTCTCGATACCCTTTTCGAGAGCTGGGGTGAGGTTCGGCGCCGAGTCTGTACGCTCCTGGAACACGAAGCAGGACAGAAGCGCAACGATCTCTTCGGGCTCGTAGTCGGCCAGGACGTTTTCCAAAATCAACTCAGTCAACACAAGCTCATCGGCAGAGTGGATCTCGCAGGCAACCTTGCCCTTGAGCTCCACACGCGAGTTGGTATCGATGAAGCCAAGGTCTGTCAGCACAGAAATACGTTGTTGGTAGTCAGGCAGAAGTTGCAAGTTCTGATCGGACATCAACGAACGAATCGATTCGATCTTATCCTTGATCACCCACTGATCGTGAGCCATAGCAAAGTGGCGCGGCAGCTGCTTGCAATGAACGCACTCACGCTCCTGTGCAATCGTCGCAGCCTTTGCCCGCTCGTCTAGGAGACCGCGAATCGACATCTCCTTCAAGTACTTGCCGTAGTCCAGCTCCGTCCATGTAGACGATGTCCACGAGGAGCAAGTAGCCAGCAGCTCGGTCTTGGCCTTGGCCAGCTCATCCTTATCCTTGCGCATAACAGCGTTGACATCAACTTGGAGGTGACTACTAGTCAACGCCTCGACGTCTTGGAGTGGAATGATAGCCAGGCGGAGTTCCATCTCTGCCTCAGACTGCGGCAATGGCTCAAACAGCCTGCGGAATCGAGGCAGGTATGGTAGGAAGTCGGCGTCAAGCCTCTTGCGAGGCTTCTTGAACATGACCTCCAAGACCTGCACCGTGGAGTTTGCGCCTCTGGATGTGCCATCTCGCAACAAGATGCCAACAGTACGTACATCATTCTTACCCTTGAAAACGATGATGCGCTTCGGTTGGAACATGCGACGTCCCACAGGCGTAGACAGCATAGAGAAATGAAGATCCCTTGTCAAAGACTGGAAGTCAACGCTAGCTTGGTGGCACTTCTCAATGTCTTTGTCGCAAATATCGCAGGGCTCGCGTTTGACCTTTTCGAGGTCTGCCTCTGAGAGCTTGATTTGCTTCTCGTGCTCGGGAAGCAAAGTCTGGGTAGCATTCTCTGAGAAAGATCGCTTGATCATTTCCTCAATCTTCAGAGCCTCAACACGAAGGAGGTTGAGGATCATGTTGTAAGTCAGTCTGAATTGTGAGCGAAGCTTTGTGGGCTCGCCCAACATCATCTGCCTGAGCGGTCCTGCAGGCGGGGCTTCATCGGAACCAGAAGCAACGATTATGACAGTTCCGATCTTGTCGAGACCACGTCTGCCGGCACGGCCAGCCATCTGAGTGTACTCACCTGGCACGAGATCTCTGAAACCCTTGTTGTCATATTTACGGTAGCCAGAGAAGACGACCGTTCTGGTGGGCAAGTTCAATCCCATGGCAAATGTTTCCGTGGCGAAAAGTACCTTTACCAATGTTTTCGCAAACAGAATCTCCACGCATTCCTTGACAATCGGGAGAAGCCCACCATGGTGGACTGCAATACCTCTGCTCAGCAACTCGCGAATGCGACGGATCTGTGGCAACGACCTGTCATCGGGCTTCAGACGAGCCAAAGACTTTTCCAGAATCATGTGTGTGGCGCTCTTCTCTGCGGCCGTGTTGAAGTCCAGTGTCGACAACGCGTCGGCGTTCTCCTCGCAGCGCTTTTTCGAGAAGACGAAGATACAGCAAGGAAGAAGCTCCTCTTTCTTCAAATGCTGCACAAGGTGTACCCAGATGGTCTTGTCTTGTGCTGCGCTTGTCCTGCCGCCGCCTCTACCAGTGCGGGCGATATTGCCGTGTCCTCGAGTTGCCGGCTGTCCACGGCCACGCTGACCGGGTCCTCCACGCTGATTCGGGCCACCTCTTTGGCTCGCACCACCTCGCTGCTGTCCGCCTCTGCCCTGTTGGCCGCGTTGGTTGCCACGTCCGCCACGTCCGGCAGCGACAGCAGCATCTTCCTTTTCCTTGGCCTTTTGTTCGGCTGCAGCGATCTTGTCACGGCCTGAAAGCGCATCGTTTGCATCCTTCCAGCCCTTCTCAATAAAGGTCTTGCTAGCATCCACAATCTTGAACATTTTCTTGTCGGCCCACAAGTAGTGCTCTAGTGGTACGGGACGCTTAGGTGTCGAAATGACATAGATGTCCTTCTTCTTGGTCCTTCCCACCCATGAAGCGAATTCCTTGGTATTTGGTACCGTTGCAGACAGCATGATAAGCGTGACATGCTCCGGCAACATGATGATGACTTCTTCCCACACAACACCACGCTCAGAGTCGTTGACATAGTGAACTTCATCGAAGATGACAAACTCCACATCTCTGATCAGATCAGCACCGCGGTAAAGCATGCTCCGCAAGATTTCTGTAGTCATGATCAAGCAGCTCGCCTCGGGGCGAATTTGCACATCACCGGTCAGAATACCGACGTCGTTGAACTCATTGCGGAAATCTCTGAACTTCTGGTTGCTCAATGCCTTGATGGGTGATGTGTAGATGGCCTTGGTCATGTGCTTCGCGGCCAATGCAATAGCATATTCGGCGACGACCGTCTTGCCGGCAGATGTGTGAGCAGCAACAAAGACCGAGTCACCGCCTTCCAAATGATAGACTGCTTCTTTTTGGAAAGTGTCGAGCTCGAATGGCCATTCTCTAGCCATTTCCGGTACAAGTTCTCTGAAGTTCGTGATGTCGCGGTTGACGTCCACCATATGTGCCCATTCGCGTCCACCGTGCTTGTTACGCCCGGCGAGCAGAGGAGCATGAGGTGCCAATGCAGGAAATTCGACGGGAAGCAAGGCATCAAGCTCTTCTTCCTCTTCATCGTCTGATTCGGCCGCATCCTCCACGACTTCATCATCATCACCTGCACCGTCGCTCACCTCCTGATCTTGAGGAGCCTCGTCAAGAACATCCTCAACATCCTTCGCCTCATCGGCATTCTCAGCAGCCTTCTCTGGGACCTTCAATCCTCTGCTGAAACCTGGGGGAACCTCGAGCAAGCCACCTTCGGCAGCGAAGTTGATGACACGCGCAAGCTTGTTCGACTTGCTCGTATCCACATGATCCTGTCCGAGAAGCTCATCCTCGTAAGCAGCAGTCGCCTCAACGGCATCGAGTCCACCAGGAGCAAAAGGATAGTAACCAGCAGCGCCACGAACAAAGTCAGCGCGGTTGGCCGGCTTTCGCAATAGTGATGTCGAGTTCTTCGCGGTGGCACTGTTGGCGGGCACCGTGACTTCCTTGTAGCCGGTCACGCGGCCTTCCAGTCCTTCTCTGGTGAAGCGAATGATGGTACGGGTTTGGGTGGGTGCCAGTGCAAAGAGCTCGCTATATTTCGTAGGGGCCTCCCATCTCTGCTGTAATCTGTCTAGCCATGCTGGGCTGAAAGTCGTGGATGGTGTCAAAAAGTCCTGCTCGAGCTGCTTCTTGACCTGGTCAGGTGACTTGCGGAGGCGTTTGCGTGGCTTCGCCTGATCCAGGATATCGTCAACCGAGTCGGTCTTTCCCGCGCTGAGCGTGAGCTTGTCAAGCGCTGACGTTAAGGAGTCTGCCATGCTGATTGTCCCAATAGCAGACGACTGCCTAGTACGATGTGGTATCGTCGTCTGACTTGCTGGTATATGACATACTCTTCTCCAGTCTCGAATTCATGGTGACGCTCGTCGCTGAGAAGCACAGACCATTCGCTGTTTGCTGGCAATCAGAAACGTCACACTTCATCACGCGTTTCGATCGCGCACCTGATATCAAAGTTTCGTACCGTTTGCCATGCATTTGACTTAAGAGATTCCCATATGTTCAAAGTCTGTGAATCCTGCAATATTTCCTTACTCATTTTATCCACTCTTGTAGAACGGCAATTTGCATGTCATTGACCTGGAGTTTTCAGAGCTATGTTGATGTTGTATACTTAGGGTTAGGGTGGTCGTCATTCTGGGCGTTTGTTCTCAGACATGACACTCAAAACTGTATAAATGTACTGCTACATGATGGTTGGAGGTTCAAGCAGCCTCTGTAAGTAAGTCCTATAAACGATGCATGGAATAGTTTAATGAATGCCGTGAATGCAGTCATAGTGATGCTGATATTATACTGAAATAGTCACACTTCCCTAGAAAGTGCATCGGAATCGTAAAAGTCTACACTAACACATCCATTACTCTACGCTCCAGTCTCGGCCTCAGTTGCAGTACCGCTTTGAGCGACGTCCTGAGCACCAGTCGCGGCCTCCTTCTTAGCATCCTCGCTCCTCTTCTTGGCCGCTAGTTGCCAGGCAGGAATAGCTGGCGGCTTTCCTCCCAGGGTTCGTCCGAAAGGAGAGCTTGCATTTGATCGCTCGGGGACAGCGTCAGGCTTCTCAGCTTCCTGTGTGGTAGTGTTGGTCACGCCGTTGCTCTCGGTGCTCGGAGTAGAAGGCGTGGCAGGTGCTGAAGTGGGCGCTTGGTTGGAGACAGCTGCAGGAGGGGTGTAGCTTGGTGTCGCCCTGGGTGCACCCCCGGCCATACGGTTGGCAACCAAAGTCTTGAGGCTCTTCATCTCGGCACCCAGGTCCTTCAAACGCGCATCGGTGCCTTCACGCTCCTTCTCAATCGCCTTAGGGATCTGGTCCCTGATCTCGGTCATCTCGCGTGCCATGCGCCTGCTCTCGGTCTCGCGCTGTTCGTTTGCTTCTCTCATCTTGCCGATAACCGACTCTACTTCCGACAATGCCTTGTCCAGACGCTCTGTGCGTGCCTTCTCGGCATCCTTCAGCTCTTGAGTATCTGACGCAAGCTGATCTAATAGAGCGAATGCCTTACCAAAGCTTGCGTCTATGCTGGCCTTATCTTGCTCAATCTGTGGAGGAGTTGGAGGAGCGATGAGAGGTGTAATGTATCGTTTGGCCGTCCAATAAAGACCATATCCCAATCCACCCATAACTGTGGCCATGATGAAGTAGTCACGCCAGTCGCGCCGGAGAGGCTCGGGAGGTGGCTGGCCCCAGTAGGGCTGTTGCTGTTGTTGGTATCCATATTGTTGAGGTGGTGGTCCTTGTCGCTGGTATGTTGCTGATGATAGGGCTTGTGACGGGGCCGACTGACCGACTCGTGATAATGAGGTATCGATCTCTTCCTGTGTGAGGTTCTTGGAGCGGAGGAATGCCACACGCTGCTCAACGGGCGCAGACGCGACGGAGGGGTCTTGCAAGAAGGAGATGGCGCCTTCAATGAGGTCCTCGCGGACCATGGCGGCAGATTCAAGTGATCGTATGCCAGTAGTTTCGAGAGCGTGGATGTCGGTATCGCGGCAATGCGAAAGAAGCACACTGGTGGTGAGTGATCTGGAATGCCCTTGCTGTCCGCTGCTCGGCGTTTGGGATGCCTCGGTTCGGTGCTCGGTGGCGGTTGCCGTTCACGGATCTCGTGCAAGTGCTGGGATGTACGCTGTCATGATCGATAAAGCATACATCGAGGAACGACCATCATCCCGCCACGCGGACGGCTCAAGGAAGGCTATGCCATGTGGTTACTCTTACCACCAAGCTCACGATGTTTTAAAAGATGCGCCAAGACATTATTCATTCGTTGATCATCATCTCAAGCACAATGGGAATGACCATTCATAAGTGGCGCGCAATCGCACCCTGCTGCTGTCAAGCCGACAGATCGTTCGGACTTGCCCACAAGCAATAATTGTATCAGAGATGGCCTTCGTTCTAAGTGAAATCATGAGGACAGCTGACGTATCTCTGGTATTCAGGTGCGCGTAGTTTTGTTTCGTCTTTCAAGATCGCGAAACGTAAAGCCAAAGTCGGTGGCGTTGGCAGCACATGCGTGTCGGAGATTACATTGCCAGTGAGTTTACGTGGGCGTGTTTGACTCGGCCCCTGAAGACACATGGCTAGGTGCTTGATACTGGTTCCACATCATCTTAGCTGCAAACTAAGCGAACATCTGTTCGCACGTGGATCGTTGCTGCAAAGTCTACCAATTCACTGTGACACGGCATTACAGTCTCGAATGTGAGATTGAACAGCATCCCTTTGAGCGGATGCCCATGAGACATCTGTGGGGCAGAGTTGCATGCTCAGGTACTGGTAAAAAAACGCGATCTGCAAGCACCCTGAAAGGCTGCAGAGGCTGTAGTTAGTGACCAGTGACAGAGGTCTGCTGATGCTGTCTGGTCGAACTTCAAGTGGAACCGTGTGTTCGACAATAGCATTCGACATGAACATGTCAAAGTGAAATGTTTTACCTCAAAAGAACTGTTGGTAGCATCGACTGCGAGGACACAAGTTGAATACCAATCATTCCGAGCCTTACGAGCAGGATCAAACGCGTCAGACGCGCAGCGTTGCCTGTGATGGTGTGCTTTCGGAATGAACGAGTCATGATATCTTCATAACTCGTCGGACATAGTCGTTTTGGTAGTCGATATCCGCAAGACATTATTCGGGTCCGAGATTTGTGTGTGCCACCACTTCGCGAACGCGATTTCCCTCCAAGAATCTTGACTTTCTCCACTACCCTGGGTGCAACGAAGTATTCAATGGCGCAGTATGTAGCGATCGACATGATGCAAAATCCTGGGGATTTGCAGGCGTATCTAAGAGGTGCGAATGATAGGAGCTAATTGACAAAAGTCGGGCGTGACAAGTATAAGGCATCGTGCCGGACTAGACAAGGGAGTCGACCAAGACTAGAGAGATGTCAGCTAAGCTCAGGTGATCGACAGCACGTCAAAGAGGTAGGGGTGATAGCTTCCAAGTGAAATCGTCCAGAGTGCAAAAAGCAACGGACTCGAAGCGGTCGTGCCAGGCTATAATGCACATCGGTGACTTGATGAGCAGTATTGTGTCAATGTGTCATATGACACGCTGTCTTGCAACTTGAACGAGCCTGCACTCCTCGCACGCTCTCGTGATCGCCATCTGGTAGACGTGTATCACTGCCCCTCAAGAACAGTGTTGAGTCACCACTCGTGAACAGGCGAGGCCAAGCCCCAGAACGGCAAATGACCGACACTCCATCATATTCTTCCTTTTTCCTCGCCCATAATTGCCACACAGGCTGTTGTCTTGCCCGTCTCTTGCACTCTTGCTCTGCCGTGTCTGACTCTGAACGTAAGATGGCTTGCCAGGAAGAAAGGATTGGACAAACCTCGCTCTGCTTCCTCAACAATTGGAAGCGTAATGATGAATGTACGATTAGTCTAAGCCTATAGGTGCGCACGGACTTTGAGCGCTGGTTGAATGCACTGTCGCGTGGCTCACTGCCGGCGGGTGATATGCGACCAGGGCGATTTCCGAGGAGCGCGTGCTTGGAATTGTTGGCGAAGCTTTGCTTGTGTTCTTTTGCGGGCGGCAAGGCAGATTGAATGTTGGGTTTTCTTTGACAAGCCACTACTGCTGTGCGGTTCGATATTGGTATAATGCACGCTTTTTGCTTGTTCTTCGCCGCGGATTCGACCTTTTGTTTCCATTCTGTTAGGACCCAAGATCGAGGCTAGCATGCAAGCCGCGTCTATACACCACAACGGTCGTAGATGCCATGAACTACCTTTGGTCACGCGATGAGCCTTATGGGCGAAAGGACCACAAGATGAGGCTCATCGCAAGGCAGACTTGCAGATACAATAGTCGCCGAGTGTTGTGCCGGTGAGATTGGAGTCTAATTGTGGCACATCACATACGAGCACCCCAGCCTACCAACGCGTCGCAGCTACGTTTGGTGGATTTGAGATGTGCAGGCGAGTATAGATTGCCAAGGCAGGCCTGGATTGCTTCTTGTCACGAGATAGGCAAGGAGTATCTGCATAGTTGTCGCGGGAGGACGGGAAGATCTGGTCTGCTGTTGCTGTCTACCAAGAGATTCCAAGGCGGTTAAATGGAGGCCAAGCCTTTCCACCTCACACAAAAGGCACTTGTGGCTTTGGAACCAAGCCCGTCTTGGTCAACCGGCCTGGGGATGAATGTGGGAGGCAAATTGGGCGGCGTGCGGTCGACGGCGAAGTGCGGAGCCCGGTATACACGCTGCAGGTGTACATGAGCACCGTGGACATTGTCTTTTCAAAGTGCAACATACCCGGCCCGGGGGGTTGGAACGGGGCGATGGACAGGGTGAGGTCGACGTGAAGGTGTCACTTCGGCGCCCGCCGAGGCATTGGGGGCCTTCCAAGCGTGCAGCCAGCAGAACTGGCGAACCAACAAGCCTCGAATCTTCCTGTTCTCCTCATTTTGTCCCATGGGGAAAGGCAGATTTAGTGGTACGGTGGTGCCGCATGGTGTCTGCGGTTAATTGTGGGATCACGGGGATCCTCGACCCTGCCACCGTCAAGGTTTCTTCATCGCTCGCTCGCTTAGGCGTGCTAGAGCGAATGGCATACCGCGCCGCACACGAGCGTGTTAGTGTGCAGCCTCTCATCAGTCGGTAATTGAGTCGAGGCCATCTCGGCTCGCAATTGAGCCTGATTGTCCTTGTCCTCTCCGCTGCTGCGGCGCGTGGCTCCCATACAGCGCGTGTCGACGGCTCGTTCTGCCGGTCTGCCTGTAATATCCAGCAGCCATGGGTCGGTATATAGCTGCGAGAGCCTCCTAGTTGTTCCTTTGTTCTGGTTTCCCCTCCCCAGGCTGAGCACATACTCTCAATCCCTCGTTCCATTCTACAGTCGGTTCGATTCGATACTGACCGATTACTCACACTCGCTCGCTACAATGGCGCCCAACATCGCCGCCCCCAGGACCGATGTCGTGGCCGACGTGCAGGCCGCGGCCCCGGTCTTCGAGAAGGTCAACTGGAAGAAGTCGCCCAACATGAGGAAGCTGTACTTCTACGCGGCAGTCTTGTGTATTGCTTCGGCTACCACGGGTTACGATGGGTGAGTGATTGCATTGGGAACAACCAGCACGCCGACACTCATACTGACGACCCCGGGCAGTTCCATGTTGAACGCCATGCAGTTCTTCCCGTCCTGGGAGGACCACATGGGCAACCCCTCTGGTGACACCCTTGGCCGTCTCAGTGCCATGTACTCTATCGGCTCCATCGTCTCTCTGCCCGTGGTCCCCTACCTGTCTGACAATTTCGGTCGCCGCATGCCCATCATCATTGGCTGCAGCATCATGGTCGCCGCCGCTTCCATCCAAACCGCCGCCATCAACCTGCCCATGTTCGAGGGTGCCCGTTTCTTCATGGGTTTCGGAAACTCTCTCGCCCAGCTGTCCGCTCCTCTGCTCCTTACTGAAATCTGCCATCCTCAGCACCGTGCCCGTATCACCGCCGTCTACAACTGTCTCTGGAACGTTGGTGCACTGATTTGCTCATGGATCTCCTTTGGTACACAGTACATCGACAACGGCTGGTCGTGGAGAATCCCCACTCTCGTCCAGGCTCTTCCCTCCGTCATTCAGCTCATGTTCATCTTCTGGATCCCCGAGTCTCCACGTTGGTTGCTCTCCAAGGAGAGGACCGAGGACGCTCTCCAGATGCTCGGAAAGTACCACGCTGACGGCAACATCGACGACCCACTCGTTCAGTTCGAGTTCGAGGAGATCAAGGAGACCATCCGCCTCGAGTTCCAAGCCAAGAAGTCTTCCTCTTTCCTGGACTTCATCAGGACCAAGGGCAACAGGTACAGGCTTCTGCTCATCATCTCTCTCGGTCTCTTCTCCCAGTGGTCTGGCAACGCTCTTTTCTCATACTACGCCAACAAGGTCTACACAGCTGCCGGTGTCAGCGGCTCCAAGGCCGGTCTCGGTCTTGACGGCGGCAACAAGGTTCTTTCCCTGGTCGTCTCCATCTCCTGCGCCCTGCTCTGTGACCGCGTCGGTCGCCGGCCTCTCTTCCTGGCAGCCACCGGCGGCATGCTCTTGTGTCTGATGGCCGCAACCGTCTCCGGCGCGCAATACAGCAAGACCGATAACCGCGGCACTGGTATCGCTGTCATCGTCTTCTTCTGGTTCCACGGTGTGTGCTACGCTTTCGCATGGTCCGGTCTCCTCGTCGCCTACACCGTCGAGGTCCTGCCCTTCAAGCTGCGCGCCAAGGGCATGATGATCATGAACATTTCCGTCAACGTCGCGCTCGTCATCAACAACTACGTTAACCCCATCCCCATGGACGGAGTGTGGAAGGGCAGCGAGTGGAAGCTTTACTGCGTCTACACCTGCTGGATCGCCATCGAGCTCATCTTCGTCTACGTCTTCTACGTCGAGACCAAGTACGTCTTCCTTACCCTACTTCTATCTCCCTATATATATATATATATCTTCAGCAAGAAGACAATTCACTAACAATGCCATCACAGGGGCCCCACTCTCGAGGAAATCGCCCGCATCTTCGACGGCGACAACGCCGAGGTCGGTATCGCGCACGTCAAGGACCACCCCGAGCTTTCCAACGAGCTCAACGACGAGAAGCGCTCGCTCTCCGTGTCCGCCGTCGAGCAGCGCGAGACCATCTCCCACAAGGTGTAAATCGCGCGCGCGCGCTTGATCCGGTGTTGCGCTTATTTGTTCGCTAGTGCTTTTATGTAATGCAGTGGAAGAGTGTGAGGAGGTTAGGAGGGGAGAAAGAGAAAGGCGTATTGGATGTGTACCATGCATGCGCTGTCTTTCTTCTTTCTTTTTTCCCCCTTCGCAATGGCGAAGACTTTCTCACGAATATATCACGTTCCCTCCAAGTCTGTTCATCTTTCCTCGTCGTCTTTCCGGTCCATGAGTGAGTGGATCATCGCCCTCTTCGCCACTATGTGCTTGTTGGTTGACGTTCAGCAGCTTGTGTCACGCCTCGCGTCCAGTGCAGGACGACTCTGCCTCAACATATTCTCGGACAGCGTCTGATGGTACGAAGTAGAAAAATACGCAAATGGAATCACGGTGACTAGGGTCAGGCTGTGTCCCCACTGTAAGTTTCCGAATCTCCTACAGTGCTCGTCGATCAACAAGATGCCGTTTTCCAAGTGGGAATCGATCTGGGTATTTGGTGACGAGTCACCGCCAGCGCCTGACTTCTGGCTTGGAGTCGTGTACAAACCAATGAAAGAAGCGAAAGGCTGGACTGAGTAGTCTAGTCGACTTGGTACGTCAGGGAAAGGACACTGAGGTGTTGCATTCATGGAAATGGCAAGCCGCAGATAGGATATGAGCACCCCTCTGAAGACGATCTGGTACATCCGCATACCAAAGAAGCTGCGAAGGCGAGCATTGGAAACCGATACCACGCTCGTAGCGACACGTGAAATACAAGAATGCCTGGGAGATACACTACTACTCCGCTAGAAGAGCGCTCAACGAGCGGCCCGTATACCAGAGGTATGCACTAAAGGACTCCTTCAGAGGTCTTTGTCTAGTGCTGCAAGCAAAACAAACACGAACGTCCACCGGCTCGCCTACTCCCATCTACAATACGCTTGGACTGGTCCAACACTGCCAGACTTATCGATGATGCAGGCGTGCGCACTGTCAATAGTTCCAAAACCACAGGAGTGAGAGCCAGCAAAACCCCTTCGCGCGTATACATGCTTCAACGTTGCAGCTTTTGCTGCGTATTGTAATCATACACTCCAGTGGCGAGATTTATCGCGAATAGGCAGGCGATTTGATCCCAAGAGTCATCGTGGCCGTGCGTAAGGCCGATAGACTATTCGCGTACGCAGAACAGTCGTGTGGGCATCCAAGATCAGAAAGTCAAGCAAATGGATCTTGGGATCCTTTCTGTTTCAGGCTTCGTGATGGGCAGGGGAGAGTTCGCGTGCCAGCACTGGTGTGGTTGATCCCTTGATCGGCCGGCCGGGTTGGTCAAGCAAGACATCGAATTTGTTTGGCATGGACTACGCAGCTTGTGATGATGAGTGGTGATGATTTGATCACTGGCGCATCGTCGTAGGCGAAGGCGATGCCAAGTGTGGCCCTACATGCTAGGTAACGAGTGCGCCACGTGACAAGACTGGCCCTTCTGCAAGCCACCTTGTCAAGCGTCCTCCTCCCTGCACACGTGATATCGCCACGCCTTCGAGTTCCGAGGAGCGCAACTCTCACATGTGCTCGGCACTTGAGACTGCTGCGCTGTACGTACCGTGACACTCCTACGTAGCGAGGCTTGGTCTTTTCGAACTAGGTAGAGAATTGAGTAGCCGAGGTTCTTCAGCTTCAGCGACAAGGCGTACTACTGTACGGTACTGGAGCCTTCAGCCTACTTAGCGTCCTTTCTCACGTGGTCACGAGTCTTCCGGCTTGCTACTAAGGTAAGGTATGCGGGTTTTTGTTTGCTTGTAGTTAGCTCGGATGCAGCATAAGCAAGAAAGACTTGACTTGATTTGGCACGGTTCGTTTCTTTGATTTTCGGCATCTGCCTTGCCTGCGGGCCTGCTGCCAGCCAGCTCGGAACACATCATCGTTCCTCCCGCCTGGCTGAGCGGGGCCTGGGTTCTTCCGTGGCCCAGCGAGGATTTTTGTGTTTGTTGGTGAGACTCGAGAGATTGAAGCAATACGGGGAGGTGATCTTGACTCTCGGCACGCACGGAGGGGAGCAGAGGCAAGAAGCGCATGCGAGATGGAGGGGAAGCAAGTATCGCGAGGGAGTAAAAAGTCAGTTGTTGGATGCCTACTCCTCCTGACTGCTGCAGCAGATGATAATGATGACGATGATGATGATCGCGTTGGGTCTGAGATGGGGGGGGGGGAGGACAAACGAACGATGAATGATGTGGATGCCCGCCCTACGGAGGGAACAGGGCCGCTGATCACGGTAGGCGAGTTTCACGACGCTTATGGCAACGATGATGATGGTGATGAGACTCCTCGCTGCACCAGCCTGAGCGACCCTTGGCCGTTTCTGCAGGCCCAAGTGCGAGCGGATCTCACGGTTTCGACAGCCGGGCCTGCCCTTTCCGAGCCGCCAGTCCTTGCACTCTCAGCGCGCCGAGCTGGGGCTTGGGAGTTGGGAGTCTAAGAAGAGGTAGGTATATTGGGGGAGGTACTGTATATTAACTACTGTGAGTGAGGCGAGGTGCGCGGGCGAGCAGTGCAAGGCGTGGGATGTTGTTTCATCAGAGACATGCATTTAATAGTGCAGTGATATCCTGGACATGTGCACTGCCCTGCTGGACTTAGTTGAGCGTGGGCTGGGCTGGGCTACAGGGCGAGGGCGGATATGAGGAGTTCATGCAGGCTCTTCCGATGAGACGACACGCGCGCTCGATCGCGTGGTGTATTCTTCGGCAGAGACCAACGGGCAACGGGCAACGGGCAACGGGGAGCACGGGAGGCGGGACAGTAGTGCTGCTGTAGTCAAGGGTCTGGGTCTGGGTCGAGTGGTGTGTGAGTGGTGAGAAGTTGAGTGTGAGTCGCCTCAGCAAAGCGGAAGCCCGCCAACCAGCCCGCCAGCCCGCCAGCTCTCACTCTTTCGGCGCAGAGATTTCGAGGGAAGAGAACGGAGAACGGGAGTTGGTGGAAGGCCCAGCAGTAGTAGCAGCAGCAACAGTGACGCCTCTCCCAGCCAGAAGCAGCACGGCGCCCGTAGCCAGTCCGCGCAGCAGCAGCAGCAGCAGCAGCAGCAAACCCACACACACGCACATTACCACACCACGCAGCATCACCTCGTCCTTTTTTCTCTCTTTCCCTCCCTCCCTCCCTCCCTCTGTACTGCCTCCACTTACCCCTTCTTTTCCACACACACACACACACTCTCTCTCTCTCTCTCTCCCCTTGCCATTCAGTCGCACGCCCCAGGAGCGCATCGTCACCCTTGCGCCGTCCGAGCAATCTCGGCTGCTTCCGGGCATAGCAACAAGCACAGGCTACGCAGCACGGCCGAGTGTGTCAGCGCGCGCGCGCGCACCAGCCAACGTTTTCGTTTCCCTCGCCTCCGCTCCGCTTGTCTCTGCTGAGCGTGCGTGCGTGCGTGTGCGTGAGTAGTGCGTGTCTTTGTCTGTCGACTATCTGCCTGCCTGCTCGCTGTCGCGCTGCAGCTTGCTGCTCCTCGCTGTCTGTCGACGTCCATCACCACTGCAGGCCCCAGTGGACTCGTGGTCGACACGCTTGCTTGAGTTGTTGCTCCTTCTCGCACTGAGCCTTCCAGCCAGCCAGCCAGCACTGCCACTGCCTGCCTGCCCGCCCGCCTGCGTCACTGCCTTGCCCTGCCTGGCTTTGTTGGATCGCACCTGCCGCGCCAGAGAATCCACTCTCTCTCACCACCGCATTCCGACCGGCACTCCCGCACCCAGTCAGTCAAGTCAAGTCACTCAGTCGCACCAAGACTGTCTGTCTGTCTGTCCTCTTGCTCGACCAGGCAGCGACTTCAGCATCACCTCGCCAGAGTCATCAGCTCGCCCAGGCCCTGAGATCTCCTACCTGCTGTCGCCTCATCTACCTGCTCGCCGCCGCCGCCGCCGCCGCCGCCTGTGATCTCCTCGACCTCGCCGCATCTGCAACAGTCTAGGCTCCATCACCCTGCGACGCCGCCGCCAACAACAACGCGACAGCCTCTGACCAACCCTTCGCCTGTGGACGACCTATTCATTTAGCCACGTCCTCGCCGAACAAACGCGCCGATCTCCGCAGCTCTCTCGCATAGTTGCCATCTCGCCCGTTTGCACCACCCTTCTTCGCCACTCAAAGCCGCACTTCCGCGGCAGGGACGTCACTTGACACGACTCTCTGTCACTGAGACATAACACCTACCTAATCAAACCACATCGGTCGCCAACCGCAACACGCTTTGCGTTTGCCGACTACACACTGCGACAAAGTTTGCTTTCGCGCGCCTACACCACAAGCATACATCTTAGTGTATGACTACCCGCCTGTAGGCCCTGCGAAACAAAGTACTCTGTCTGCGACGGTGTACTGAAGAGCAAGAAACGGTCCGTTGTCACAAACCCAGACTCACTTCGCGCAACATCCACTGATCCCACATACAGGTAGTGCTAACGTCACTCCGTTTCGCTCCTTCGACTCCTCTGCCATTATGCCGGCTTTCTACCCGCGCTCGCAGCAGGCGAACTCACACCCACTGACTCCTCCCGACTCTGGATCTGGCTACGGGTATACCAACATGCATTACCCGCAGGAGCCTTTTGTTCCCCAACATGCTATTGGTGCTCCCCGCCATGACAGCGCTTATGACTACCAGCAGCACAACTACATGCAGCCGTCCGTCGCACCCGCGCCTCCGAGCTACCAGTACCAGTCAGGTGGTTTCCAGCCGACAACCAGCCTCCCGCCCATCTCCAGCTACTACGAGCCCATGGGCGCGCCCATCCTTCCGCCGCTCCGCATTCAAGAACACATTTCATTCAACGAAGACTACCAACAGAGGGTACAGCAGCAACAGGAACAGCAGAATGCCGTTCTTCGTGAGCAACAGCGCCAGGCAGCCAAAGAGGAAAAGGCTACTGGCGGTGTTTCTGCAAAGCTTGATTACGAAATGGACCGCATGACAGACTTTGTCACCCACTATGTCCAGAAGATGTATGACCTTCACCTCTCCCCATTCTGCTTTGCAGACATTGACATTATCCGAAGCTTCAACCAGCAAGTCACAAGCCAGCCTTCATTCCGCAAATGGGTGCACTCTGTTCTATCAGCCACAAGACTACCATCCGCAACCATCTTGCTAAGCTTGCACTACTTGTCTGAGAGGTTCAGACTCCACCCGGATTCCATCCCATCTGGCGAGAACCAGATCTACCGCCTACTCGCAGTCTCACTGATCCTTGGCAGCAAGTTCCTCGACGATAACACCTTCGTGAACAAGTCGTGGTCAGATGTCACTTCGATCCGCGTCAAGGAGCTCAACGCACTCGAGATGAAGTGGCTGTCCTTGATCAGCTACCACTTGCATGTCAAACTTGACAGCGGTCTGCAGAGCTGGTTGGATGCTTGGAAGAAGTACGATGAGGAGCAGACCCTGAAGCAACAGGCCGCCACCAGACTCTCTCCTCTCGACACCAACGTCCACCGTCACTCGAGCAACCGCGATCGTTACTCGCCGTACCCAACCTCGTACAGCGGCAGCGCGACCCGCAGCTATGGCACGCCATCTTCTACTCGCTCCTCGCAGTACTTCAATACGCCCTACAGTTCTGCCGACCCATGGTCTTCCACTGATCGCTCGAGCTACGACAACCCTTACAAGCGTCAGCACAGCTACCCCACGCTCAACGACATTGACGAGGCAAACCGTAGAGCTTCCGAAGAGCGCACGCACGCCCAGGCTATGTACAACAACTACCAGCTGCCCTCGATCGCCCATTCGTACTACCAGCCCGCTGCGTACCAGTCTGCTTGGGATGGCTATGGCTGGAACAGCAACATGCAGCACCGCTCTGACTGCACCTGTGCTGCTTGCGCTTACCAGCAACACTACCGCCCTTACCCAATGGCGTCTCATCACTCGGCTCAGACGGTCATGGGCTAGATTTCGTTATTCTACGAATCTTCTTGGTGGTGTGCGCTCAACTCTGCTCTCTGGTCTCGCTGAGCCCAATCGTCTCTCCACATGGATGAGTTCTCCATTTCTTGCATCTTTTCTGCAGCGTTCTCGCCCTTTCGAAACATGCGCCGAATTAATCTGGCCTGCCGGCGGCGCATCCGACAAAAAAGTTCGACTTCACTTCTGCTGCACATATTGCCATCATCATCGGCGTCCTATATGCGTTTTAAACTTGACCTCATTACTTCCGCGATACGCACCCTCACGGCGCCTGCGATTGCTTGATTGCACATGGTCTAGGCTAAGCTGGCCTCGAAGCACTTTCAGCTTCAGCCTACAGCCCCGACCTGCCAAAATTTCCTTGACCGTTCGTCGTTACGGTCTACCGGTGCGTGCGACAAAAAAAAGCTCTCAGTTCATGTCCTTTCATTTCTGGTTCATCGACTTTTCATTCCGTTCAACTCCACAGCATACACGGGGGCGGACGGTGATCCGGGGGGGTTTGTTTCCACAAAATTGCTTTTTTGATATCACATTTGTTTTTTTTTGGCTTTGTGGAGTGGGATGCTCCAAAGTTCAGCATGGCGTTTACTAAACTTGATGATCGGGGCTTCTTTCTTCATCAAGTTCTCTTGCTTGGTTTCTGTTATTTTCTCTCCCTTCGGCTCTGGCTACGGCCAGAGCATGGAATCATAAAACATTGGGCGCGCTGGGTGGAAAATAAAATTCAAGGATTTTTAACAAATTCGAAAAAGAGAGGAAGATGGAAGACGCCGGCCGCTGGCCTTATGGTTTTCTCTCTTCTTTCTTTTCAACCTAGATCAGGGGGACTTTTGGCTTTTTATACTTGGGGGGGGGATTGGTTGTGTTCCTTTTTGCTCTAGGATTCCCACAATGTTCAGTTCTTCCGCAGCATCCTCTTTATTATACTAAAGTTGCTTTTTTTTCTCTTTTGGCTAGATTGAATGTTTCGTTTCAACGCTTGTTCCCGTGCTGAACATGACGGTGGTTTGTCTGTAGTGTGCTGAGTGATGGGCAATCTGAGGGTTTCTCATTGGTTGCAGGGCGGGTTGCGCTAGTGGTTTGCTCACTTCTATAAAGGGTGCTGAAAGTAAGGTAGCAGAGCACGCGGATACTACATCACCGCAAGCACGGAATAGAAATGCGGTGTCTTGATTTTGGTCCACCTATATTTTGCCACTATGTTATGTCGTGACGTACCAATAGAGTGAGATAGGACGCAGTCGGCCATGATGGCTTTCTCTGCTCGGTAGCTTTCTCACAATGCTGAGATCGCTTCTTGATTCACATCCTGCGACGATCTGATCTCTGCGGCACAAATGTCTTGCAACCACGCGGCCTATAACTACGCCAACGACCCTTTCCTCGTCCCCTGCAACACCCCGCGAGTCGAACACATCCTCGCCACAGTGACGGACAAGAACGAGCAAATCGACGCCATCTGCGCCGCGCGAGGCTGCGTCCGAATCGACGTCGCGCTCCGCGATGTCTTCGACGCTTATCTCGCCGGCAGCGTTCCTGTCGACGATACAGTAGACCTGCTTGCCGGCCCCATCGAAGAAGCGTACTCTTCCGCCGACCAAGGCTATCTCCTCTGGGACGCCGAAGCAACCGCTCGCCACATGCGCCCGCTCTGCGCCTCTGCAGACGAAAGCTTGCGCTTCTGGGGCGAGCCTGTGGCGATGTGCGAGCCTGATCCGGAGCGCAGGCCGCTGAGTAGTAGTCTGGAGAGTCGGCTGTGGGTGCTGTGGTTCGGCATCATACATGCTTCGCGCAAGCTAGACTGGACTGCTGACAATCGCACAACAGCTCTGGTAGCGCTCGTGCAGGCTCTCCGGCTCCGTCCAGACCCGCCGGCGCCGGAGAACGCGACGCCTGCTTTCCGCAATCATGGTGTTGTTCGCGCGACGGGCGCGCTGTGGTCTGGGTTGTGCATGCTGGGCGCCAGCGCGGCGGAGATGCAGAGCGAGGCGCCGGGCGGGAGGATGGGTTTCACGGAAGTCGAGGCGCGGGCGTGGGAGAATGAGAATGCTTTGTTTGCGCTGTTGACTGCTGCTGGGACGGTGGATTTTGTGGGTTATGGAGTTCGGGCTATGAGGGATGCGCTGGAGGGTGGGATCGAGAGGCGGAATCAGGCGAGGATGACGGGGGGGTTTAAAAGGGAGTGGGTGGATGTTACGTTGGGGGTCGTGTGTGTTTGGATGGTTTGTGCTGGGGAGGAGATGTACGCTCGCGTGAGGTGTTGGGAGGAGACGGGGGAGGCGGAGGTGGTGATGGACGATGATGGGTTGATGGAGTGGAAGGACGAGCTTACTGCTGCGCGATGGGAGTTCTGGAAGAGGGGGATGGGAGAGGTTTCGTGTGATGATGTGAGGAGTGAGAAGGCAAAGGGTGATGCCGCGAGGGCGCTGGAGCGTATGCAGGATGTTGAGGCTCGGTTTGCGTTGCAGCAGTAGGAGGCTCCTTTTGTTGCAATATGACACGTGAGGATGTATAGCCTTGTCATTTACTGATCAAGTCATATGGAGACACAGGCCCGGTCGTAGTGAATACTCGTAATGTGAGGACGTGTGCTAGCCAGATAATCGATTATTCGATAGAAAAAGCCTGGGCCTGGAGCATAGTAGCAATCTCAAGATCTCAAAAGCAAAAACATACAACAGGCGGGATTCCCAGATGGTCACCCACTCTAGTACTAGTCGCCCGGTTCAGTGCTTATGTATGGCAGAGCGGACGGGATGCCCAGTTTTCACTGACCTATGGTCGTATGTGCTTTTCAACATTTGCTTGAGGTATATATAGCTTCCAATATAAGCGGCCCCATTCCAAGACAACAAACTGCAGGGCGGTATATACTCCATCGATACTGATATCTGCTTGTAGCTAGTCACACCAGCTCCTATTTCCATGACTTAGATCAATCCAAAGATTGCGCCATTCAAGGAAACAGCGAATAATCTGTGCACACAATAGACTACTGTATTATTGTGGAGAAGTCTCCGAAAAATTTGCTTTAGCGGCTCTAGCCAGCGTGATAACGGCTCTCGCGGCTGTACTTACGAGTTACGATCAGTAGTTCACAGGCGCATGTAACTAATGCTTGACTGTCACTACCCGTGAAGGAGTCCACTAACTGGGTTCTTCTCTATCGCCCCATCAAAAGGGCCACCACTCTTTACCTTTGTTCTCGCTGTTTACCACTCATTTTAAATTTCGTCGTCTTCCACCTCAGCCAAGTTTGTCTCGGCAAAGCTTGTTGCATGGTGCTTACTTCTATTTTCCAACTGGACGCATAATTGAGCAAGGATGAAGAACAGGATAAAGGCTTGGTCGAGCTCGTCCAACGACAGAGATAGTTCGCCGCCTGAAGATGCCTGGACCTCTGGAGGTACCGGCGATGTCGAAAAAATTACCACGGCGCCGCTGCAGCGGCGTTTGCAGCCACGTCATCTTCAAATGCTCGCCATTGGAGGCACTGTAGGGACAGGCCTGGTATGTGAGATTCTGACAGCCGATCACTTGCCGCACATGTATATTCCATCAGTATTCATCGCGAGTGACGGACGTTCTTGTCCGACCTAATGCAAAGGTTCATCGCTAACGATTGAAGTTCATCGGATCTGGAGGCGCTCTTGCCAAGGCAGGCCCAGCCGGAGCCCTCATCGCGTACGCCTTCATCGGTTCCCTTGTCTATTCAGTCATGGTCTCGATCGGGGAGATGGCGACGTATATCCCTGTCCCTGGAGCATTCACGACTTATGCCAGCCGCTTCGTAGACCGGAGCTTAGGATTCTCAGTTGGCTGGATTTATTGGTTCAATTGGGCGATTGTCTTCGCTTTGGAGCTCACAGCATCCGGCTTGATTATACAGTACTGGGCCCCGAACGTCGACATCGGAATTCTGATAGCTGTATTCTTTGTCGTGATCACAGCCTTGAATCTTATGCCAGTCTCTGTCTATGGAGAAATCGAATTCTGGCTTTCTAGCATCAAAGTCGTTACGATTATCGGCTTCCTTATCTTTGGAATCTGTATTAATGCTGGAGCTGGACAGAACGGATATCTCGGATTCAAAACATGGGAGCATCCCGGAGCTTTTGCACCTTACTTAACGGACACGAATGAGACTCTGGCAGAGAACATTCCTCTTTCTAAGTTCGTCGGCCTGTGGGCAGTCATGATTCAGGCCGGATTCTCATACCAAGGGACTGAGCTGGTTGGCCTCGCTGCTGGAGAGACTGCCGATCCGCACAAGAGCGTACCTAAGGCGATCCGCCAGACTTTTTGGCGTATCCTCCTCTTCTTTGTCCTAACCATCTTCTTCATTGGGATCCTGGTCCCGTATGACAACAAGCAGCTACTCAATAGCAGCACTGACGCTGCTAGCTCTCCTCTCGTCATTGCTGCTAACCTGGCCGGAGTTTCAGTTCTTCCCGACATCATCAACGGTGTTTTATTTACCGTTGTTTTGAGCGCGGCGAATTCGTGCGTGTACTCTGGTTCCCGCGTTCTTGTTGGCCTCGCAAATGACGGCTTTGCGCCGCAGATCTTTAAGGAAACATCGAAGAGTGGCGTGCCGTACTACGCAGCGATTTTTACTTCTGTATTTGGCTTGCTAGGTTTCCTGAACGAGTCTGCTGGTGGCGGAGTCGTGTTCAACTGGCTCATGAATATCGCTGGCGTTGCTGGATTCATCACATGGGCCTGCATTGGCATATCGCATATCGCCTTCATGCGAGCGCTCGAAGCTCAAGGCATTCCTCGCAGCGAATTGCCATACAACGCTGCTTTGCAGCCGTATTTCACCTGGTACGGCATCGGCTTCAATGTCATCATTGCTATTACGCAGGGATTCGAAGCTTTCATGCCATGGAACGTCTCGGACTTTTTCGCGGCATACATCAGCTTGATATTATTTATCGTGCTCTATGTGGGACACAAATGCTTGACTCGATGCCCGTATGTCAAGCCGGTTGATGCCAACCTCGATACTGGCATGTGAAAGGACGCCGAGCTTCATGGACTTGAAGCGAAGTCGACAGCTTGGTTTTTGCCCAGCTGTCGATCAACGGAGTTACGAATCGCAACGAACCAGCCTGAAGCTTCGACTCCCGCAGCTTAGGAAGGCAAATACTTTTACGCAGGCGGAGAAACGGCCGGAAATCTGGACTTTAGAACCCATGCATTGTCGGATACATTGTTTCGGGTGTCCGGACGTCTACGCCTGAGCCATATTGCCACAAGGAGTCTGCTATGCAAGAGCACAGATATGACATGTCCAATCCGGCGGCCTTTCGAGCGAATATCAGTCGTATTGCTCTGGTTTTGGTGTCAATGACAGAGCACAGGATTGTCGTGACACCAGTTCCCCTTATACCAACAGGCGGGAGTCGGTAGCGGCAGGATCCGCAGTTACTACGCCTAAAAGCTGCGTGTGCGGGAAGATTCATACTGCTAGCTATAGACCACCCAGACAATACAACTCAAATCTCAACCGGAACAGCTTTTCAACCTTTCTAAATGCCCAGAACTTGATAGGAGGGCTGTGGTTTCAGTTTGGCGTACACTGTAATCCAGGTCTACCAGTAAGAGTAAGCGACAGGATTCGTTTGATGAGAAAGAGCGAAGTGCTTTCTGGCAGATGAGCATTACATTTGAAAAACCTTAGTAAATATCTGGATGTATTTTGGTTCTACAATCTTCCCCTGGGCGTTCGTAAGCAAAATAGATGATAGACGGTAGTCTGATCCGGGATTTCATTGCATCTATGTATATGGCTGGATACACGTCATCTGAATTCGTCGACCTAGATCAGCAGACGCTAGGACTAGCATCACAGACTATAGGCGACCTTGAAAACCCAGCAAGTATCCTCGGAGTCAACAAGAGTCTTGGGCGCATTGATAGTGAGGTAGCCATCTTTGTCCTTCGACCATTGCAGAGCCATCGAACTATTCGATCCAAGCATCATGACCTCGTCACCTTCAAGTATCGGAACCGGCGCTTCGACAGATAGCGTACCATTCACCGGCCTCTCAAACGAGAAAATATAAAAAGCCTCGTCCGTCTGCGTGAAGCGAATGTGAGCGCCAAGCTCTGGAGTGACGAACCAGTACGTAGTGTTGAAGATCGCTTCGGCATGTGCGTGGATCCATTTGCCGGCTTCTCGCAGCGTGTTCGCTTCCGTCTCGACGATGGAGCCGTCTGCACGCGGCCCGATGTCGAGAAGGAAATTGCCGTTCTTGGAGACCATGTCGACGAGGTCGAAGATCAGGGTTGAAACGTTCATGTACGCGCTGGGTTCAGTTGCTCTGTATGTACGTTAGCTTCTGTTTACTTGGCTAGTAGTTCTCGAGCGAGAGGAGACTCACCGGTTATAGCCGTAGCTGTAAGGATCCATGCCTTGATTGGACTCCCACTTCCTGTGCTGTGAAGTCGAAAAAGTGGCATATTCCGGAGTATCAAAGTCTGCCACCTCAGCCACGCCGCAACGAGAGTTGATGGTAACCTCGCGACCTTGCTCACGAGCTTTGTTCCACCAGTCTGAAGCGAAGGCAGCTGTCCCGTTGGCGGCGCCACAATCGCACCACATAATATCGGTCTCATAGTCATAGGCCAGAATCTCCATCTGCGGAACCATAATGTCTGCAACGAAGTCGTTGACAGGGAAGCCGCCGGTGTACGGCTCTTCCAGCCCAGTGTACGGGTTACGAGAGATGATGCCAGGCCAAGTTGTCGAGCTGTTCGTGGCAAGCTGCGAGAAGCCGTAGGGTGCAAAGTTCGGGTTGAACCATTCAGGCAGAGAGAAGTAGGTTCCGCGGCGCAAGTTTGGTTGATGCTCTTTCGCAGCATCGAACAGCTCAGCGAGTAGGTCGCGCTTCGGGCCATAATGTAGCGAGGAGCGGTTTGTCGTGTCCTTGGTGTCGAAATTGGCAAAGCCATCGTGGTGCTTCGTCGTAAATACGAGATATGTAGCGCCAGCATCGGCAAATAGATCAACCCATTCTTTTGCATCGAATTTTGAAGCCGTGTAGTTGTCGAAACTGTCGTCGTAGTTCCAATCGGGACCGAATGTACGGAGGCGATAGTTGTAGAAATCAGATCGATCAGCTTCCGGATGATGGGTACTGTACCACCAGAACCATTCTGCGTAAGACTCGTAGGGGGTTGAATTGCCCTAGCCAGGAACTGAGTATGGTCCCCAGTGGATGAATATGCCGAACTTGGCGCCGTCGAACCAATCTGGGCTTTCGTGCCGAGCCAGACTTGACAGATCTGACGTCCAGTTGGTTAGGCCCAGATTGACTTCAAAGTGCTGCTTTTGTATGAGTTCGCCGTCATTGAGCTCTACCGTCACCTGTCCACTATATGATCCGTGAACTCCAATCTTGACGGTCTTCTGGTCACCGGGACACAAGCGTCTGAGCTGACCAGGCTGAGTTGTAGTGATACCTGGCGCGCTCAGCTTTACTTTGAGGCCTGAGCCAGAGACGCACGAGAAGCCGGCGTTGTTCAATGTCACTTCAACAAGCTGGCTACCGTTTGTGAGCTGCTGTTGGGTCGGCCGAATAGACTGTACGGACACTTCGCTGCCTTGCCACAAAGTCACGGCAAAGACATGCAGACGGCCTGTTGTTGTGTTTGTTGTCGAAGGGAGCTCGATGGTGCTCAGGCTTTTGCCTGTCGAGAGTGGGCTGGTTATCTCGAAGATATGAGAGGTATTGCCATTCGTCCCATTGGCTGTAAAGCGGTACGGGTATATGATCTCTCCGCGGTTGATAGTTAAGAACGAAAACCATGGCTCGCTACGAAGTTCTGTCGTGGAGGTAGAGTTGTCGGTGTAGGTGAATGTCACATTGCCAGACACGGTCTTGAGCTCTACATCAGAAGCGACCAAGAACGAAGCAGAGAAGTATTGAGCTGCAGGAACCGAGAACACCTGACTGTCGCAGATGACGTTATCCGAAGCATTGCCAGGACGGTATCCTGGGAAGTCAAATTGAACTCCAGTCTGTGTTGAAGTGTAGGAGCCGTTCGTGGCCAGGGCAGGTGCAGCATAAGACTGGTTCAAACTGTCAAAGGCTGCCTCACCGGGATATCTGCCAAAAGCTTTGTTGTTGAAGGCAGCTATGAGATCGAGCGGTACAGACTATGTCCAAATCAGCATGAGTATACATATGATGATGTTTCTCAAGACCAAGATCATAGTACCTCGGTGCCGTTTCTCCAAGTGTGCCTAGTCGATGCCGCCACGTGTGCGCCTTGGAAGGCCAACAGCAAAGCTACAAGACGTGTTGGTGCCATTGTGCGTGATTGCCTATTCTGTCAGAGCGATATAAGATATAGCATTGTCACCTGCATGGAACATGACGCTTATCGCTCGTCGCGTCCATTGACGCCACCTGAAATGCTACCATTGTCCAGCCAGAAATGCTGCGGTAGCCGTATACCCCACCAAGGTGATAGTGAAGTGCCATCGCTAGTGTAGTGCGTTTTGAGCTCATGACACGGTGCCATAACTGTCAATGGCACGTTGTGATTGTCGTAGTGGGTATTTCCTGTTCAGCCGAGATAGGCAGCCCGCCGTGATAGGCCATTGTGGGAGAGGGCGTGTCTTGCCTTCGCGTAGGACGAAGTTTGTTCCATTCCATGGTGTAAAGTATAGAACGCCGTATTACTGATCCATTGCTGTTGAAGTTCTATACTTATCTCAAAACCTTCCCCAGTCCTGGGGTGCAAGGGTGCAAACTTGATCCAATCCATGTGCACAAGTGCCGAGCAACGTCATGAAGATCATCTTCCATGCTTCCTTGCCCGCACAAACTATGAACCGTTTCTCCCCTCAACAGTTTGTGCAACCCTGCAATGTAACGAAAGCAATGGGACATCGAAGATGGCAGGTGCCGCTACGCGGAGGCGTGCGATACAGATATATGGGCAACACGAAGGCGGTAAACGCAAAGGTGTCGAGATGAACAGGCAAGTCGAGCAAGATGTTGTTCAACGCTTTCATTTTCATCCTTTTGCCCAGTGTTTATGCACAATTCAACAATCCTCCAGGCGTCGACATATGGTGCGGGAAAGCATATAGGTCGACGTGAGACACTTCGCAGCCAGGAATAGTCACCTACATGAAATGCTAATGCTATAGAAGCAATGAATCGTTCAATCCCGGAGGACAATTCATCGAGCCGGCAAGGTCTAAAGTGCCGCTGCTGGACTTCAAAGTCACGGCTCGGATGAGTCTTTACTTGGAGGACGATGCGTACGGCAGTTTTGTCGTAGATACCTCCATGTCAGACTACGTCGGAAGCAAGCTGGAGCTCACTGGACACAGCGCTGGTTCTCCCGCTGACCACAAACTCAACATCACGTATCTCCTCGAAGGTCAACCTTTGAGGGTTGATTCATCCGCAGCCAAGATCGGAGAGAAGACTGAGCATCTTTTTGATCTCTCGCAACTGAACATCAGTACAGTTGCGCACAACGTCACTGCTGTGGCCACTCTCAGTGGGAGCAACACGACTTTCTACGCTTGGACATCACTCCTCAGACTCCCATTGCGAACGGATAATGGCAGTGCAACTCGACTAGATCATATGTATAGTGGTCTAGCTGTGCGACGTGGTGAGGACGCGGAATGGAAGCCAATCTTCAGCTACACATACTATGTGCAGTGGAGCTTGTACTGGTACGCCAACCTGTCCACTTTGGATGAGTTCGCATCCATGGGCTACAACGTCATCCACATTGTCCCTACCGGCGAACTTGGCGATACTCCATTCCCATGGGACAAATTCGAGCCATACCTGAACAGAGCAGACGAGCTTGGTCTCCTGTTACAGTACGATGTCCGCTGGGAGTATGCCAATCTCTCGATCATGGTGGATCAGGTCACTAGGCTAGCCTCACACCCTTCCATCTTGATGTGGTATACAGGAGATGAGCCAGATGGCAAATCGAACCCTATCAACTCGACCAGGATTGCCTATGAAACCATCCGAGCCATCGACAAGTATCATCCAGTGGCGCTAGCGCTGAACTGCGCCGACTTTTATTACTCAGACTATGCTTCTGGAGCAGACATCATCCTTTCAGATGTCTACCCAATCAGTACCAATACGTCTTACTCAGAAGTCTACGACACCCCGTGCAATGCCACCTACGGTTGCTGCGGCTGCGACAATTGCAACGGCGCCTTTGAAGACATCTCAGATCGCCTTGACAGCTTCGCGCACTTCGACGATGTCTTGGGCTGGCAAAAGACCCACTGGGGTGCGCCTCAAGCATTTGGAAACGAGACTTTCTGGACTCGTTACCCTACGGCTGCTGAAGAAGTCGTCATGAACATACTCAGTGTGAACCATGCTGCTAAAGGCATTGTCATGTGGAACTTCCCGACAACTCCGGCCATCCTGAATGTCACCAATGCGCTTGCAGCACTGTTGACTACTAACCGCATGACGAACTTCTTAGCCAACTCGCCAATGGCTGGTCTGCTCCGAGTCTATGGTGCGGACAGGGTTGATGCTACCGTTTGGGACAGCGGCGACTCGCTACTGCTGAGCGTCGTTAACTTCAATTACGGGAACCTCAACGGCAACATCACGATACACCTACCGGCCGGTATGCAAGCGAATGCCGTGAACGAAAGCTTATGGGGCGAAGCACACTGGACCGCGGCTGGCAACACTGTCTCCACAAACGGCATGCTAGGTCTAGAAGTCTCTTTGATGGTGTTGCAGAAATGTTAAGGTTATCGGTAACATAGTGCAGACGTCCATAATGCCATGAGCCGGTTAGGTTGATCAATGGTCAACAGCAGGCGATTACGGTGGATGTTCTTGTCATTCCCGTGTCACAACCTATATACTCATACAAGTAGCTATGGAATCGTGAGATTTATGATGAGACGCCGGTCTGTCACTGACCCACGGATGTATGTGCTCATGAGTATGTTTGTCTCGTCATGGTAGCATTCACCGTTCGCTTGCTTTGGTACATGCACGAGAACGCCACTACGTAGGTCAAGTAGTAGCCTACTGTTGGCAAAGCAAGCTCAGTAGAGATTCCCAATGACATTGCTGTTGGTCTGCAGAGGCGAGACTACTGGTACAATATGATTTAATGTGCAATGATGATCTGGCAGCAACACGTTTGACATGGGAGAACTCCATTTGTTTATAGTTACAGCCATCTGTAGTTTCGGTTGCGTGCCGAAATGTTCGCTACCCGGCGTTTAATTTGGAATGGTGACGCCCAAAGCCCCTTCCGTTTCGCGCTAGCAACGGGTTTGTTTACTTTCGCGCTCTTCACCCACCCGCTGATCACGCTTGCAGACGATACCACTATACACAACGCCTGGAAAACGACTTCACCGCATACCACTACACACACACACACCATGTCGCAAGAAAGCGGCATGTTCTCTGTGCGCCGGCCACGCGAGACACTCGGTCCGATCAGTAACAATACATCCGCGATCCCAATGCCCGCCTCGGCCATGAAGCGCTCGACATCGCAAAACCACTTTGGACAGGCGCCGCCAACTGGACAACACATGCGCTCGACATCTGGATCGCGCATGTCGCTTGCGCCTGGTAGGCCTTCGCAACCAAGCTTCCATCGATCTTCTTCCGCAGGCAATCTGGCAGAGATGGGTTTCTCGACAGTACAGCGACACAGCACGGCGAACTTCATGGCTGGCACTGGAGGAAGAAAGAGCTTTGCGCCCGTTGCTAGCACACCAGCACACCCAATACAGCTCCATGGACAGGATAGCACCGCAAGGAGGAGCAGTGTATATTCTGCGCGCCCATCGGCAGGATTTGGACCCACTGGCCACCAATCCTTTTTTGCGACTGCGCCGCCTTCGAACGGCATCCCTGCTGATCCGCGACGATTGCGCGACAGCGCCACTCGAGCCATGATGGGCCAAGAACTTATGGAGTTCCTGGGCCAGCGAAACTTCGAGGGAGAGATGAAGCATACTCTCACACACAAGACGATGACTTCGCCGACACAGAAAGACTTCAACATGATGTTCCACTTTTTGTATCACTGCATCGACCCTTCTTACCGTTTCCAGAAGAACATCGACGCAGAAGTACCGCCTCTTCTCAAGCAGATGAGATATCCATTCGAGAAGAACATTTCAAAATCACAATTGTCGGCAGTAGGAGGCAACAACTGGGCGACATTCTTGGGTATGCTTCACTGGATGATGAACCTGGCCAAAATGATGGAGCAGTACGCATACGGAGCATACGACGAAGCGTGTATCGAGGCTGGATTCGACGTCAAGGCCGATCGCATTACTTTCGAGTTTCTATCAGATGCCTACAAAGAGTGGCTTTCCATTGAAGAGGACGACGATGAGGATGAGGAGAAGCGCCGAATTGAACCACATGTCGAAGTGATGGCCGCCAAGTTTGAGCAAGCGAATCAGGCCAACCTGGACCATTTGAGGCAACTTGAGGAAGAAGGCAAAGCACTTCAGGATCAAATTGACGAGCTTTCCAAATCGGCTCCTCGACTATCAAGACTGGACGAGCAGATCAAGATCCTCGAGGAGGACCGTGTCAAGTTTGAGAACTACAACTCTTCCATGGACGCAAAAGTCGACAAATACCAGCACCGCGCTCAGCTTCTCCAGCAAGAAATCGAGCGTTGTGAGCAAGAATTGCAGGAAGCCGAAGATGAGAAGAACGAGCTTCAGAGGCGGGTTGATGACCAGGGTCTCAGTGTCCAGGACATTGATCGCATGAACAGCGAGCGCGAACGACTGCAGAAAGGTGTCGAGGCGACCGCGATACGACTCGATGAAGCCAAAGACCGGACATCAAAGAAGGAAGCTGAGACTGGAGTTAAGCTTGATGAGCTGGAAGCCGTGGTTCAGCGCTACAACAGCCTCGGATACCAAATTGGCATCATTCCTGCGACTGCTTCGAATGCGAATGGCTTCGATCATGAGCTACACCTGACAGTCAACGATGGTCCGGACTTTAGTGCAAGCCAGATGGGCGGATCGAGCCAACAGCTCTTCGAGTCCGATCGGCTTTTGCAAGATGCCACAAATGGATATCAACCATACAATCTCCTACGCCATAACGATCTCAAGTCGTCAAAGAAAGCACTGCAAGATTTGCGCAAGGCAATCTCTGACCGCCGCAATGGTGCACTCGAGGAGGACATGGCAAAAATGGATATGCTCGACAAGACACGCGAGGCACTCGAGGACAAGTACGCCGAGATGGAGACTTTGGAACACCGTCTGCGCGGTGCTCAAGAAGAGTTCGAGAAGATGAAGGAGATCTCTTATGCGCAGAACATGGCCTCCGACACTCAGATCGAGCGAATGGAGAAGGAGCTCGCGAAAATGCGTGCAGGTCTTACCGAGAGCGTCCAGCTGATGGAGCAGAGAGAGATGAACACCAATCTTGAGTAAGCATTCCCCAATCTGAGCAGGGTCTCAGCAATTTGCTAACAGACGTTGTAGGTACGAACAACTGACTATGCGCTCCTCCGCCGTGCGCGAAGAGCTTCACACAGAGCTTGAGCGTATGCTCAACGACATCATCAAGTTCAAAATCCATGTCCAGGGCAGTCTGGAGGCGTACGAGGACTTTGTCGCACAGGAAGTCGAGCGCGAGTGCCAGGAGCAAGAAGTTGCCGAAGGCGCTGCTCTGGAGGAGCAGGGCGAATATGACGGACACATGGACGAGATGGAGGAGTGAAGCGACCACCGCCATTTTCGTTGGTCGCATTTTGTTTATTTGGATCGGTGTTTTTTTGGGGGGGCTTTCCTTTTGGGACGATGATTATGACGATGATACCTCTTTCCCGTTCTTGAATAATGAAGATTTTTCGCGTTTCGTTGTACAGTATGAGCATTCGCATGGATGTGCATATTGCTGGCAACATCCCATTTGGACCAAGAGTCTTGACACCACTACACCCCCCCCCAGTCATGCGCCCAATTCACGCACACCAGCGATAAGGGCATGCGAACATGTTCGCCAGACCTTAGATCACAGTGGCCAACACTGCGCGCCATATGGTATCTGCTCCTCGCTGGCGCATCCTGACAAGATTAAAATGACGGAGGCCAGTTGGGCTGGCATGTCTCGCAGCCCAGCGTCTCGCAGGCAAGTCCCTGGCTGGCGGCCGTTGTTGGGCGCGCGGCGCACAAAACCTCGTGGCTAGGGACGAACTAACGCCATGTCTCAATTGCGGGCCTCTAAACTCCCACTCTCGCCTCACACTCTCTCCACACCACGCGTGATACTTCCCCTTCCTTTCCTTCCGTCACTTCTGTGTATACCTTCTGGGCGCATACACGATATCTCTGATATTGTGGGATGCCTGCGAGGACGACTGGGTTTATGCGTACGGTCAGCTCGACCGGGTTTCTGGCTCTCGGCTAGATTTGGTGCCGTGTGCTGCCTTGGTCTCTCTCTCTCTCCCCCGCCAAAAGGATAACGCCTTTGGCCCCTTCCCGCTGCACAGCAATCTATCAGGATCAGGATTCACGAAACCCTCCGGCCAATCGAAAGCAAACATTCTTTTGAAGGTAGAGAGAGTCAGCCGTAAGACGGGAACCCTCCGATTCGTCCAAGTTCAACATCGACATACATACGGTTACTGGCCAAAAAAAATCCACTGCAACTATAAATGTCGCGCGCCTCCGCGCTACGGACTCCCATCCCACACGACTTCGCCAGCACGCACAGCGGCCTCCCGCCGTCTGGCCAACCCGCGCACTCTGGTTTCCTCGAGGCGCCGCCGCGGCCGCGGCCGAGCAAGCGTCTGATCCTGTGCGAGGATGGGACGTGGCAGAACTCGGACGGGAATATTGCGCAGGGTGGCAATGCGCCGCCGAGCAATGTTGTGAGACTGGCTAGGGCGATTCGGCCGATGAGTCGGGATGGGATCCCGCAGGTTGTCAATTATCATGTTGGGGTTGGGGTTGCGGGTGGGGTGATTGATAAGGTTTATGGGGGGATTAGTGGTGAAGGTGAGTTTTTATTTTGTTGGTTTGCGAGGTTGATGGGCTGATTTGTTTTGTCGTTGATCGACATTGCGTGCGCTGTTATGAAGGAGAGATGGTAGAATCGTTGGAACAATGAACTGATCGATCGATGAACAGGAATGGCAGAGATCGTTCGATCAGGCTATCAATTTCTGTCGACCAACTATGTCCCCAACGACGAGATCTTCATCTATGGCTTCTCACGAGGCGCATACACTGCGCGCAGTATCGCAGGATTGATCGATAACGTCGGCGTCCTAACGAAAGAAGGCCTTCCACACCTCGCAGAGATCTTCCGCGACGTCCAGCATCGCCACAACGAGAACTACAAACCGCGACATCCCGATGAGCCGTTTCCCAACAAGCCCAGTGTCCTCGATCCACGATATGCGGAGGAGCTCGAACGACGAGGCTTTACCAGACTGAATGTCCAGATCAAAGTCGTCGGAGTCTGGGATACGGTTGGCTCGTTGGGCACGCCGAAGATAGGCTGGCTGAGGCGTCTCGGTCTGCAATCGTCCGCGTCGAAAGAACATTCATTCTACGACACCAGCCTGTCGAGTTGCGTTGAGAACGCGTTTCAAGCGCTCGCACTGGACGAAGAGCGGTATGCTTTCATGCCAGCACTCTGGGAGAAATTCGAGGGAAACACCACCACGCTTCGTCAAGTCTGGTTCCCAGGTGCGCACTCGAACGTCGGCGGTGGATACGACGATCAGCAAATCGCGACGATTTCCCTCGCGTGGATGGTGTCGCAGTGCACGCCCTTCCTGGACATGAACGAAGACTACGTGCTGGATCAGTGGGAAGCAGATGAAGAGTTCTTCGAGAAATGTGGCGAGAAGCCACGACCCTGGAGTTTTGGTAAAATCTTAAATGGTATGGAGGGTATTTACGCGCTGGGCGGCACTAAGATCCGCACCCCTGGAAGATACATGGTGATCGATCCCGAAACAGGCGCTACCACAAAGCACGCTCTGGAGGATACGCACGAGTATGTTCATCCTTCGGTAAGAGCGCGCGTCAAGCTCGGCGGACCTGGACTCAGTGATCGCGGCCGCTACGTCTGCGAAGCTCTGCGAGACTGGAAACTGAATATCGAGTATTCGGATGGCGCGAAGCGACCCAATGTGTTTTGGAAGCTCAGAACTAAAGATCGCAATGTCTCGACGCGTGTTATGCCGGAAGCGCCGCTCTGGGGCATCGAGAAAGAATTGTTGGATTATGATCCCGACACGGAGGAGTATATCATGAGACCTCCGGGCGAGTCGCGTCGGAGAAGCAGAGGGAGAAAAGAGAAACGGAGACGTACGCCTGATTGAAAGCCGTCGTGCTCTGGTCATGTGAGCTTCCTTGCAAAGATCTTGCCAGCTTCACTACCTCCTCTTTAAGCGCCGTTCAACCATGAGAGCGCGGACAATCACTTTGGTTTGGGCTTGCGGATAACAACCACACCGTTATCCTGCAACTCCCAGCCAACTCCAATTTTGGTCAGCTCCTCCCATCTGGCATCTGTCGAACGCTCGACAAACACTTTGTCAGCGTTCAAATAGCTGCGCCCCAAGCATTTGAGCACATGCAGCCTCATTCGCTCTTCCGCGAATCCCATGAGAGCTCGCTGGTAGCCATCAACCGCACGTCGAATGCGCCAAAACCGCGGCCAGTCATCATGCACCAACGCCTTCAACACAGCCGCCACTTTGCGGTCCTGGTGCGCGAACTTGACTTTCAACGCATACGCTTGCACCAGCTCGTTCTGTCGGCACGCCAAGTCTAGGATCATGTAGCCGACGAAATCGCGCAGCTCGAGCGCGGTCAGGGGCGTGTGCGCGTGGATTCCGTGCACCAGGTGCAGCAGCGTGGGCTGGTAGGATTCCCACGAGCGAGTCAGGATGCTCGCTTGTGCAATGAACATGTAAGCCCGCTGGGCGAAAGAGTCGCGTCTGCGGGAGCCGAGGATGCCCTCGCGTAGTCTGCGCATGGCCATGAGAATGTTGGGGAGGTCGTTTGGGCGGTCTGTGGCGGAGGGCCGATGGTGCATGGGAGGCCGTGAAGAAGAAGCTTGTCCGCTTGCATTTGCTGGCGGAAGCTGAGCTTCGTTTGCAGTAGTAGGAGCCTTGATAGATAGAGACGCAAATGCATGCTCGAGGTCTTCGCCGCCACCCGACGAGGCGCAGAATTTCATGTACCGCTCCACGATTTTGGTGTAGTAGGCTTCTTGCGTTTTATGGTCGTATAGTCTTGTTTGTCCCCCGTCAGTAAATGGCCAGCATGGTTCTAGTGGTAGGATAGCGAGGTTTCACCTATTGTCGCCTTTGGACGGCAGCCCGTAGACGTCCAGGGGATCGATTGTGACTGGTTTCAGCCGATTCCATGCTCCCGATGGGCCTCGCCGCGCCGGAGGCCGGTATGCGCGCGTGTGATGCTGATCCATGTTGGAGGCTGAGTCTGTTGATGGGTTTTGTCGCAGCTCTTGTTATTCTGATGTGTAGTAAGTGGACAAGTGGGGTGGTGGCACCCGACGTCAACAAACAGTACAGCACAGTCAAGAAGTGACGACGTGGGGAAATTTGGTGAGAAGGCTGCCTAACGAGACAAATCCAACTACCATCAAGCTTGCGCTGTCCTTACGCCCGTAGGTTTAATCAGACCATTTTTCGAGTTTCAATTGTAATTGAGCGTGCATATAAAGACATCCAAGTTCCATTCCTCTATCACACAATTATAGGATTGATCACACTACCCTAATTACCACAATGGCCAAACCAAGTAACCCCAACGCCTTACCAGCCAGCAGCTCGAAAGAGAAAGAGACCGACAAAAAAGACACCCTCACCACCCGCCTCGAAACCAAAGCCTCCCAAACCCTCACAGTCCTCTGGAACGACCTCCCCGCCTGGCTCCAAGACAACCAACACATCCACTCCGGTTACCGCCCCGCCTCCAACTCCTACCGCAAATCCCTCGCAAGCCTAACGCACCTGCACAACGAGAGCGTCAACATCTACACGCACCTCGTCGGTGCCGGGCTCGCTTTGCTAGCTGCTGCGTATGCTTACGGAGCACTGCGGCCGCGCTACGAGCAAGCGACAAGGCAGGATGTGCGGGTGTTTGCGTGCTTTTTCGGCGGCGCGGTGGCGTGCTTGGGCATGTCGGCGGCGTATCATACGGTTTCGAATCACTCGGAGAGGGTTGCGAGGATGGGGAATCGGTTGGATTATTTAGGGTAAGTTGATGATGATGATGATGATGATGGATTTTTGCCGTTTTGGACGCGAGTATATTTTTTTTGCTAACACGTGAGAGTAGGATTATTCTGCTTATCTGGGGCAGTTTTATACCGTCGATTTACTATGGGTTTGCGGAGGATATGGAGTGGGTTAGGGTTTATTGGTCGATGGTGAGTCCTTTTCTATGTTGTATGCTCTGGATTTTACTTCTTGCGTTCATGAGGCTGGACCCGAAAGGGCGTTTATGCGAAAATCACTCGCAATCATTCGAGTCGACGATGTCGTGCTGTCAAAGATGTCGTATTAGGATTCGAGACAGAACGATGAGCTGACGACTACGACGAACACAGATCACGACCATTGGAGCAGCGACCATGGTGGTTGTGTTGTTCCCACGTTTCCGCACGCCGGCTTGGAGACCGTTTCGCGCCTTCATGTTCGTTGCTATGGGCTTGAGCGCGCTGTTTCCCGTCCTCCATGGTGTCAAGACATTTGGCGTTGCGCAGTTGGAGCGACAGATGGGGCTGTCGTGGCTGGTCACGCAAGGCGTCTTCTACATCCTGGGAGCTGGGATCTATGCTGTGAGTACAGTACACTCCACTGCGGGTTTGTCCGCAAGGGCACGCGAAGCATTTCAGCAAAGGAACAGAAAGGCTAATAAGAATTGTTCGCAGGCTCGCATCCCGGAAAAGCTGGCGCCGGGCTCGTTCGACATCTGGGGCAGTTCGCACCAGATATTCCATGTGTTGGTGGTGATGGCTGCCGGCGCACACCTGATTGGACTGTTGAAGGCGTTTGACTATGCGCACAGCTCGCGGAGCTTAGTGGGCTGATTGCTATTGAATGGTCAGGAGATAGCGTGGAGTCGGCTCGCCAAGAGAGACACGTTAATGCGCAAAACGTCAGAGTCTCAGGTAGATTGTTAGATGTAGAATCGAGCGCTCTCATGACAAATAGTGTTCTTTTTTTTTGTGGATGTGGTAGTGATATTGACAGGCCTTCGCTTGATGGGATGGACGCTTAGTGATGTGATATAGACGCAACGAGGCAATGCCTGAAAGTGCGTTAGGGAGCATTTGAGGCTCGACCGGCGTTGAGAAGGGGGTTCGAAGCGCTAGCGTAGGCAGGTCACAGACTCGTCACACAGCGGTCTGAGGGCGCTGTGGTATTATTGTTGAGACTTGTGGAGACGCACGAACGATAGCAGTGCACATGTGGCCTCAATTTGGGGAAATGTCAAACGGGCGGCATGGGCGTGGAGTGCAGATGGATAATGAAGGGTCATCGCAACGCATCGAACGAGCGGAGCCATCACCGATCGACCGATTCCCCGAAGGCCGCCATCAAGTGTGAAGTTGGGTTTTGGGTTCAAGGGTGCAAGGGTTCGGAAGGGCGTGAGGGTCATGATGTACAAGACAAGACATGTTCAAGGGCAGGAAGTCTTGAGGGCGCGATGGAGCAATGGCTGCAGGCAAGTGTGTGGTTTAGATGGGAGCGTGGCGCAGGAGATAAGAGAGCCGCTAGAAGGATGCGCTGAGTGCCCACCACGGCGCACGGTATCGGGATGCGTAGGAAGTTTGTGGCGCACGGTGTTCTGTTGAAACGCTGCTCCTGTAGTGAATAGAAAGGCGGACAGGGGACTTCAGGTAGCAAAGGGAGGGGAAAGGCGGGGGCTGGGCAGGGAGAACGGTGTGCCGTGCATGAGGTTGAGACAGAGAGTCGTCAAATGATTACGTGGTTGCTGGGCAGCGAGCGAGGGTGAGAACAGAGTTTGGTGTACTTGGACTGCCAGTGATGTACAGATGGGGGCACGAATGGATGGAACCCCTGTAAGTCAAGCAAGTTTCCAATTGGCTCAACTCCAAGCAACAGAATATACTACTGGCTCTGTCACCTCGGGAACTAGCAGGGGTTCCATCCGTTCGTGCCCACCTCTGTAGGTTAGGTGTGGTGGCGCGCGGGAGTAGTGTATGCAGCATGGCAGATGGCATAAGATTCGCAATGATCTGCATTATTTTGCGTCTTTTTTTGAGGGACTGCTGTGGCGAGTCAGGCAACACGAATGTACGAACGCCGGGAGCATTTAGCTTCTTCCAGAATTGGAAGGCTCACGAGCGGTCGTCATCATTTGACAGACGCCAGCAGCGGTGACATGACATTTATGGCAGCAGTAGGACGATGATAGTGAGGTGTAGTGCAATGTAGTGGGCACCACCGAAAGACTGGAAGGCTGGTGGCGGTGCCGTCGTACATGTACTACTGTATGTGCCGAGGGCGCGGTGCCGTCGATCCTGC
Organism: Cladosporium cucumerinum; assembly: GCA_023634325.1. Lineage (NCBI taxonomy): Eukaryota > Fungi > Ascomycota > Dothideomycetes > Cladosporiales > Cladosporiaceae > Cladosporium > Cladosporium cucumerinum. Next base: position 1,707,788 of record JALDQA010000007.1, read on the forward strand.
AGCAGGCAATGCAATGATAGCACGGTGCAAGCTCGTTCGGTGAGGCGCGAAGAGAAGAAGGATGATCGCCATGAGAGAGAGATGGTGCGCTATGAGTGGATGTGCGGACTGTGCAGGGATGCATTATGCACAAACCACTACTGTGGCTCAACAATACCTACCTTGGGTACTCACACACCAGGAGGTGCGGTAGAGTGTGTATGTACCTGTCTGTCTGTCTGTCTGTCTGTCTGTTTGTCTGTCTATCTGTCTATCTGCCTGTCTGTCTTGTGTGTCCGCGTGGCCCTCGCACAGGCATGTGCAGTAGGTATACCCGTTGTATGTATACGTATGTATTCCCGTCTTGCATGTACGTTACACGTATGTATATGTAACTTACATGTACCTGTTCACCTGCCCTTCCCTGCCCCCGCCTTACGGGCAGCAAAAAACAGGCTATCATGCCTGCTAAAAGGCTTGTCTTGCTCTTGTCTGGTCTTCAAGGGCTGAACAGGCGACACTTGCTATGCAGGCTAACATTCGCTACGCGCGGCACCGGCAGCTGGTGGAGCGGGCGGGCGTCCAAGAGTCCCAGAATAGTGGCAGAATAGGTGCTAAGGCGCTCGTGAATGGTTGGACCACTGAAACACTCCATCAACCCCGAGCACCTGCCCTGGCGCTATCCATCATCGCCCATCGCTGGTCTGCCATCTAAACCCTCACGCTTTCGGCCCTCCGCCGGCGTCCGTGGTAGGTAATTATTGTCCTCGACCAGCCTGCTGCCGCTGAGGACATATCCCATCTCTTGCTATTATCCCAACCCCGTAACTGCATTATCTTTGCCCCTCGCCGTCTGTCCCTTCACCACCACCGCGCGTACCAAACTCCACCGTCAACCCCCACTGTCGCTACAGAGACGATCACCCAGCCTCTTCCGCCGTGATAAACAGCCAAGCACCGACTCCGTGCCCGCGCGCCTGCTCGAGCCGTATCCCACGTCGAGCAGTCAACGTAACACCGCCTCCTCCTCCTCCTCCTCCTACTGCTGCTGCTGGTCCTGCAAAGCTCGCACGAGCACCTCCGCCTGTCCCGTGCGGCATGGCCCCGGACTGCTGAGTGGAAGAGTTGCGCATACCAGATTATCTCTTCGAAATATTAGCTGCCTGGATTGGACGAGGAATAATTAGGAGGAGCAATATTCGAAGTGCCCTGTGGTCCAGCATGACAACCATTGCAGCCTCTGAGGGTGTGCACCCAGTGCATCCTTGGCCAAATGGCGAGACCAGGAGAGCTTCAGCCTACAAGACCCCCGCGGCGCTAATCGGCATGAAAGAGAAGGAGCCCTCGACGGTCTTGCGTTCCGACCTGCCACGATCCGCCTCATACACGTACATGCCAAACGCAAACCACCACCAGCACAAATACGTAAATACAAACATCGTCTCAATCCAGGGGAGCTTCGCCGAAGTCGACTCCAGCACATCGGACGACGCTGCCGACGCCTCACCACCGGACTCCTCAGGCTGGAATACACCGGATGACCTCGAACTCAGCTCTTCGGCTGACTCTGGACGAGACCTGGCTGCCGAATTGCGGAATAATCCCAAAATTGTTTTACAAACATTGACCGAGGAACAAGCAACAAAAGGGGATGAGGCTGAGTCTCACGTACCCGCCAGCAATAGCATCGATGAGACGGATAGTGGAACTACAACGCCCACTTCCAGTACCGCCAGGCCGCGACTGAGCAGAGGCTCATCTCTCGCTACAAAGTTAAATCGAAGATCCTGGACCTCATCTTTCTCCAGGCCAGCATCGCGCTCACCGTCCCCAGTGAAGAAAAAGTCCTTGTCTATCTCGAGATCTGAGGCGGCTGGTGAGGATGATGCGCAAAATCAGTCACCCAGCTCGAAATTTGCCAACAGGAAGTCGCTTCTGCGTCGAAAGGACTCTTCAAAGGTGGTTTCAAAGGTCCAGGAAGATATTCCCACACCTCCGCCTGCCGTAGCAATAGCTCGTAGTAGAGAGCCGTCTCCCAACCGTCCCACTATGCTTCGCCGGAAATCAATATCTCTCCGGAACAGACTTGCAAGACCAACAGCTGCTCTGCTGCGAGGCAAAAGCGCAGACGAAGGTCTCATGCCGCCTGTTCCTGACATCCCCACGTTCCACAAGTCCTTCTCGACCGATCGACTTCCCAGCTCGCAGAGGGATCAGATGCAAGCTGAACGTTCACCGCCTGTGCCGAGGATGATGTCCAGTGAGCGGACATTCTCCGGCGGTCACATCTCAATATCGAAGAAGAAAGACGAGCTATGGAGCATTTTCAGGGCGCTCGATGGAGATTACGCAAAGTTTGCTTCGAAATCGGTAGCACTCAAGGCCAATGCTCTGCGGTCGACTCTGCTACCTTTCTTGCGGCAGTATGCGACACATCCATCGAACAACACACTCCGACCTGAGGATCTGGACAGAAGAGCGAACATTCTGAACAAGTGGTGGTGTGCTTTGATCGAGATGCTACATGGTCGCAACAACCAGTCTATATCAGGTACTGATCGACCCGCGATTCTGGACGGCATTTCTGGTATCATGGAACGACCCGAGTGGCGACTACCACCATCACCATTCTCCCCAGTGATCACGCGAGACGAGAAGTCACGATCCCGGAGTGATCTGTCGCGGTTGTCTGCTTCGTCAAGCACTTCAGACTTCCTCACAGAATCAGTACACCACAATGTTCGCAATATTTTCTTGCAAAACCTGAGTGCTCAGATGGCGTTCGTCGTGGACAAGATGACCATGCGAAATGCTTCCGCCAGTTTGGTCACATTTTGTGGAAAAGCTTGTGCATATGCTTTCATGTTCGTCCCTGGAATGGCCGATATTCTGGTCCGCGTTTGGGATCTTTCGGTAGATACGCTACGCCGCGTCCTTGAAGAAAATGGAGTTGGAAAGTTCGACCAGCTGAACGAAGAGTCCCAGCCTATGGCAAACTGTTTCCCACCTGCACTACGGACTCTCGACTTCATATCTCTGCCCAAGATGATGCGCAAATTACGGACACCACCACCTCTTCCGCTTGGCACTCACCATGTCAACTGGTGGGGATACTGGCTTGAGAGATGGACCGGACGTGAGAGCGATTTGTTCTATGTGTTTGTAAAACACTACCATATTCTGGTTGCCGATTTCCTACCTGCTGGTACCACCAGGAAGGAGCGAATGTGCATACCTGGTATGCTCATGGTCCACGGTCAGATCTTGACCAACCTGGACTCTACCATACACAGAGATGCAAAACCTGCTGGGAAGGATACGATCCCTGGTAGCGCATCTCCAACTTTTGACGACGTATTCTCTGGACCAGATGCCGTTGCTTCTACGATACCCGCACTTCCCGCTAACGCTACACGAATAATGGCCGAGAATCGGCTTATAATGTTAATACGCGACTTTATTTCAGAGCGTGCTTCAGACTTCTCGGCTGCTCGTCAGCTTTTTGCTGAATCTTTCAGCGACCTTTTGCAAAGTGCTACCAGAGGCACCTCTGTATACGACCATTCAGCTTGCTACACGCTACTCGACTTTCTGGAGGAGTCCCTGGTGATCTTGGCTCGTTTCGAGCATGTAGCCAACAGTGAGGCGCCCCTGATCAACTCCAAGTTCTGGGCTTCTGTTTGCAAGAAGATGGCAAGCAGCGAGAACACTTTGACGGAAATCAGACTCTACGCGTTTTTGTACACAATCTGGAACACTTTGATATCATGTCCTAATCGCAAGGCCGGTCTTTGCACCGACTTCTTGCTGGATCATGACATTTTCGAGAGCAGATTCAACCACTGGTGTCCCATGGTGAGAGCGTACTACATGCGACTTCTGTGTTGGCGAGTTGGAAGGTTCGATGGAGAGCCTGCCCACTGCGACTTGAAGGTTCTGGGCATGATGCACGATCACTTGTCGTTGACCTGGTCCCATTACCTCTGGCTTCGAGAGGATGCTGTGCAACGCCACGTTGTGCTTCCTGCAACGAATCCTTGCAATCCTGCACCTAGCAGACGCCTTCTCATCATCCGTACCGATACGCCTACAAATGTTGGCGGTGGCTCTTTCATCTCTTTCGATGGCTTCGTGCCTCCTAATCCCTCGTCGCAAATGTCGGCTGCCAAAAGATTCTCGGAGAATGATGCGATGATGGAACTTGAATCGAGGCCCAATTCTGCTCACTCAATGGACGAGAACGAGAATCCGCCGAAGGGTATCCGCAGCATCATCCGCAACATCATGACGTCTCGCAACCGTCCCAGGAGCCCTGTCCGAAACGGACCCGATCCTCAAAAGTCTGCCGCGGACGCCATCAACGATGCACAACACAACGCTCTCAACCGCTCGCCTTCTCAAGACCGTCATCGCAACACCAACGCCACTACACTGGACTCCCCTTCAGGCACCCGATCAGTCAGCGCAGCAAGCAGCACCACCGCACACCGCAACTTCTCTTTCAAGTTCTCCCTCGACTTCCACCCCAATGTCAAAGCACCCGGCCAGATCCGACTGTTCCCGCCGCGTCTGCCGAAGCCCGCTCAGGAGTTCTTGCAGAGTCGCTGCGCCAAAGCGAACAGCGCGCAACACATGCAAGCCATCGAGCCGAAGGATCTGAGTCGCGAGCGAGCGCGGTACACTGGGCGTGCGCTTGCCGAGTGGATGATGGTCGTTGGTGAATGTCAGAGCTTCTTCGAAAGGCGGAAGAGCGAGGGAGTGCCTGAGAATCGCTTTGTGGAGACACCGACGCTGGGTGTGGAAGTGTTCAAGAGAGGCGGTTGACGGCAGAGGCTCCTGAGGAGGGTGACCCTGCCACAACACTTCTCCATTATTCTTTTTTTTTACTTCGGATGTGTTACATCCGTGTCTGCTTTCTCTGGTTTTCTCTCGCATACAAAGAGCGAGCGTTCTGCGATCTGCTTTTTGGCATGTTAATTTGTTTTGGGGCCCGTTTCCACTTTCTTTCAAGGAAAGGACCTCGCCGATATGACTGGACATATAGATTTTTGTAAATTGGTGCGCGACTAGAGCATACAAAAGCACGGCGGCGGCGTTTTCTGTGATTTTCTTTAGATATCTTTATATGGGAACTTCGAGCGAAAGAACAGCGCTCTGGGAAATGGAAAGATTCTTCTTTTGCTTTTACTTTTTCCATCCCGATTTTTTCGTTCTTGGACACAGCTTGGGTGTTCATGCTGGGTCATGTACGCTGGCTACAAGGTATGTATATGTGTGGTTGTTGAGAAGTGGAACGGGACCCTTTTTTTTTGTATCAGTTCCGTTATTTTTTATGGCTTTAGGAAAACTTATTGGCCGTGCATGCAACATGGGCACCTGACCGGCATGCCGATGGAACAATTGCGAGATCTCTCCGCGCGCGTAGGTGACTTTAAAGTGATGAGAACTATCAAGCAATCGCTCGCGTAAAAAGGGTGCTTAGCCGATCTGTACGTGGCCCCAAGCCTGGACAGCCTTACGGAACTCGGGAGAAAGATATCCGTGTCGCGTGCGCAGCCGACCTGCCTCGCGTGTAAATGATACGCAAGATAATGGAACCCTCTTAGCCTTGGGGAGACGATCACACGTGCAGGGCATGTGGCCGAACAGTAGGCTGATTTTCAGTATCAAGCCTTGCCAACCTTAAAAGAGAGAATCAATCGTGTCAACTTGTCTCGCCGGTAGGAGGAGGTGAGGTCGAGAGAGGGTCAAGTCGTCGGCGAATCACGCAATCACCACTAGCCAAGGCCGTAATCTCGACCCGGCGCTGTCCTCCAGACGTCCCTTGCTCGCGTGGGCTGTCTTCTCTAGCCTCGCCTCCATCCCATCCGTGCATGGAGCAGTTGATATCCACACTGGAGACCGCAAGATCATGACGCATGTGTCCCTACAATGCGTCCTCGCATTCTCCGTATCTAGCACTGTTATTCGATTCGCTTCGATGTGTTTATCTGCACAAGTCAAGCATAGCCTGTGAAGCTCGTGGAAAGTTCCAAGCCTCCACGGTCCTCGACTCGCGACAAAAAGCAAGCTTGCAGCACACAAGCGCTAGAGTAGCGTCGGACAAGAAGACGAAATCGTGCTCAAGCTTGCACAAGCCTGCTGTGGCGGAAGCATGTCGATAAGGCCGCCCAGACATTCACTGCAGCCGATGGTGGCACATACACCGCAATCACATTCTCCAGAGCTTGTCCCATCGCCCCACGCCGATAAATTCGATATACGATAAGAATATACCAAGGAGCCAAGCGGGGCTCCTCGGATGACTTCCGGGTAGGGCAGTGGAGATGGCAAGGATATTACGCGAACGGTAACATCTGTGTTGCATGGAACGCCGCCAGAAAGACTTCGGCAAACCCAATCGCAGGGACCAGCGTCCCACAGCACGCACGACTAGGCTTATCTTCAGACTGCCGCCAAGCGCGCTACAGGGGAACTAGTTACGATCATACAATACAAAGCGACGGGCGATAACATGCCTGCTGCACACGAGCGGCGCGCGCTTGTCAAACCAGAGCTAAAGGGCAAGGCCACATTGGATTAGACATCGAGCACACGATAACACGATGGATTGTGTGCGGTGGCACGCCCATGCGGCGGCGCTTCTGGGCTTGACCATTGATGGAGGTTGACCCAAGAAGGGCAGGTGAATAGATTGCGGTTTCATGAACTCTACGATCCGGAGCAATTTGGTGTCGGGAAACCGTGTCGCCACAGCGAGTCTGGTGGCTATAAAGACATTGGACATATACGACATTTCCCCGTGACTGTCTACACCACACCCAACGCAACCCATCGTCCTTGTCTTTCAATATAGCAGCTATTGAGCTGTACGTCCCTTCGTGGTGATCATGGACGCCGAAAAGCGCCCTGAAGTTGGGGCCACTGTGGTTTCCACCGGCCCTTTCGAAGCGGGTGACGATCTCAAGAACCCTGGTGTGCTCGAGACCAAGACGAGCAGTTTCGACCTGGGGGAGAAGCAGGATGGCGAGGTCATCATCAAGACGGCAAAGGATGTAGCTACGCATCTCTTGCCAATGCGTGATGACTTCGACCCTGCTTTGACATTCCGCAGTATCTTCTTGGCTACTGGTCTTGCGGCATTCCAAGCTGTCATGTACCAGATCTACATGGTAAGCTTTCACACTCCATGCTTGGCACATCGGAACGAGGTCTAATCGTTGCTGCAGTTCAAACCTACTATGATCACAATCCAAGGCACATTCATCGTCATCATTGCTTTCTTCCTTGGTAAGGGTTGGGCTAAGATCTTCCCTCGTGGTGATCTTCTCGAAGCCCGTTGGAGAAGCACCAATGGTGATGGCAAGCTTCCCATCTGGATCCTATTCATCAAGTTCATCAACCCCAGGCCATGGAGTCTCAAGGAGCACGCCATCTCTGCCATCACCGCCACTTCTGCTTCCCACGCTGCTGCTGGTACCCAGGTCTTTGCTGCGCAGAAGCTGTTCTACAACATGCCTCTGGAGGCTTCTACTGTCATCTGCACAACTATCTCCATCGGTTTGTTCGGCTATGGTCTTTGTGGTCTGCTGCGCCCAATCACCGTCTATCACGTCGACGCCGTGTACTGGGGTACGCTTCCCACTGTCAAGACCCTGCAGGGTATGAACTGGAACAACCTGAAGGACTCCAAGCCGTTGCGAGTGTTCTGGTACTGTCTGGCTGGCATGTTCCTTTATGAGTTCCTTCCAGCGTATGTCTGGCCGTGGCTCAACTCGGTCTCGATCCCGTGCTTGGCCTCGATGCACGCGACTGGTTCCACTGCAACAACTCTGACAAGACTCTTTGGCGGAGCATCGAACAACGAGGGTCTCGGCCTCTTCTCTGTGTCTTTGGACTGGCAATACGTGAGTCGACTCTTTTTTGTGCGCGCTTTCCTTCGTGATCGCTAATACTTTTGGTTCGATCCAGGTTACATCGTTCCAGACGTCGCTTCCTCTGAGTCTCCAGTACCACCAAGCCGTTGGTATCGGCATCTGCTACATCGTCATGTTGGCGATCTACTACAGTGATACCTGGAGCGCTAAGTCGTTCCCCTTCATGTCCACCAAGCTTCGCTCAGCCGATGGTAGCACATACCCGTCCGCAAAGCTCTTTGTTGGCGGTGTCCTTAGTCAGACTGCTCTTGCTCAGTACGGTCTTCCGAGACTGACAGGAACATTTGCCTACTCTCTGCTCATGGCAAACGCCGCCGTAAGTAAATCCCGCTCTCATTTCTTTCCCACAGTCTAACATCAGCTCCAGATCGGCGCACTCATTATGCACGTCATTCTGTTCATGGGTGCGGACATTGTCGCAACTTACAAAAGCGCACGCAAGGGTGTCTTCAACGACCGCCACCACGAGCACATGGTCAAGCACTACAAGGAGGCCCCTTGGTGGTGGTACATCATCGTTCTTGTCGGCAGCTTTGCTCTTGGTCTCATTGTCGTGTTGAAGAACAATATTACCCTGTCGGCTTGGGCATACGTTGTTGCCCTCATCGTCGGTTGTGTCATTGCTCCATTCGTAAGTTCTCATTATGACGATCACGACATCGCAGCCACTGACCATTACAGAGCACGATCATTTACTCGAGATACGGTAACGGTATTGCAACCAACAACTTGTCCAAGATGCTTGCGGGTTTGATGGTTCCCGAGCGCCCTGTTGGAAACATGTACTTCGCCGCGTGGTCGCACAACGTCATCAGCAACACCGTCGACTTGTCTAACGATCTGAAGATGGGCGAGTACCGTAAGTACAGTCGATGTTGCACATGATCGTTCGCTTGCTAACAAACTCCGCAGTCAAGATCCCTCCGCGTGTCATGTTTCTGACACAGTGCTGGGGCACCATCTTCGGCGGTTTCATCAGCTACGTCGTCATGGTGTCCATCGTCACACGCAACGCAGACGTCCTGACCGACGGCGACGGCAACGCATCATGGAGCGGTGCCACCATGCAATCTTACAACACCAACGCCACCGCTTGGGCCCTCGCCGCGTACCTCTACAAGGCAGGACAAACGTACTACATGATCCCCGTCGGCCTTGCGATCGGTGCGGCAGCAGTCGTCGCCCAGCGCATCTTCGCATACGTACGTCTCGTTCTTCATCGGGGATTGGAAGCGTTCACACATCAGCTAACACTGCCATTAGTTCAAGCCGACCGTTCGCGGCGTCGCCGTCTCTGCCGTGAACTTGCCCCAGCTCATCCAATACTCTGGCTACATCCCCTATAACCAGTCGCAGACTTGCGTCGTCCTGACCTGGATCATCGCTGGTTTCTTCACGCAGTTCTACCTGCGCAACTACAAGCCTGGCTTCTTCAGGGAGTACGCCTACATGATCATGGGCGCGTTCGATGGCGCTTCTTTGTGCGCCCTTTTCATCTTGTCGTTCGCTGTCTTCGGTGCCGCTGGAGTATCGAAGCCTTTCCCTCAGTGGTGGGGCAACAATGTTGCCGGCAACTATGATCTGTGCCCGACGTCGGAATGAGGGACATGACAAACGATTGTTACGAAGGTGGTCAAGGTGTGATGAATTGATACTAGGCTTTTAGACGAGCGACCCTTAATACATGCTTTTACATACAGTGGCAGTGGCCCGAAATCTTGAAACGAATGAAGTTATAAGATGTACGCAAGCTTCACGCGCTATACTGAGTACTCAGAACTCTAGCTCTACGAGTAAGATGACTTGCTTACCTATTGCAGAGTGTGGCGTCGTGCTGACCTTTGCATGTCCATCATAGGTATATCGTATAAACTCGGCAGCGCGTTTTCTTTTTCACGCAGGTTGTCGCAAATTTCTTCTTTAAACTTCATCTTGCACACGAAGAGTATAGTCAAGCCTCTTGATCTCAGCATCTCGGAGCTTTCCTATCGTGAGAGACACCCTCGGTATGGCTTCTGATACACAAACCGATGGCGAACTTGCGCCACAGCTAACTCTCTTGGGCCTGCCCGCTGAGTTGAGGAATTCAATTTTTCTGATGGTCGCAGCCGGAAACACTCGACCACTCCTGGTCAGTCGTCTCATGCAGTTGGAAGCGCAGAGAGCGCTCCTTCCTCCTGACAACAGAGACAATATTACACTGGAGAATCGACTCAACAATGCGGTCGGCCTTCACCCTCTCAGCCAGACATGCCGACAACTACGAGACGAGTTCCAGCCGTTCTTCCTCCACAATAGTGCGCCGTGCCACCGCCTCGTCATCAACAACTTCGATATTGCGCAAACCGAGTTCGCCGCAGGTTTTCTCCACAAACACCGCATTGTGGACCTTTGGCAAGCAGACATTCGTCGTTATGTCTATGCGTTGAGCGTTGCCAGCAGGATAGAGGTCGAGTTCCGTGGGGATAGCGACATAGTCAAGTCGGCAGAGGCACTCCTACACCACATCGTCACACAGTGCGAGCTTCGAGAAGAATGGAACGCGCTCTCCGCCGTCGACTGGGCCATGGACCGAACACAGCGCTTAGCCATTTACAGGATATCTTCTCAGCTTGCCATTCGACGTCGCACGCCAGAAATGTCTCCCAGGCAAGCAGCTAGAGCCGTCACGGCACTACAACTGGAAGACGCCGGCCGAATCTTCCATTGCATTGAAAGTGTCGTACGTAATGTCAACTTGACTTTTTATGACCCAAAGCCGTGGAGCGAGGAAGCGTTGCGCTTAATCCGAAAAGTTTGGCGCGAACGCCCGTTCAACGATGGGCGAGAAAATGTGCTTCCGCCTCCGAAACGGAGCTTGCGCGATTGAATTTGCTTTCAGCGATTGGGCGAGTGACTGAAGACCATCGCAAATCATGTCACGTCTGACACAAAGTTTTACGACGGAATCAAGTACTCAAGAGCGAGTAAGCAAACCCGAAGTCGACAAATACAGACAAGATCCCTGAGACCGTGTCCGCGGAATACAAGACATGGACGTCAACAGTCTTATCCAGTCTTTCAGTACACTCGACTTGGATTCTCCATACACCGCTGAAGTCGAAGTCACTGCGTCTACCCGAGACGCGCAAGTTAACACCAGCCTCGATGGCCACTCTCCGACTCCGAGCAGCGACACTGCTGCCGCGACACCATCTCTGGTCGGCACTCCTCTACCACCGCAGGCAAGTCTGCTGAGTCTTCCACATGAGCTCAAAGATATGATCTACGGATATTTGACCGAGGATGAAGATCGTATCATCCTAGGATGGCGATTCGTCGAAGCCTACAAGCGACACTGGCCTGCACTCTCGTACGAAGACCGTTTCACTTCGGCAATCGCTCTCCGTCCCCTCAGCATGACGTGTAAACAGATGCTCACGGAGTTCCAACCCGCGCTCTTACAAGCAACCAAGACTCGCTGGACTTTTTCCGTCAACAACTTTGACTTGGAGCAGCTCCAGGCTTTCAGCGACTACATTAACACTGGCACCTCTGTCAAGCTTACTGATAGATTATGGGCCAGTGCAGCACAATCCAAACCGTGTTCCTGCTCCCCATTCATGTACGACGTAGAGCTCCGTCTGCGTTTCCAGATGGACAACAACGCCGTTTCCTCATTCGTCAAACTGCGCGACATACATTTGTCAACGGATCCTGATGGACATAACTACATCAGATCTTTTCACTTTCTCGAAAGTGCAGACACACAGGTTGAAACTCGTTACCACCCCGGGACTAGCGCATCAGTGAACCACATACAAGTCATGGCCAAAGAAGAGGCCAGTCTTCGTTCGGAGATCTGGATTTCGAATTCGTGACGGGCTACTGGAACGAGAGTCTCAGCGAAAAGCTTTGGCGCGAGCACTGTGAGTTGATTCATCCTTGGGGAAAGGACGTTCGCGAGAGCTGTGGAGGACACGTGAATTGGCGAAGAAGGCAGAGAGTACAGCCTCCGTTTCGGATTCCCCTTCAACAGGGATTGAAGGTGTCATGGTGGCCATGTGCTAAGTACAGTAGATCAGGAAGGGGTTTGGAAGGCGGTCAAGCGTGGACTACCAGGTATCGAAGTCACGGAGACCTAGGAATAGATGTGTAGATCGATGAACCGTTCACTTCCGAGCGATCTGCAATGAAGCTTTTGTCTAAGTCTGAGATACCTTCTCTGCTGAGTTTGATCTTTAATGTGTCCACCGCACCGCATAAGCAATCACATGTTTCACTGGATCGCTGAACACTTGTGACGGAACTCTTTCACTGCCAGTGATGGATGCTCAGTATTCATGAGCTGTCAATTGTCTAAAGCAATCCCAAATGAAGCTCAGAATGTGAAGTAAATCGGCTGAAACACAAACTTGCTCTGCTTAGTTTTGTCGTTGAAGTGTATCCCACATGATACCTCAATTACTGATTACTTGTTAGCTAGCTCCTTCACTAGGGTGCTACCAGTGATGGGTGCTCAGTAAGCATCAGGTGCCAACTATCCCGACCAGTGGCAAGTGAAGCCCAGATATTGAGTGAATAGGCTGAGCAACTGAACAACATACCAGCTTCAGTCGTTCACATTGAATGAACTGAGCTTGTGAGAGCCGTCATCAGAAATTCCATCATGTGAATCTGACCTGCATCGCGGCTACATAAGACCAGCGTTCTTCCCTCCTTGAACGTCCACTTCGACAGCAGCTCTACTACACTCCAACATCATACTACGCCATACATCATACAGCATGGACGCCACACTCAGTAACTACGCCACACCCCACAGCCTGAAGCGGAAGAGAGACACTCTGGTGGAGGACAACACTCCTGGTTCCGAGCCTGGCGGAACAGACAAGCGGAGGGACACAGAAAAGAGCGACGACAACATGGCTACCGCAGACAGTGCCAACGAGCCAACCCACGCTGTAGCCACAATCCCGAGCTCTCAGTCTCCTATCACGAACTCATGCGATGCCGGTATCGACTCCACTCCTTCCGACACAAACACCGCCTCTGACGACAAAACCAACATCCCCAACGACACTCCATCAAAGCCGAGCCTACAGACCATCCCTCGGGAGCTGAGAGACTCAATCTACGAACTCGTCGCGGCCACCGAAGAGCGCATTGTCCTGGGCAGACGCATGGTCGACGCCCGCCGCAACAACAGCACATTGACACTTGAACAATGCTTCGATCAGGCTGTGGCGCTCCCATCCTCTGAGCATGACTTGTCGACAATTCCTGGACGAGTTTCAGGATGTGCACTTCTCGGCCCCAGAGCCATACTGGATCCTTCTCGTGAACAACTTCGACCTCAAGCAACTCCAGATCTTCAGCGACTTCATCCAGAGCAAGCAGTTCATCAAGGTGATCGGGAAACCCGACTACAAAGGCCAATGGGAACACGCCCTTCCCGTCTACAACGTCCCCGTCATTCTACGCCTCCAAATGGACCACTCGGTCCAATACTCGGCTTCAAATCTGTGCGACAACATCTCCTTCGCTCGCAAGGGAGCCGCGCCGCAGTGTCTGGCTGACCCGAAGCTTTGCAAGAGATGGCTCGGCGTGGCCGATATCGTCGCCCGCTACGTCCCACGCACGACGGCGCCCGCAGGCAACATCCAGAGCATGACGCGCACGCAGTCGACGCACGTCATGGATGCGTTCGGGAAGCTGGGGCTGGAAGTCGAGAGCATGCCCGGCTTCAAGGTGCGCGACGCGAGCGAGTCTTTCGACAACGAGACTGACGAGGCACCGCGTTCGTTCGATTACTTGCGGTGGTGCTGGTTCGTCGAGTTTTCCCACTGCGCCAAAACCATGAGCCAAGCTCGTGCGAGTCAGGCAGAGCGCTTGAGTGAGTTCAACGACGTTTTGGAGCATGCTCGTTATTCGAGCTTCGAGGCCTCGAAGAACGATGGCCTCTGAGTGTCTGGGGCTTTTGTCGATGGCAACGATAGGCCATCATCTGATCGAAGCTCTGAACAGCTTCCTTGGAAAGACCTGCAGATCAAACTAAGCTTCTGATCACCAGATCCAATGTTGTCGCTGCAAGAGCGAAAGGGTCTGGCTGGGTAAAAGCGACTGCTGCTCAGGTCGTTGGCGACCAGACCATGTTCTTTATATTTGTTCGGTTGTCACGAAACGATAAGGTTGCATAAACTTTCAGCTTGTTGGATAGACTGAAATGAATACAGAAAAATTTAAATAAAATAAAAATGTTGAAAAAAAAATGTTCATTCTCATAATCCTAGAGCTGCCGGGTGTATTCTACCCAAACTCTACAGGCACCAAGAGACAAGCTTCGCTCTAGAAGCACACCAAGAATGGCGGTGCAGCAAAAAGCGAAAGCTCATAGTCTCAAGTCCAGCTTTCCTTCCGTTGAGGTTTTTCTTCAATCTCTTGACTTCAAAATGCATGTATAAAGAAATGTAGCCTCCGTAGAGGATCTGTAAACAGGAAAAGGAAAAGAAGAGAAGTAAAAAGAAAGGAAGAGAAAGGGAGAGAGCATATGCTCTTCTCGATACAGAAGAAGTAGAAGAGAAGTATTGGTAGCGAATGGACGTCGGTCGTCGCGCGTCTGGGTTCGCGATTGCCACCAATGATGCAGGGGATATCTTTGGTTTAGGTGAGGAGGCGAAAGCCGTTCCCTCGGATTTTAGTGTAGCACCGTCCTGAATGCAGTTGTACTGTGAAAGGTTTGTGTGTTCCCTTGTGTAACGCCAATTGTTGCTCGGATCCAATGCAGTTGCTGTGATTTGTCGGAGATGTTTCCGTCAATGAGGAATGATGAAAGTCGGCCGTTTATCTATCATGACGATCGTTACCAAGCCGCATCAGGCTGCAGACCTCGGACCGTTGTTCGCTTGGGTGGACCTCGCGTTGTTCCGACGACTCTCTTCGCGGATCAACTTCTCGACCAAGGCTGCAGGTTCTCCAGATCCGGTCTGGTGTGCACCAGCAAGCAAGTAGCCTTCGTTCTGCTCAAGCTCCAAGGGAGTGACAGGTCCAGGGCTGCCAAGAGGTGCCAATCGAGGACTAACAGGCCTGTCTTCAGGCCTGCCACACGATCGAGCTGCAAGACTTTGTTGCTGGTACATGAGCAAATGCTTTTGCGCATCTGAGTACATGCGTTGGTGCGCGCGCGGAGAGACGGGAGGGTTGGCTGGGCCATCGTCGGGAGTTGACTGCATGCTGCTGTGGGATGAAGGGTAGTTGGCGGGGTGGAAGCGAGGCAACGAAGGCAACTTCAGAGAGTGAGTGTTGGCACGGCGAGAGCCATTGCCTTGCCTGGAGTGCATGGCGCGGGGAGCAGGTGGTTGGAGGGAGTCGAAGCGTGAGGGCTCGTAGCGAGGCGAGAGAGGTGAGACTGGACGCATGGCGGGAGAAGAGCGAGGAGAGGGCATCCTCGAGGTTTTGGCGGAGTGTAGAGGCGATCGCAGCGGAGAGAGGCCTCGTGAGGGAGCCACTTTGGGGAAGAGGGTAGGCGAGGGCGGCGGTAGTTGCGGAATGATGGGCAACTGGGAGTGTGTGGTAGTCGAGGGGGAGTGAAGAGACAATTTCGGCGTGGCTACGGGAGGTAGTCAAGTAGTAGTGTTGTAGTGGAGAGCACAGGCGTGGTTCTGCCGTATTGGAGGAGTGCGTGGGTCGTCGTGCCGAATTGGCTGCTGTACGATGGTGATGACGGGTGACGAGCGACAAATGCCGGGCGGGGTGGAGGCAACTGGGATTGAGGGGCCAACTACGGCAAAGGAAGCAGAGAGTAGTACGACGGGGGACAGGAGCGTCAGGTGGGTCTTTGGCTCTGTGCTGGCAGTGCTGGTAGTGCTGGTAGTGCTGGTAGTGCTGGTAGTGCTGGTAGTGCTGGTAGTGCTGGTAGTACCAAGTGTGGGATGAAGCGCACGGTGGGCAATATGAGAGGGTGGCGGATATTTAGTGGTAGTGGTAGTATATATGTCATGCGAAAGAGGAAGGGCAGACACACAGAGGCAGGCAAGGCAGGCTCAGGGCAGGCTCAGGGCGCGCAGGGCAGCTCGGCAGCGGATATGCAGATAGACGAGAGAGCCCTCGAAAGAGGCAAAGGTGGGGGAGGGGTGGGGGGGTTTATGTGAAGTGTGATGGTCTCGGGGAGCAGGCCGTGTCGTGGCATGGGCAAATAAATGTAAGAGCTATGCTATGAGAGGGTGCACAAGAGCATTGCAAATGGTCAGAGCACCTCGACCAGCACACACCAGCACACACCACTCTGACACTACACTACACTACCTGACACAACACATTCATTTCTCGGACTGCCCGGCACACTCTCTCTCGTGAGCCAAGCATGACAGTCCAATCTTCCAAGCACTAGAGCTATCCAGAAGTCAACACCCTCCGCCAAACACGCGCTACCAAACAATGCCAGCTCCGCGCAGTGCTCCCTTTCACCGCGCACTGCTACTCGTCCGAGCCATGTCCTCGGTGCCAGCCAGCCATCCACTACTCCTAGGAATTAAATACTCGCTTCGCCCGCCAGCAGCCTATTCTTGCCCGTGTGCACACAGCAGTGCCCGCTCCATTCGCTGTCTTGCTTACGGGCTGCTGTTCCTCCCTTCAAAACATGACTCGTCGAGGCCACAAGCTCGAATGTTCCGGAGACATCTCCCTAGCCGCACGCGAGGCACAGGGTGATCGAGGTATCTTTGGCAATCTTGTCTCACCCAGGACCCTTGACTTGCACACCTGCATCTTTCCATTACCCTTGTTCGACCAATTGTGCCGTCGTGCCGTGTTTGTGCCTGCACCATGTGACAGAGCGATGGGACGACACCTGCTCTTACTGCTTACATTTCACCCGACTGTAGGCGACGTGCGGCTTCGAATTCCACCTCCTTTCGCTTAAGCCAGGATGCAATATCAAGCAGGACACAAGGTTATGCCGTCATTGCGAGTATACTTTACCAACTGTCGTCACACACGCCACACCCGTCCGTCCGCTGTCGCGAGGATGCAAAGTGTATTATTCTTCCGTAACTCTAAACGATGTGGAGTGCTCAAGCATCCCACGCCGAGCCTACCCGAATTATGACGATGGTGAGACGTATTTACTGTAATCATCACAGCGCTAGGTTACCAGCAGGAAGCAGCGTGACATTTTTGGACTGGCGCGTATCGCTATAGCGATCATTCGACTGGGCTGCGTGAACATGCGAGTAGGCGGGGTCATTTGATGGTCTTCTATGCGATTGACATTTCTTGCTGCAAGGCCACACAGCATAGTCGGCTCTTGATCCGAAGGCGTCACTTTAACTCAGCCTCGCTGTTTTGAGCCCCAAGGCCGCCACACATCAGCCGCCGGCAGATCCAGCTCCCGGCATTCCCCAGTAAGGCAATCTGCAGCCATTCAACCATCGCACTGCATCTCAAGGGAACACCCAGCGATCCCAGGTACCTCTCACCTGCATTCCTTGTGATCACAAAGCGAGACCTTGGCCTCAACGTCAGGCACAGAGAGAGTTTCCACTGCGAAAAATCCCACAACGATCGCCCGAAGATCACCAGCGGATCTTACCATTCCGCCACCTGCCTGCCTTTCCACCAAGATGAGCTTAGAACGCGGTAAGTTGCACGTGAGTTTCCTGGAGCTCTCACAGCTCATGTTCTGGCGAACAAGAACGGGGACATAGGTACCTCCCATCGTCATCTCGAAATCCTCCATGTCTATCATTATCAATATCGCACACACCCCTTCCCTTAACACAGGGTAAAAAGCCGCAACACGATTTAGATCCACCCACATCCCCCATCCATACACGAACGGGGCAACAATCATGAAATGAACAACACAGCATCGTCGCCCAACAAGCTCCACCACACGGCAATTCTTCCATTCTCCCTGCATGCGAGCATGCTTCCACGCTACTGCGCAATGTGCGTTCGTTCCACACAACTCTCTCCAGCCTCTAGAAAAGCCCAATGACAACCACCTACGTCGGTTGCACGCAGAGAGCCAAAATACTATGTCACAAACAATACGTCCAGGTACTAGGTCAATTCCCACAGGCCTAGCCTAACCCAAACGACGCGCCGTGCTTTATTGATTCCCCGCCAGTCTTTTTGTGGTCTTCGCTTCCCCCACGCAGATCAATCAGATCCAGTACAATCTCCATAACAGCATATGCACCCCAACGGCTGGCTTGTTGCCCCTCGGCAACGCGCGCGTGAATTTTTTCCAACTCTTCCGGCACGCTGTCTCGCTCGTGAGACAGCCCAGCGTCTCGTATCCGAGGAAGATTCTGAAAGTATGTAAACGCCTGCTTCGCTGAAACAATTGCGTGCTCCACACTTTTGGTTTGGTACGGTACCCTAACGCCGTTTCTTGTGAGTCGTGCAGGCAGCAGGTGTCTCCGTGGAGCTATATGGCTGCTGCTGCTCTGTGTGTCAAGGAAATTGTGACGGCGTGGGTTTGGACCGTCTGCGCTCTGTCTGCATGGGGGTGTTGGGATCGGTGATCTCGTGTTCTTGGCGGGGGGGGCGGAAGTCGGAGATCGGGTGTTGGTGACCTTGTATTTGTGATGTTTTTTGTTTGACTGACTGACCGCTGCTCGGTTACATGGGATCTTGGGGATGTGGAGGAATGGAGGTGAGTTGAGTCGTTGGTCTGTTGGAGTATCACACGCGCTATTGTATGCAAGGCGAAAAGGCCGCAGAACGGAGCGATTTACGACATTGCAGGTAGTACTGCTTCGGATTCTAAGGTCCTCTGCGGCTTTCAAGATTCTTGGGACATGGAAATCACGATATCGTTGGATAAGCGAATATCGTGGCCGGATCTTTGATATACGTATCTTTACGAAAAATTTAGATAGAACATATAGATGAGACAAAGCTGGAACTAGGTTGTGTAATCACTATTGCTTATCCGGATCAAGGAACATCATCTTGATCCCTCTGTTGTGAGTAGGGTTAGTGTTGTTGTTACATCTCTATCCAATAACGACCTCTCTAAGGTATGAAAGCGTCTCTGTCATATCATTAAATAGGTAGTCTAAGGTAATTCTATCCCTCCATATAGACAGTATATGCGAATAGTGCAAATTCGTAGAGTTGACAACAAAACGTGCATTAGATCATGGAACTCGGAGAGGACTAGGGGATGCGAAACGTTACACATAGTAGTCATACACAGTAACGTTATCTTCATTCATGCTAGCTCGGGTGAATTACTTCACAAAAAATTTGTTTTACTCTACATCTAACGGATTTGTTTTGATATATGCACCTCATCACATCATGAAAAGTCATCCAAAAACCTAAGCAGTCGCAGCAACACCGTAAGGCGCCGCCTGCGCAGTCTCGAGGTCAATGAAGCCGTACTTCTCCATCTTCGTATCCTGGCTCAAGCCCTGGAACCACGCGCCCATGTCCTTCTTGAACGCCTCCAGATTCTCCGTCCTGCTGAGGTCGATGGGCTCCTGGTCCTTGCCGATCTGGCGGATCTGGGTGCCGGCGGCGACGTTGGTCATGCCGAAGTCGTCCTCGTCCATTTGCATCTTGATTGCGCCTTGCACGCGGCCGGCGAGGATGTCTTTGCACAGGCGAGGTTCCTGGCATACCGGGCGCGCGAGGCCGACGCCGTCGACGCTCTGGAGGGCTTTGACCATGGCGCCTGCGGTTTTGAAGCCGCCGGTCACATACACCTTCGTCTTCTTGAGTTGAGGTGTGATAGCATCCGCAAATTCAAGGAAAAAGCCCTCGCGAGCCTTGGTGCTCTCACGCTTGTGGCCGAAGCCGAGAGCCTCGTAGGTGCCACCTGAAAGCTCGATGAAGTCGAACTTGTTGGCTTCGAGGATGGCGGCCAGCTCCTTGGCCTCTTCAGGCTGGAAGCCCTTCTCCTGGAACTCGACGGAGTTCATCTTGATACCAAGGATGAAGTTGGGGCTGGTGCGGCGGCGGATTTCCTGGGCGACTTCAACGATAAGGCGGGCGCGGTTCTCGAGGCTGCCGCCGTACTTGTCAGTGCGGAGGTTGGTGGACTGCGAGAGGAACTGCGCAAGGAGGTAGCCGTGAGCGCCGTGGAGTTCGATGCCATCGTAGCCGGCCTTCTCGAGGTACTCTGCGGCGTGGGCCCAGCCCTCGATGAAGCGCGCGATGTCCTCTGAGGTGGCGGCGCGGGGCTTTGCGAATTTCATGCCCATGATCTCCTTGTCGAGGTGGACGTCTGAGGCGGATATCGGGTTCTTCTGGATACGCTGCTCAACCTGGCGGCCGGGGTGGCTGACTTGGCCGACGATGAGATTGCCTTCGATCTTAGCCTGGCGAGCCAGTTCCTTGAAGGCCTCGAAGCGCTCGCCCTCGAAGGGAGCGTCAACGGGGATGATAGGGTTGCCCATTGCCTCCAGGTGGTCGTACTCGAACATGATGTTGCCAGTCAGGTTGAGGCCAATGCCGCCCTCGCCCCAGCGCTTGTAGACATTCTGAAGGTTCTTGCTGGGAATGCCACGAGCTTCGAAGTTGTTGGGATCCCAGGACGAGATACGCTCGGTCATGGCGCCCTTGAGGAACCTGTTAGGAGCATCGCGGTTGGCGAATTCGAAGTGTAGAGGCTGGCCCAGAGGCGAGGGGTCGACCTTCTCGGACTCGTAACGGGTAGAAGATGCAGACATTGTGGAAGGATTGGTATAGTTTGATTGGACGACAAAATCAGAAGATTGGATTAGAAGAGACTACGAGACATTGGTTTTGTGAAGATGATTGATTACAAACACAGTACTACTTGCCCTACCACCCGCCTCATGGCCTTCTCACCTCTCCTAGCGAGGCTGCTTAGAAATGCAGGCGAACACTTGTTGTCGGTGAGGGCCCATTACGGTCTAGAGAGCCCACACGAGCCACATCATTCGCCTTCGGCACTTGATGTCATATTTTGTGAATTCGATCTGAAGTTATGCCGGACCCTTGAAAGAGAATTGAAGATTCGTGATGTCAATCGAAGCCGAGGCCTGCCCGTTCAATGATCCTCGATCGTGGAAGCGGACGCGTGGAAATCCTCAGAATCCTTCTGTGTAGATCGAGGTCAGCGATAGATTAATGTTATGCAGACCCATAATCTAGTATGCATTGTTCGATATTGCTGACGTGTGCATAAGTCACGAGTCTTTGTCACCTTTGAGTAGCGGCACCAAGCGGTCTTCGTTCGGCGTTTCGTGGACCACGGGAATGATGGGACATGACGGTGTGCGCACATCGTGGTGTCTCAAAGTGATTTGGTCAAAAGTACGGGTTTTCCAGATCTCCTTGCAAAAAGCAAAAGATTTGATGCCCTAAGACGGAGTTGAACCGGCGACCTCGTCATTACTAGTGACGCGCTCTACCAACTGAGCTATCAGGGCTGTTCGATGGTACTCCCCGACATCACAAACATATATAGTCCTCACATCCTTGTGGCTATCTGAGATCCGAGATACTTCGTCGCCGTCCTCGACTCGGCTGCACTAAGGGAGCCTTGACCTCCTTTGCACGCGATGACTGACCAACGACCCTATGGTTCCACACCCTTTGTCCTTGCACACCTACAATCTGGCTCAGCCAGTATTCGTTATCTCTCGTGCCGTTCGCCCTGATACCAAGGAATGAAAGACAAACGAGGAGATCCTGATCCCCCGACATGCTGGACGTACGCATTCCAGAGATGTTGGCGGTTTGTGCATGCCCTTCGTATCGTCCACAGAGACAGAAGATTGCCCTACTAGATGAGTAGCATGACTGCGAGTGTCTTCAGGCGGTCTTCATCCTGAGACTCACGGTACGTGTGTGCGTCGAGCAGCCCGAGGAACCGCATTAGCAGCTCGGAGATCATCGGCTCACTGTTGTTTCTATCCTTCCGCAATTTCATCAAGACTCCGAGCGCCTCTGTCGCTTGCGTAATCGTCGTGGTGTCTGACTGGTCTGCGACCCCGGTCAACAGGTCGCGATACCCAAAGGACATGGTGAACTTGTTGACAACCAAGAACGAGTTGGTGTTGGGAACGTTGGAATAACGTTCTGTCTCTTCGCTGCACAGCATTATGGACTTTGCTAGAGCGTTCGCTGAAGCAACGACATTGTGGTTCATCCGGAAGCGGAGCTCAAACGAGACCTTCTTCATCCAAACCAGTCTTCGATCGCGCATGATCTGGCTAATGGATTTCACCGCTACCATATTTAGCGTGTTGCAATTCCTCGAACAGTCTCAACTGTTCGAAGTTGAAGTTATCGACGACGAACTCGTAAGTCTGAGAATGAGCGTAGTCGACGTGGAATCCTGTTTAGAACTCTGCGCGCATCTGCTGACAGGTCATTTCCAGCGGATGCTGCAAGATTGCAGAGAGTGCCTGGTCGCGGATGTCTTCGTCAAACAGGAACTGCTTGGCTGCTTGGGCGACTTTGCGATCCAGGATAATGGGCTTTCGGGACGGTTCATCAGCGACAAGTCCGTAGATCTCGTTTCTCAGCTCGCCAGGGATGCCTTCCAAGGTGGGTGTGGCGCCTCTCATGGATGCCATGGTGTTTAGTCTTTGGGGGTTGTTTGATTGGTGTTTGTTGCTCGATCAATGTGTAAGGTCGTTCGAGAAGTGATTCTGCGGTGGCGAGTCATTTGGTCTTGGTCCTGGACTTCCCAGGAAGTTTTATCACGCATGATTAATACCCCCGAGTAGGCAGAGCCCATTGTCAAGTGTCGCCCAGGTGTCGGTCCGCGTTTTTTGTTCCCACTGCTCCCTTAGGGCTATCATCGCGTACTCGTGCCCGTTAATGGCTTGGTGACCTGCGTCTATCAGCCTTCACTGGCCGTTACAAAGGCGTGGGGCAATCTTCAAGCTACAGACGATGAAAGAATTGTTATAAAGCAGCCGCTCGGCTGACGAAGCCATGGTAGCACGTCAGCCAATTAGCACAGTCTGATAGCCTTTCCAGTTGTTACCACTGGTCACTACGGACAACCAGACGGAAAGTCAGACTGGCACTTGTCACATTCAAGGCTTCTTGTTGCATGTGAGAGTAGATATGGTCCACGTGCCGCAGCTTTCTGACTTGGCTTGCTTCAAGCCGCAATTCCTCTCAGCCTGCAACATCAATATCACCGCACAATCTGCGCCGCGACTGTTTACCCTCGACGGCAGCTGCGACCACATCATATTCTCTGCGCCACAGCCACTCAGTCACCCTCCACGGCACCCACGACCATGTCTCATGGCCATGCCGACAAGATGGCGAGCACTACGCCAGCGTCGCCAACGTTCACAGGCATTCCCTTGGAGTTGAAACACCAGATATTCGGGCACTTGATGCACATGAGCGAAATCCCCGGTCGCATGTTCCTCAAGAAGCACAAAGACGAGTACAGTGGCGACCTTTTGCTCCAGTTCATATCCGCCAGCGTCACGAATGCTCTCAGCATGACATGCCACCAGCTGCGTGCTGAATTCGACCTGTTCCTTGCCACGACAGCCAAACGGCCCTACATCTTCATCGTCAACAACCTTGACCCGGAACAGCTTTTACTGTTTCGCACCTTCCTCGCGACATATCGCCTGTCTCACCAACACTGCGACTCGACCGCCCCGCTCCATCTCTTCCAAAACGTTACGCTCTGCCTGGAGCTAGATGGCAATATCCACCAGTCGGTCGCGGCATACCATAAAACATTGGTGCGCTACAACGGCCACGGCATCGCCCCAGAAGCTTTCGACGATTACTCAAATATTGTGGTGCAACCTGAAGTCAGTCCCTGGGACTCTGGGATCTCGGCTGGTCGGACCATGTCTCGGATCAAAGCACAAGCTGACCTCGCGGTGAATGAACTCTGCTGCATATACGAGAGTCGTTTGTGTCTTAAATCAGACCGGATTGTCGTGAAGTCGATGATCGATTACTTGGGCAGTATCTCAGATCGGCCTAAACAACATCCGTGGACATGGTCATCATGATCAACAGACGACGCAGGCTCAAAATGCTTGAACAAAGGCGCAACTCGGTGTTGAGGCAGCGTCGCCATTGCGCTCTTACTTGTTGGTATTTTACCTTGAGTGTCTCAGGGTTGATAGGCTGGCGAAAGTGAAGGAAGAACAACAGGGCAAGACGTTCCAGAGCTCATAAGAACACCAAAGCAAGGATGGTACGGTGTTGATGGCTTGAGAGCCCGCAGTAGCCAGGGTGGCCAGTGGCTCCCGGGCAGACTTACAACCTCGTTGTCACCAATCACGATTTGGAGCAACTTACTCTCTTCCACCGCTTTATCGCAGCGTACTGCTCTTCTCGTGGGATCAGTGAGATAAAGATGCAGCCCCTGCCTCTCCTCTTCGAAGAGGTCGCGCTGCACCTCAAGTCCACCTCAAGTTGGATGGGAAGCTCTACGGTCGATTGAGGACTACATCGAGGGACTGAGGATAGCACTTCTTCACAAAAGCGGCGGCGTGTTCGACGCGTTATCGGAGGTCAAGATTCTGCCGGAAAACAGCAGCAGTGTCTCTAATGATCGGGCCGCAAATCATGCCGAGTCTTTGAGGGTGTTGCAAACAAAGTGGGCGGTAGTCGACATATGCCGTATCTGCAATGTGCGCTCGTTCTTCTGGCTTGACTTGAAAGTGATGGAGCTCATGCTCGCCCACTTTACCGATAAGGTTATGGCAGATAGTCACTAAGCAATGGCGATGACAGACGAGGCTGGGGGCTGTTGACAAGCCTTGCAGGCCAATGCGCCTAGATGGGGGACAAAATGAAGAGTAAATACTCCTCGATTGAATGAATGATATGAATTTACAAGCTCTACTTGTCTTTACTTAGCAAGCTGTGAATCCTGTTTACAGATATGCTACCCTATGGCATCCCCGAGAAGACGTTCAACACTTCATCCCCAACTGCTCTCTGAGCTGTTTCCACTTCGGCTCTCATGTCAGCCCTGATCTCGGCCAGCAACTCTGCCTTAAGCTCTCGTCTCAGTTCATCTCTGAACTTCTCTTTTTCCTCCAGTCTGTGCGCTTCCTTCTCCGCTGCCCAGCGCGCCCTGATCTGGGCTTCTACATCAACTCTGATCTCTTTCCTCAACTCCATCTTGAGCTCCTGCCTCAGCTCTTCCCTGACATCGTATCTTACTCTTTCCCTGCGCGCCACTAACGTCTGCTCGACGGCCATTTTCAGCTGCTTCCTGAGTCCGAACTCCACTTCGTCCCTGATCTCTTCCGTCAACTCGGCCCTGAGCTTTGATCGCAACTTGTCTTTCTTTGACTCTCTGATCAGGTTGTCATGTGCGCGGGAGTGTAAGCGAAAGAAAGCCATCGCATAATGCGCGTCGGAATCCCCCTTATTGGAGCACGGAGGGAGGTTGTTGCAGATAGTGTTGAAAGCGTCTCTGGCTTCCTTTTCACGTGGTCGTGAGATTGCAGCCTTCTTCTCAATGGCGGTCATGTTCTGTTGTACCATGTGCGTGCTGACAGCGCCACGAGCGATCCACCAAGTGATATTTGCGGTGTCAAACCGCATGCGAGACACCGATCCCTCCCTGAGCAGAGCTCTGAGCTGCATGAATGGTGTGCGTAGCCAGTCCGGTGCGTCGAGGCCCTCGCGGACCTTGTCGACAGAAATCAGAACGTTGTTGTTCAAGTGAAAGCGGACCAGCGGCTTGCCCGTGGTAACACAGGATCGAACATATGAAAGAACAGAAGGTACTTGCTCAAGGAGTTGGGCATAATCGCCGAGTTGGTCAACATCGTAGTTCTCCACCTCCAGACAGTAGTGGGCAACACCAGTAACCATCGCTTTGTGGCGGTGGATAGCATCGAAGTCCTGGCGGAGTTGGCGACATGTGTGAGTGAGTGGGTGCTTAGCAACAGTGTCCCAGAGTCTATCTTTGGCGTCGGCTGGGCCCAACTCGATCTTGCGGCCGATGAAGTTGACTTCGTCGATGCTCTCAGCCACCAGATGGAAGATGTTGTTCCTCAGCTCGGCAGGGAGACCGGGGAGTGAGGCTTCTCGTTGCGGCTCAATGGCCTGCTTTGGCGAAGATTTCTCCAAGCGAGGCATTGCTTTTGTGGTGGTGCAACTGGGCGTGGAAGGGCGCGTGTTATTGTTATGAGCTTGTTCGTTCACTGGTACTGGACGTTGTATTATCGAAGCGTGTGGAACGTGTCGGCACGGACGAGGATACTTGCGGCGAAAAAGGTGATGGGTGTTGGAGTTGCGTGTTGAAAGTGTCGCAGGTGGCGATGAGACCAGGGTGATACATGTAGTTTCGTAGGGTGAAGGCGCGGGTGCGCGAGACCATTGGTTAGAGACAAGTGCTGCGACTTGTACTTTCTGCCGTATGAGTTGCACAGAACTTTGTGCTCTCAACTTGTGACATACGTTGGAAGCACATGCGATAGTAGTGAACCCTCTTAATTTTGTTCGATGAAGACGCACGTGAAGGGAAAATGCAAACCACACCACACAAGCTCCACACGTACCACATACCTAGTACCGTACTCGTTGAATGCATCCTGGCAAGTCGCAGATCTGTTGAACAGGTATGTTCTTCATATCCCCCAATTCAGCTTCTGGCACCTCACCCACTACTCCAACTTTCAAGCCTTTCCTGTATCTACCTCTCCAGCTCCGCCTCGGCCTCACCTTTCAACTCATCCATGATCTCTGCTCTCAGTTCTGCCTTCAATTAGTCCCTCAACCTCGCTTTCAGCTTGCTTTCCAATCGCTCCTCCAACGCTTTGCTGGCCCGTTTCTCTCGAGCCTCCCTCAGAGGCTTGAAGTGATCGCTATGTGCGTCGTCCAGTTCGCTGGACGACATCCGTATAATGTTCAAATTATGATACTCTCCATCATATGAATAATGGAGATACCCTCGACCTATGCGGTCGTCGCTCAGATACTTGTAGACCCTCCTCAATTCACTTTTCGCTCTTGTCCCCAGACTCTGCGTGGGTGCAATCTTCTTCTGCTAACATGGCATGGCATGGCTGGTGATTTGAGATTGATGTTCAACTCAATGCACTCATTCATGTAGCCTTGGCTGATATCGAGTGACTGCTGCAATTCCGAAAAGCACCAGTGAAGGCAACGCCATCCTCTATTGAGCTCACTGCAAAGGAACTAAATTCCTAGTGACGATGATCGCAGCTGTAAGTCGTGCCCAAGGTCTTGTCGGCGCCAGAAGCGAAGATGTATTTGTGAGCTAGTTTGAGTGTGGGTGAAGACGTTGAAGTCGATGTCGAGTGTGTGGTGTTGGTTGGAATGGCGAGATTCAGAGGTGGCTTTTTTAGTAAGAGGGTTGGCGCACGGGAGGGTCAAGGAGCAAAGGGCCGTGGCGTGTACCTTCACTGTTACATGCGTCATCGTGGATGCTGTTCACTTGATCGTAAGCGTTCCCATCGCCAGTGAATGAACTTTGGTCTCTGACAGGTAGATATGCTCTGCTGGGCGTCGCTAGCCGCCTGCAATAGCAACGGGTAACTGCCGTAAAGCATCGCTCTCGTCTGGCCATGTTTGTGGTTGGAATGGTCTCGGAGAATATTTGGTACCTCAACCTCGATTACTGCTCCCATCATTGACGTAAGCCAGAACCAGGTGCAATAAATATTGAATTGCTATGGTAAACACGC
Source organism: Cladosporium cucumerinum (assembly GCA_023634325.1). NCBI lineage: Eukaryota > Fungi > Ascomycota > Dothideomycetes > Cladosporiales > Cladosporiaceae > Cladosporium > Cladosporium cucumerinum. The sequence continues at coordinate 1,735,329 of JALDQA010000007.1, forward strand.
ATGTCATGTATATCAATGGCTGTTGCATTGCTACCATCACGTATCAGCATTTCATTGCACTTACCACTCCTGGCCACTGGATATGTACAAGATCTCTCTCAGATTTGCGAAGCTTGCATCTGAGCCATCATGTCAATTCTCAGCTCGTCCTGGAGCTCCTGGTTAATCTTCAGCATCTCCTTCTCATCTCATCTCTCACGATCTGCTAGAGTGATGACGTCTCCGAGGCGTCCCATGCGGTTCATGTCGTTATTTCGAGCTCGACGATGTGTTTCGGAACACGTTTCGTGACGCAATAGCGCTAGACCGGATAGAAATCCTTGCGAAGCGTGTGGTAGGATTGGCTGAGCGGATGTTTGGGGATGGCATACCGCACGCGGTTTGCTGCTTCCATGGGAATGCATGAAGGACTGGTGAGTTTGCACCCGACGAAGCTGACTTCGTCAAGGTTGGCGGCGACCCTGCCGAACATTTTGCCCCTCAGCTCAGGAGGTATGCCATGCAATGAGGCTCTCGGTGGGGTTTCCGCCATAGCGTTAGTGGAAGGTGACCGGGGTGGCTCGCAGCAAATGGAGAACAGCGGGTGACGTGTTTGCCTGCAGAGTCAGTAACGGTAGAGTATGAACTGACCATGACTACCAAATAGGGCTCACTGGTCCCGATAAATATGTGCATGTCTTGTACGCCCTCCCCGTTAGCACCTCTGTGACTTCGAATGCAGCTGAGCCTGAGACGTCAGAGTCCTTGGTTCAGTTGATGCACATGTGTATCAATACAACGTGACACTTGCCACATGGTTTGCCATCCTTTCTCGGCGGTGAGGCCAGAAATACTTGAGAAGAGATTCTAAGGAGAGCAGAACTCTAAAACTGTGTTGAGACGATGGGTCACGTGACTTGCGTATCGCTGGTAATATGGATGATCCACTGGCAAAGGCTACCAGCATCAGCGGACAGACGAGACTTCTCCATACCGGACTTCCATGGTTTGATCTTTGCGATGGTGGCATCTTTATTTTGTGGCGTGCTCGTTTATGTTGGCTTCCTATCACCGGGAGTAGGTGAGGTCCAAGGTCGGCCGCCAAGCCTCGGGGTAAAATTCCGCTAGAGAAGAAGAGCTCCAGCAAAAAGTTCAAACGACGAGCTCCTGCCAGTCGCAAAGCCGAGTTTGCCCATTGACAACCAACCAACACACACAAACAATCCACATACACAACCGCAGCAATGGCCAAGACCGAGAACGATATCCGCGAGAAGAAGGAGAAGAAGGACAAGAAGCGCAAGGCCGACGAGGACGTTGAGGATGTCTCCGCAAAGAAGGACAAGAAGAAGAAGCGCAAGTCTATCGACGCCGACGGCGACGCTGTCATGGACGCCGCCGTTGAGGTGAAGGAGGACGCCGACGAGGAGAAGGCCGTTGTCACAGTGCCCGTTGGCGCTCTCGTGCCCTTCGCAAACCCGCTCGCGGACGAGAAGCAGCAGAAGAAGGTCCTCAAGGCCGTGAAGAAGTGTATGCGACAACGATGAGCCTGAAATTGGAAGAATCCATTACTGACATTTATGACAGCTGCGAAGAACAAGGCCCTCAAGCGCGGTGTCAAGGAGTGCGTCAAGGCCATTCGCAAGTCCCCCGCTGGCATCCCCGGCGCAGTCGACTCTCCCTCCGGTATCGTCGTTCTCGCCGCCGACATTTCCCCCATGGACGTCATCAGCCACATTCCCGTACTCTGCGAGGACCACAACATTCCCTACCTCTACGTGCCCAGCCGCGCCGAGCTTGGTGCCGCAGGCAGCACCAAGAGGCCCACCAGTGTCGTTATGATCACACCCAAGCAGGGCAAGGGCGCCGAGAAGGAGTCCGAGGAGGAGTGGAAGGAGACCTACGCCGAGCTCAACAAGCTCGCCGTCAAGATGGGTCAGACCGTCAAGGTGTAAAGCTTGCTACGACTTGCTTTGCATGAGGGCGCTCTGGTATCGTCTGACTGGTTGGTTGGGAAGATCGGGAACGGGAGTCTGGCGTTTCACAGCGATGACAGAGGGTTCATTGTGTTTTTTCTAAGACAGGGTGTACGAAATATGTGTACAGTGCACGCTCACAATCAAAGCCATCTATTTTCAGACAGACATTCCACTGTGTCAGGACACGAGTAGGAAGCCATGTGTCTCACTTTGCTTCATGCTGACTATGCGAGTCTCAAAGCATGTCTAAACCACGAACACTTCGCGAAAGCAATCGACAGCGACGTCTCACGTTTTCTTAGACATAAGAGACAGTAACTTTGACAGCGAGCGACCTGAGACCTCGCATTTCGCGAAGCAAGCAGTCATGATGTACACAAAACCCCTCAAGCGTCCGCACGAGAACCGATGATCTTTACCACCACCATCGTCTCAATAGCAACACGACAGCAACGATGGCCAGAACCAAAGGCACCGCAACCAACGCAAATCCCATGCCTCGCAAGGGACAAGCAACAACACCAAAACCCACCGGTAGTCGCCCAGCTCCCGCTCAAACCCAAGTCGGGAAGCCTGGCAAGCAAGGCACACAGCGGCAACCTTTCGCATACAACTCAGTCGCCTCAGGCCGTGTCAAGAAATGCCAAGCCAAGCCAACAAGCAAACGAAACGCAACGGCTCCGAAGAAGCCTAACAGGCATCCTGACAACGACGATTTTGACCCCAATCAGGAGTACAAAATCAAGGGCATCATCGATGAGAAAGTAAGGAAGTACCTGATTAGGTGGGCTGGCAAGGACAGTGACGGTGGCGACTTCGTCGACTCATGGGTCCCAAAGAGCTTTGCGAACAAGCTCGCCCGGCTTGACTGGGCTTTGAGAAAGGAGCAGAACAGAAGGAATTCGTTTAATGATTCTGACAGCGAAGAGGACGAGGAGGAAGAGGAGGAGGTGTAGGGACGTGGGAAGCAGAAAAAGAAGACGAAGGCGATGCCGAAGAAGAGCACCAAGGCTGGTGCTCAGAAAGCGAAGAGGATAAAGTGATTTTGAAGAATCTAGCAGCAGGCGTGATGATCGAGACAAGAGAGTGCTTGGATCTACTGTGGCTGATGCTGATTTTTGATTAGCTAAAGTTGTGACAAGATGAATAGAATGCGCGTTTGCTTGACTTATGCCTCACAATCTTGTGGAAAATTGTTTGTGCATCGACTGATGTTGAGAATGCATTCCCAGCAAACGAAAAGATGTTGTTTCTTCAGATTGTAAGGATAAGCATGTCACGCAGTATTACTGCTTTGTCCCGTAATGTAGTGAATGCATGATGCAGTGCTTTGAGACAGCTGAATTTTCCAAAAATGACTGACGATACATATAAATCCACCGTAACTGTCTTGGACTGGGCTTCATAGTCATGCAACCGCTGAGATGAAAGGAAAGAAGACCACCGCTCTGAACAGAAATGGCTTGCGCCACACTGAAGATCCACCCGCTATCGAGGGTCGCCAACTCAAATCGACCACCCGTAAGACTCAAGAGCCTGGCCATGCCAGCGGAAAGCGCCAGTCAGAGGCACGTGCTTCACAATCCCGAGACAATACAAGAGACGGTCAATACATAGACCTCGATGACGACGATAGTGACGAAAACGGCAACAGCTGCAAAGAGAGTGACGATGAACGCAACAAAGGCATCGAAGAAGCAAACGACCAAATCAACTCCGATGACTTTGAGAATACGGAGGACATGAGGGACGATGACAGCGTCGAGAGCGAAAGCGAGGAGTTCTTGAGAATACACGGCACGTTTCGCACTGAGATTTCCACGGCAACCCGCAGGGTAGCCGAAGAAGAGTTCCTTCGCAACAAGAGAGAACTGATTGGTCTTCCGGAAGAACACAAACAGAACGACGGGCAACAGAAAGCTCAACGGTTCTGCACGTGGGCGTTGCGACAGGTCAAAAGGCGGATCAAAGTGTTGAAGGAAGAAGAGGCGGCGAGAGGAGAAGACTCCGGGAGCGATGGGCTTTCAGATTCGGATGAGAACAAGATGTGGAAGATGTATGGTATCATCGCAGAGGATGACACTCAATATCTCGTCGCTTGGAAAGGCGCCAACAGGAACACTGGGCAAGAGTATGGCGATGAATGGACAGCGAAAGAGAATGTTGAAGGGAATGGCAAACGCGAGTGGCAGGCGTACAAGCTAAAGAAGGCGCGAGGAGAAGAATCGTAAGTTGTAGTGAATGCTGAGGTCGTTGCTGATGAAGCACTGTTAGGCAGCTGTAATTGAACCTTGACCGCATTGTATCTCAGCGATTTGGGAAATGCTTGTCCCAACGAACAGAGTAGCAGCTATTATCACAGACAGGCAGGGAAAAGGGTATGCCGTACGTACTGACGATGCGTCTCCAGAGGTGATATGTGAGCCACAGTGTGGCGTTGTTGGTAAAAGTACTCTTTTCAAGTAAAATACTACTAGCACCGACCAGTCATTACGAGTGACGTCCAGTCAAGCCGGTGCTGAACCCATTGAATTCGACCAATAAGCAAGGAGGCGACGGGAGCCTTGGGAAGTGAGGTTCCTTTAGTGTCAGTATTTCTGTGGTATATATTATTGGCTCTTGAACAAATATGGCATCCATTGACAAATCTTTGACAAGCAATTCTTATACCACTGACCGTAATGATGAACAATATCTCCACCAAACACAAGCAGTTACGTCTGCGAGGTGTATTTGCCACTCAGATCCGCCCAGCAGCGAGATTCTCACTAGCGTCACGGGCCGCGCTAGGGTTTCCGAGGCGCAATTGTAAGCGCTCAAGTTGCCCTCCATCACTTGCACGTAACTACATGTACGGAACACTTTCTCGCGATAATAACGTACGACACTACGAACATGGCGCCACAAATCAAGCAAGATCTTAACAGGTCAGGATGGGAGACTACCGATATGCCCTCCGTCTGCGAGCGCTGCCTTCCAGACAATCCATATGTACAAATGCTCAAAGAGGACTACGGCGCAGAATGCAAGCTTTGCACTCGACCTTTCACAATTTTCCGCTGGAAAGCAGATAGGACTGCTCGCCAGAAGCGCACTGGAATCTGCCTCACATGCGCCCGCCTGAAGAACTGCTGCCAGTGTTGCATGCTGGATCTGAGCTTCGGACTGCCTATTACGATCAGAGATGCGGCGCTCAAGATGGTTGCGCCAGGCCCTACGAGCGACGTGAACCGAGAATATTTTGCGCAGAACAATGAGAAGGAAATCGAAGAGGGCAGGGGTCTGGAGGGCTACGAGAAGACAGACGAGAAGGCGAGGGATCTCTTGCGGAGATTGGCAGCCTCAGAGCCATACTACAAGAAGCAGAGGAGGCTAGAACAAGAGGGCGAAGGACAAAAACTTCTTGAGGGCGGTGAGGGATCAGCAGGCGCTTCAAGCTTTGGACCGATCAGGACGGCGGACACGAAGAAATCAGCATACGGGTCTGCCTATGCCTCACCCAAGGGCAGCGCACCAGTAGCGCGTGGTGGAAAGGCTGGAGCCAGATCTGGACGACCATTCCCAAGCGCGGCCGCTCTACCCCCAAAGCCTGCGGATATTGCGCCTCCAGCAGACGTCAACATCACGTCTCTATTCGTCACTGGCGTGGAAGACGACATGCCCGAGCACGAGATCCGGACTTACTTCACACAATATGGTGCTCTCCGCAGCTTGGTCTGCAGCCATCGCTCGCACTGCGCATTTGTCAACTACATGGAGCGATCATCTGCCGAGAAAGCAGCAGCAGCGTGTCAGGGACGCGCGCTGGTGAAAGGCGTACCACTACGAGTGCAGTGGGGTCGCCCGAAGCCCTTGGACTCCATGGACCGTGACACGAGGATGGAGAACGCAAGGTCAGGAAGGTCGACACAGGGCTCGAAGCCAGCAGTCGGTGGATCACAGAAGGCTATCGCAGGTTCCTCTGCGGGAGCCAAAGCGCCATCTGCTCCGACTGACGATCTTGACAGCCTTTTGGTCGCGGCACCACCAGGTGCGGACGATAGGCAATACGCGGCACAGAATGGCGAATAATACATGATGCTGCATCGGTTGGGTGATTTTGTTGATTTGAGCGAGGCGTAAGGCGTTTCTGGGCAGTTGGGGCGCGGTATGGCGCTTTGCCGACATTGAAAGGACATCGATGCACTGATTTAAGTACAATCCGTACGATTGTAGACGCTTGAAAAACAATTTTCGCATGCTAGTCCGTACCGCTGTCATGGGACTTCATTCCAAGTGTCCGATAATCTTATCGTACCAGGTATTGAGACACATCGGATGTAATTAAGTATCCGGACTGGGTTTTTGCACGGCCATCCGAAGGCGAAATATTGATGGCTTCAGCAGTAGTCAATATTTAGAACTCAAAATGCGTCTGAATTACCACCAGCATAACAACTCCATGTTCAAGATCGCTGTTGATTACAGCAATAATCATATCTAATATAAGAAGGATACATAAATAATGTCCATCTAAATCTAGCAATGCACGGATCTTCCGCTACGGACAATTGGTTTCGGGTGAGGCCGTCCGAAGCTCTCAACTGCGGCGAGAATAATCCGCCGCAAGCTCAAATCCTCGTCTCAACCGCCTCCGCCAACAACACCCGCCCTGTCTCCCAGCCCACCACCTCTATCTTTCACTCGCTTGTCATCCTCCACCCTCACTAACCTCTCCGCCGTCACCTGGATATCCCATATCCCTCACATCCCTCACAATGATCGGCGCCCGCCTCTCCCGCGCCCTGCGCGCAACCCCGACCGCCGCATTCCCGAGATCGACCACAGCTTTCCAGAGGGTTCCCGCCCTGAGGGTTCAGAGAGGCTATGCTTCCGCCAGCGGTGTCAAGGAGATGGCCGTTCGCGATGCGCTGAACGAGGCCATGGCCGAGGAGATGGAGAGGAACGAGAAGGTCTTCGTTCTTGGTGAGGAGGTTGCTCAGTACAACGGCGCGTGAGTCTACCCAGAGGCCTGGATCTGTCTTTCTGTGAGGACGGGAAGATTGGAAAGCATACAAGAGTCGCCGCCACTGCCACGCGGAGCTTTGAGCGGCTGTGGCGAGCGTTGGGAAAGAGTTGGAGAATAAAGTACACAAGCTGACAGGATTCTTCTCCAGCTACAAGGTCACCAAAGGTCTGCTCGACCGCTTCGGCGACAAGCGTGTCATTGACTCTCCCATCACCGAGTCCGGTTTCTGCGGTCTGACCGTCGGTGCCGCCCTCGCTGGCCTCCACCCCGTCTGCGAGTTCATGACCTTCAACTTCGCCATGCAGGCCATTGACCAGATCATCAACTCCGCCGCTAAGACTCACTACATGTCTGGTGGTATCCAGCCTTGCAACATCACTTTCCGTGGTCCCAACGGTTTCGCCGCTGGTGTCGCTGCCCAGCACTCCCAGGACTACTCCGCCTGGTACGGTTCCATCCCCGGTCTTAAGGTCGTTGCGCCTTACTCTTCCGAGGATGCCAAGGGTCTGTTGAAGGCCGCCATCCGCGACCCCAACCCCGTCTGTGTCCTTGAGAACGAGCTTCTCTACGGTCTTAACTTCCCCATGAGCGAGGAGGCCCAGAGAGACGACTTCGTCATTCCCGTGAGTACAGGCGCATACGCATTTCAATTGGAATCGAAACTAACAATCTGAACAGATCGGCAAGGCCAAGATTGAGCGCTCCGGCAAGGACCTTACCATCGTCACCTTCTCCCGCTGCGTCGGCCAGTCCCTCGTTGCCGCTGAGGCTCTCCAGAAGAAGTACGGCGTTGAGGCTGAGGTCATCAACCTCCGTTCCATCAAGCCCCTCGACCTCGAGACCATCATCAACTCCGTCAAGAAGACTGGTACCATGATGGCCGTTGAGTCTGGCTTCCCCTCCTTCGGTTTCACTGCCGAGATCATTGCTCTCACCTCCGAATACGCATTCGACTACCTGAACGCTCCTCCCGTCCGTGTCACCGGCGCTGAGGTTCCCACTCCTTACGCCGAGAAGCTCGAGAAGATGGCCTTCCCCGACGAGCACCTCATCGAGCAGTACGCCGCCAAGCTCCTCCGTCTGTAAACGCAGAACATGAAAGTTTTGCCGGCAGCCAAGCAGGTGTCGGATATCACACATACATTCTGGATGATTGGAAAGCGTTGTACTGTAGCAGACGGTCGTCTGCGCAATACAACAACATAATGGAGGGGGCGTCTAAAGGCTGATGGGAAATATGTGGCTCCGTCCGCCACTCGAGAGTTCGTTCCCAAAAGGGAAAACTTGAGCTAACTCGTGCTTCTCTCGCGCACGAGTGTCAGTAGGAGTCGCTTTGTATTGTACGCGAGCACGGTGTTTTTTCTTCTGGTAACTTTTTCTTGCTCGGTATACCGATCGGTCTCGTGATTTATTCTCTGTTGCTAGCTAGGCCCTCTGTATCTAGGCGGAGTTTGTTTATGCTGAGGCATAGCGTGGGATTCGATGAAATATTGGTCTGACATTGCCATGTTTTCACATTTTCCTAATTTTTATGGTACCGCGCTGCCTTGACTGCGCACGCGCCTGCGCCTGATCGTCGAGGGTAGCACCTAACTTCATGGAATGTCGTCTGCCTGTTGAGTACTCAAGCCCAGCATCTCTGCCAGCTCAAGGAACCCACCAGACTCGCTTGTGGCCGTCCGGCCATCGATGAAAGCATCGTTTTCACTTCTTACAACCCGGTGGAAGTCTTCAGCATGCCGCTCTTCCCAAGCCTGCAGATCCTCAGTCCAACGTTGCACGTACACAGTCCTCATGCCACTGCTAGCTTGTCAGCTTCATTCCGGCGTGTCCTGCTCCATCAAAGACATGAACGTACATTTTCTTCGCGGCTTCAAGGTCATATGCATGGGCCGCGACCATCACACACTCTTCTGGTTTGCGTCCCAGGAGCTCGATGGCTTTGTGGTAGATTGCAGGGTCGGGTTTGGTCAGGCCGAGGAGCTCACTGGAGAGTAGCAGGTCGAAGTCGAGATTGGAGGATTTGGTGATGTCGATTTGGAGACGGGCTGTGCCGTTGGCGAGGACGATGCTTCGATGGTGACTTTGTTAGATTGATGGATCGAAGACGCATGCTTTCGCTTTGGGTAGCTTACATGTCGAAATTGGACTTTAGCATGGGTAAAGCTGCGGTTACATCTGGCCATGCTGGTAGTGTTCAGTGTCAAACCCTTTCAATCCATTGGAGATAAGAATCACCTTTCTGCGAGTGCCATGCTCTCACACAAGTGTCCACTTTGTCAGCCTTCATCGTCCACCCTCCGCTGTGTAGCAAGGCCAGCAGTGTTCGTCGATGCGTCTCGTCGATGTCTTCCTGGGGCAAGCCAGCGTCAAAGCGGCTGTGGATCTCATTGAAGAACCTGTGTCGCCATGATAGTGCGTTGGGCGATGATGCTCCGATGTCGTTTGATGATGAGACCGCGTCTTTGAGGATTGGTGAGACCGTGGAGTACCAGTCGAGACAAGTTCCCATCAGGTCGAATATCAGCGCCTTGATGGGCGCTGTGGACAGAGGGTTTTCTTGACGCACCTCGGACATTTCAATTTTGTTGTTCAGTTGTGTTTGATACTTGTAGTCTTAGTTGACGAATTGCTCTTCGACATAATAACCCGCGTAGGCAACAGGAATTGTAATCCGTACAGCCAAGAATCCTTCGCGCCCTATTGCACGTACTTATAACTTATCGATTTGTGTGCTGCACACGTCGTAAGTAGCACATCAACTGCTGTGAGATCCGTCGTTATATCTGTAAATGCCACAAAAGATGCAGTAATGCTATCAAGGTAGTGACGATTGTCGGTATTGCACCCTATCGATGTCCCATATTTTCCGCATTGTCCATCGTCACTCAAAGCTACTCGCATTGTTCTCGTCCTTTTCAGGTAGTTTGTGTTGTTTTTTGGGCAATCTCAGAAGTCAAAGTGCAGAACATGATGGTTTTTGCGGTAATGGTGTCTCTCGCGTGCTTTTGAAATGTTGTTCGATGCCTAGTCTCTCACCAATGAATGCAGAATGGACATGAGAACGTGCAGCAGATACTGTTCAATCAATGCAACAGCTTAAAGCGGCACATTCACCTCCGTCAGCGTCTTTGAAGTTCGGTCGCCCCCTTGGTCAGCTATAATCAGAAAACCGTTGATTTCGACATTAATCAACCAAACCTGTTTCGAACATGTAGCCCCCAGCTGATTCAACGATTCTAAACCATCGACAACCTTGATTTACTTGTTTAACTTATAGAAAGTCGCCCTCGAGTGGCCCTTCGGGCGCCTTCGGCCAACAAAAAAAACACGATTCCACCCGTCGAAAAATGATGGTGCCAGTGGGGTTTGAACCCACGCGGATCTCTCCAGTAGAGTATATATCATATAAACTTAAATCTACCGCCTTAGACCACTCGGCCATAGCACCGTTTGAGTACTCGATCGTTGTTGCATAAAATATGATCCTCAAATGAAGATTGAGGAAAGAGCGATGAGGGTGGCGACGACGCGCAAAGCTGGGAATCGACGGCAATGACAAACGACGACGACGACAGGTTAAATCACTGTAGGCTGCTTCAATCAACCTGTTTGCAATGCATTACAGGGCCGATTCGGATGTGTGCGGACGGTGAATGCAAAAGTCTTTTTTATTCAGGTGTATATGTAGCAACACCAGCAACAACACCACGCCACAGCACCACACCGCAGTGCGGCATTCAGCACGCAAAACCCTTCTTGATTACTACAATATGCTCAGCTATGATTGCGCTTGAGATCAATGTCGTTGGTATGAGCGATTTGTGCCCAAAACAAAAGGAACATGGAGGAAATCGTGATTGGCACCACGAACTGCAAGCACACGATGCTAAACATCGAGGACGGGGCATCTGGACAGGCTATGCAGTTCGATCTAGGGCTCCGATCTCATCTACCTTCAAGTATAAAACAGCTTGCAACGTGAATAGACATGTTCGCGGGATTCGTTCTTTGAGAAGTGCAATATGGATTTGGTTTATGGAATGGAATCGGAGACCCCTTCCCACAGATCGGCACCAGGACCACGCCACAGCATGGCGATGACACCAAAGAACCCTTTCAAGTATTCTTACACGCTTATCTTTATGCTATACATATCTTACAATCATAATACACCCACTCACATCATAATTTACCTCCCACCAGCCTTGCGCCTCATGAAAGAAACCGTCTGTCTCGGCCTAGGTCTCTGCATGTGCACTGGCTTCTTCAACTGCCCTCCCAACAACCACGCATTCAACGGCCTGCGAATACCCACAAATTTACCCTTAGGGCTGAAGACCTCGACCTCAGGCACGCTCGACCTAGAGCCGAAAGCATCCTCGCCCGAAGAGGAAGAGGAGTGTAGATTGCCAGGCTTGGAACGCACTTGGGCGACTAGCTCGACCCAGCCGACACCTTCGATCAGGAGGTCTGCGCTGTAGACTGTGAAGGGCAGGTTGTCTGCTTTTTGCTTGCCGTCTGAGCGGCTTGTCACGGGGCCGGCGCGGCGCTTGGTAACGTCCCATTGGAGTTTGAAAGTGCCTGCGCTGGCCATGTCCTGCTTTGCGGCGTCTGTGGCGACTGAGGGCACGGTGCCGGCGTATGGTTCCTTGGTCTCAGGGTGGAGACCGGTTTGAATTGCGATCGCCTTGTCTGTGCCTGTCGTGTGCGGTTTGAGCGCTGGCGAGACGAACGGGTACATGAGGAAGACGAGGGAGTCAGTCTTGGGTGTTATGCGGATTGCGCCGCCGAGGAGGAGGGATTGGCCTGGTTTGATCGAGTGCTGCTCTGGCGTGACACGGCCTTCCATGACGAGGTCGTTGCGGTGCTCCGGTAGGATGTGTTCGTCGAGGGAACTACGATGGATGCCAGGAAGATCTATAAGCTCGCCCTTGCCTTTACCGAAAGGTACGCGAATGGGCGAAGCTGTCGTGCCTGGGAGCGAAGAAACCAGTGGCATTTGTGGGTATGCAGTTTCGGGCTGCGCTGGTGGCAGGAGTGACGCATCCTCGTCTTCGTCGAAAATGACGTCTTCTTCGTCTTCTTCCTCTGGCTCTTCGTTCTCCTTCTTGGGCTGCTCTTCCAGGTTTTGCTCGACCAGATCAAAAGCATCTAGCGCAGGCTCTTCGACAATAGTCTTGACCATATGCGCAGACCCCTCTTCCTCAAAGGGATCGACCTCGCCATCATCCAGAGCTATTGGTCTTTCGACCATGGCAGGTTTCTCGGCATTTTCCTTTCGCGTGTTTTCCATGAGGACCCTTTTCTGTCCTCTGTTTTTTGGGAACACGACTTCGAACAGAGCGCTCTTTCCGACGTTCACCTTGCCCACCATCCATGCAGCTCCACCCTGTCTGTAGATATCTTCTTTGACATTCTTCGTCCACCATCCTCTCTTAGACGAGACACATCTCACGTTGCCGAGACGAACGTTCTTTCCTGACCTACCCAATGCATCTCGCAAGCATTCCTGCAGGTAATGCATCATCTTGTCCACCTGCTCTTTCTGTGGCGCAAGCAAGTCACTCCTCGTGATGATGAAGCTGACTTCTGCTACGCGGCCGCGCATGTATCGCATGCTCTTAGACCGTCGATTCTGCGTTCGTAGCCGAGGTAGGTCCAGAGCATGTTGCAAGTTTGGAATGAGCGACATGGGAAAATCGGCAGCGTCAATCACATGGTAGATGTGATTGTGCTTGTGCGGCGACTCTTCAATAATCTGCTGAATCGAATGCATAGACGGATGAATGATCGGAGTTCCGACGCCATTATGATGAAGGAGGTGGCAGCGATCGCATATTGGAACTTCGTCTTCGTTGGCGGGCTTCGCATCCTCGATGACCACGCCGGTATGGCTTTTCAATGCACCGCTTTGCAGCGCCTTGCGGAACACTTCATCATCCTCTTTCTGCTTCAACTGCACTGCATCACGCTTCCGTCTCTTGTTGCCGTAGTATCCTGCCGCATCCGATTCGACTGTCTGGCTTGGTGCGCCACATCCAGGGCAGACGACAGGCAACTTCCGCCACTCGACCCTTTGCGGTGTGGGACCAGAGGGAATGGGTCGCGGAAGGTCGTCGGGTATCTCAGTCGTCGAGACACTCTCATGACGATGCTCGGTCTGGCAGAAAGCACGGCGGCTGCCGTCAGTCCATCGTGGAGGGTGTGATAGCAGGCGAGTGCTGCCAGCAGATGTTCTTTCAATCCATCGTTGCTGGGTAGCTGCACGTGCTGCTCGCGTCGAGTGTCGCAGCGATGGCAGCATCAAGTACGTATGTCCAGCGGCTTTCAAAAGCAAGACGAAGACAAGTCCGTTCAGTCGAAAGAAATCATTCCCTTCCCTACTCAGCAACCAACCCTTGAAGAGAAAGGCTGGTGCAGCAAGTGGGTGGATCCCGAGTCCGGGGTACAGTAGCTTTTGCGCAGACAGGCTCGCGCCGGACCTTATGTCTAAATGGCCAGATTGAGATTGGCAATGCCCCAACCTTCGTTTATCGTGCGTGGCCCTTGAAGACCTTAATCCCACGAAGACTCTCTCTCTCTCTCTTTCTCTCTCTCTCTCTCCAGCCACTCTGTGAGCATACAGAAGGATAGTCTGGAACATTGTATTCAAGAGCAAGGAACATCGCTGGTCGTGTGGGGAAAGTGCCGGGCTGTCAATACATATCACGAATACGAGCTGAGATGGAACCCTGAACACGAGAGAGTCAAGAAAGAAATACGAAACAGCTGGACCTGCCACGGCGCACACGAGCGACGACCGTACAGAAACACCGGCGCATCCGCGCAAAACAACCATACCGCCAACGGCGACCACAATGATGCAGTTCCCATACCCGCGCAAGACCTCACAACCGCAGGCATACAAGCCACGCTCAACAACATACCGCCGGCGCAACCTGCGGAGCCTCTTGCCATACATCCTCGGCGGCGCGGGAGTCTTCGCCTTCTTCTTGTACCTCCTCAGCGGCTCGTCCAAACCCATAACTTCCACCACCCCGCCGCCAGGAACCTCCAAGGTCGTTATCGTCACGCCCATTGACCCCAAACTCAGCGCCGCGCACGCAAACGACATCAAAGAGAATCGCCGCGACTACGCCCAGCGCCATGGCTACGAGACCTTCTTCCCCAGCACCTCTGACTACGACCTCATGCCCAACATCCCACCCTCCTGGGCCACCGTACCCGCCCTCCGCCACGCCCTGACCCTATACCCAGACACCCACTGGATCTTCTACCTCACGCCCACCGCCCTGATCATGAACACCCGCGAACCTCTCTCCAGCATAGTCCTGCAACCCTCCAAGCTCGAATCCCTCATGATCACCGACAAGCCCGTCGTGCCCCCGGACAGCGTCATCAAAACCGTCTCGCACCTCAAAGGCGAGCGCGTCGACTTCGTCCTCTCGCAGGACCGCGAGGGTCTGGCGGGCGGCAGCTTGCTCATCCGCAACACCGACTGGGCCAAGTTCTTCCTAGACGCCTGGTTCGACCCGCTGTACCGCAGCTACAATTTCCAGAAAGCAGAGGGTCACGCCCTCGAGCATATCGTGCAGTGGCACGGCACGGTTCTGGCGAAGTTGGCGCTCGTGCCGCAGCGGGTGTTGAACTCGTATACTAGGGATACGGGTGCGAGCAACGAGGGTAAGCTATTCTTCTCACCATCATCATTATTATTATTATCATCATTATTATCATCATTATCATCATCATTACTAGCAAATTCAAGACATAGTACTGATTTTGTGACATGTAGGCATCTACCAAGAAGGCGACTTCATCGCCAACTTCCACGGCTGCGCTCGTGACGCTGCGCGCAGCTGCGAGGAGGAAATGAAGCCTCTCTTGACCCGCTGGCGCGAACTGCGAGACGGCGAGAGGAGAAGGTAGAAGCAGCAGCAGCCGCAGCAGCATTTTCGCCGCCATCTCCTGCATTTTCTTCACGAAAGGTGTTTTTCCGCTTCTTGCAGATCTACGGTTTGCGCGGGGGAAGGGGTTTCCACAGCAATGGATACTTTTCCCGAGAGCCGGAGATTATGTGTCAGTTGTCAGCTATTCGATATGGTTGAGGGGTCATTACTTGATTTTTGAGGGCAAAAAGAGCACATGGCATAGGTTTTTTTTTTCCTTCCTTTTTTCTTTTTTGCTTTTTCCCCCCCCCCCTTCTGCATTGCTGTATGGAGATATTCGAAAGACATTCGCGTTTTATAAAAGTATTCGGGTTTCTGTTTCAAATTCTACGGTCTTTGCTGTGTGCGTTTTGATCGCCGGACAGGGAGACGTGGGTAGTAGATAGAGAGGTGGGCAGGTTCGAAAGGGTCAGCAACACGTTTACAATGTGCATGTTGACTGACCATCAGCGTCAAGTCGACCAGGGAGTGGTGGAAGTCAGGGAAGGAGGAGCAGGCGTCCACGATGGCGGAATGCATGTAGCCGGACATTAGTGTTGTATGAAGAATGAAACGGGCCTCGCACTATTGCAATGGACGAGATGTAGGTGGGTCATATCAGGGAAACAATGGGAAACAACATTGCTAGAAGAATAGGATATGAATATGAAATGTATGACATTTGGAAGAATTCGTCATCCGCTCTCGAAGTGTTCTTCCCCCCCCCCCTTTGCCATCAGACGCGGGAGCGGAAACGGGCACGACAGTCCCTAGGCTAGCATCCTTCATCCGCATTGTACGTGTCGTGATACAAGTGAGGATTCAGGACGCAAGCATCGTCCAACAGAGACGAGTGCGCGCCACTCGACCGCCAGCCGCAAAAACCCCCCCATGCACATCAACTAAGATATGGACCCTTCGTCCCTCACTTTCCCCCCCCAATACAATTGTACGCTAAACGTCTTCATGCCTCAACGCTGCAAGTCAAGCCCTCCTCGTGTGCGAAGAGGACAATTAAACAACATCTCTAATGCTTCAATGCAAGCTCCGATCGCGTGCGCACCTTAAGCCGATCCCGGCTCGTAGAACTGGCGCAGCCTCTTCTCGACCTCGGCGAACTCCTGCTTCGCCTGCTTGATGATCTTCCTGAGGCTGTCGAGGCACTCGTCGTCGTCCTCGACGTCCTTGGACCCGTCGGCGCTCTTGTGGGCGCCAAAGTGCTGGATCTTCTCGCAGCTGTCTTTGACTTTTGTCATGCCGAGCGTTGCGCTCGAGCCTTTCAGGAAGTGGCCGAGCGACGATAGCTGTGCGAGGTCACGTTTTTCGCTGGCGATGGGTTGTTAGTGTGATGTGAGATTGGCGGTTTGGGTGGTGTTGAAGTTGGGTATGAGTCATGCGGCGTGGTGACAGCAATTCTGCAGGGATGGATCCAACACGGGTATCCGACTTACAGATTCTGGTCCATCTTTTGGAAGGTCTGTTCGGCTTGAGAGAAGAAGTCGTATACGATTGATCGGGAGAACTCGCGCTCCTCTTCGTCGTCGTCCATCTCGAGGATCTAGAACGTTAAGAAAGACGATCGGTCAGAACATGCCAAATCGGGCGGGGGGAGAAGTTTGACGTTGCAACGACCATCATACCTGCTCGAAGGTTTCGGGATCGATGTGGCCGTGGAAGTCAGGCAGGCCGGAAGGGCCGGCTGAGCCATCTTCAGACTGCAAATAGTGACGTTAGTCAACTGCAGAAGGTTGTGAATTGAGTGTGGAGAAGATGGGCTAAAGGGATGTAAATGGATGGAAAGAAGGACGTTGACAGGGCCCGGAAGAGACGTGTACAGAGCAGGCGCAAAGCCAGTGAGAGTGAATTCAATCAGTTGAAGATGATGGTGCCTCCTGGCTCTCTCACTGGCTCGTCATCATCGTCGCAGCAGGCGTCTATGGAGACTCTCTCCCGGGCCCCGGATGGCTGCGAGTTATGCTTTTTTTGGTATATTTGTTGCGATTGGCACCTACGGGTTGAGGGGAAGAGGGTCGGACAGGCTCGGCTTTTCCTACCTTGACATCCGCTTGCTGCGTCGGAGGGGCCATGGCTGCTAGTCAAGTTGTCAAGGCTGCTTCCCGTGGTTTGCAAAGATTTGAAGATGTCTTCTTGGCGCGCTTTTGCGCGTGGTTCGTCGCTTTTCAGCTGGCGCCGAAGTTTGCGACGGCCTGTGGTGATTTGGATGACTGGCGTCGGTGGTGAAGACAAGCTTAGAGGTTGGGGGGGCCTGATGATGTCAGACGAGGCGACTGTCGCGTGCGTGCGGATGGGGAAGCGGTTTTGAAGCGTGCGAGTTTTGGCTTCAGACGTTTCGGGAAAGAGATGTCGCTGAAGTCAAGACTGGCACAGACGGGTGATTATTCGCGCGCGTACTGGTGGTGGTGGCTAGGAGTGCAAGGTAGCTATCTGGCGAGGACGGTTGGTTTGCCGAAAATGGATGTCCAAAAGTGTCACTTGGCGGGTCACGGGTGGGGATTCCAGCTGCAAAGTAGGAGGAGTTGAGATGGTCCGAGGGTTGAAATTGGGTCGCAGCAGCACAACGAGGTGGTAATGGGCAGGACAGCACGGAATTGGGAGCAGAATTCGCAGGTGTCGGAGTGAGGGCGCGGAAGAACAGGCTGGTAAAGACTCGGTAGTGGAGGGAGGGTCCTCTAACTAGCTCGCGAGCGCACGTACACGTCGCCAACGGGCATGTACAAGTGGGGGGGGAGTCTGGCAGCGGCAAGAATTGCTGGTGGTGGTGATGGTGGTGGTGATGGTGGTGGTGGAGATGGCAGCAGTTCAGTATAGCTGAGAGGGTATCAATTGCGCCTATTTGGCTCGGCTAACAGTGCCGGCGTGGGTGTGAGAGTCGAGTAGCGAGCCGGAGGAGTAGGAGGAATCGTCGTTGTTGTTGCGTTCCGGCGGCCGTTGAACAGGACAGGACAGGACAGGACAGGACAGGACAGGACAGGACAGGACAGGACAGGACAGGAGAGGTCAGGTCAGGTCAGGTCAGGATAGGTCAGGTCAGGTCAGGTCAGGTCAGGTCAGGTCAGGTCAGGTCAGGTCAGGTCAGGTCAGGTCAGGTCAGCGTAGCGTGGGCGGGCAGCAGGGCGAGAGGGAGGTGCTGTACAGTATCTGCAGTGGGGCCTGTCGTACAATTGAATTGTGCCTGATGGGGCCAGAGGCAGTGTGATAGGTGATAGGCATTTCGTCATATCTTGCGAATCCGGCCAGTATCTCCGCCTGTGATGACAAGATGCTACGTCGATGGCACGCACCCTGCTATTTGCGCACTACATCATCCTGCTATTTGCGCCACCGCTGTCCAAGTGTACATCTATACCCAGTCCGCCGCCTGCCCTGCTGCCATACCTCACTCCGCCCTCATAGCTCCATCCCCTTTGCCCACCGCCCTGTGCTGGGCGAACAGATAATACCATCCCGCCGCACGCATCTCAAAACGAGACGTCATTCTCCTCACACGAAATTCCTCCCACGCAGCCCGACGTCATTTGCACGCCCGCCCGCAGGGTCCAGCGATCGTCGGCAACACATGTCATCGCCTTCATCCAGCACCTCGGAAAGACCTGTCTAGAACAAAGATCCCCTCATCTTTTAGCGAAACAAAGAGGCAATCACGCCTCCCTCCCCCCCCCCCCCCCCCCGAGACCACAAAACAAACATCACACGATTCCCACCTCTCCAGGCGGTAAATCGCCTTGGTCCAATGAAAGTATGACTCGCCCACCCGGCTGGTAACGCAGGACCAAAGTCCGGCATCCACAGCTGCATGCGAACGCTCGAAAACTACTCACAGCTTTCGGCCGTTTCCGCCAGGCAGGGTCGGTCAGTCAGGCACGCTCGCTCCTGTTTGGGGGGGGGGGGCTCTCGATGGGCTTAAGCCTTCACGATCCTTGCCCTTCGCGATCCTCGGCGCCCGCGCTTTATGGATCGGAGCAATTGCAGTGCTACGGGCATCGTGCTGGAGACCTGAGGGAATCTTCGGAAGGGAAAAAAAAAAACTCCCAGTCCCACTATGCTAACTCCAACTCTGTGCTGCATCCCCCCCCCCATAACCGGAGCCATGGCGCCCTGTAAGTTGAAAGTGGAGACCGCCGCGAGAGCCGACCTCACTTGAAGCGAGTGTGCGCTTGCCGGTTTTGTGCATGCACGTGTGCAGCGTGCGTTGCTTGGGATGTGGGCGCTTGCGTGTGTACGGTGGCCTTTGGCGGCGTTGCATGTCGACTTATCTTAATACCGAGACACCCCTGTCGCGCCGAGTGCTTATCCTGGGTATTTTCCAATATTTGTTTGTAAGTCATCGAGATCGTGTTCTCCGATCATCTGTAAATTCGTTGGTCGATGTGATTGGTTGGAAATGGGAAGTGAGGTTGAGCGGATTGCGGATATGCCTTGTACGTCCAACTGAACAACGTCTACCAAGTCAAGGCCTGCTTTCGCATATACTTCACATCCAGCAAATATTCCCGCTGCCGTATAGACACGGAGAACCATTCAAACTGCGATCTCTAGCCATACGAAGGGAGCAAGCCTCGAAGCACCACCCAACACGGTTTCCCTCACGTTTCACAACTAACCACATACCCCTAATGTCAACGAAAAACAAACCCATTTTCCTGTGCGGTATGGTAAACACAAAACACCACATTTGCTACACGCTAGCTGCATATAGACGTGTGTCAGTATCACAGCGTGCACGTTACGCAGCCGAGGAAAACTTTCGGCCAACCCCACAAATCTATCTTCCCTTCTCATTGATTGCTCGATGACGAACGTATTTTGGGAGCTGGCAACGGTATGAGCATTCAAGGGCTGCGCAAACCGCTCTCCTCCTCTCAACAATACCGGAACGAAAACACGCGTCAAACAATCTGATCTTATCATCGCGCGCAATAGCAATCGAGTGTAGCACTGGCGACCAAGTGTCCGGGTTGGTGTCCAGAGGATCATATTCCAGAGGAGGACCCCCTATAGCAGTATCATTGACCAAAACCGGGGAATCTCGAGCCCAATAGTCGAGCCTCACGCATGTTGAAGTCTTAGGTTGATGGTGAAGAAGATGGAATTCCGTAAGATGATGCTACATACAAATGCCATGCCATTTCCTTTTTTCCCCCCCCTTTTTTGCTGTCTGTCCCATGCCGTCCGATTGCAAGTGGGAAAGAAGCTATGGTACACTTTTCTCTAGAAGTTGTATGCGAAACAAAGTCTCGCTGCGGGATCTTTTGGCACGCGCGCTGCCTGCCCAGTGTATTCTTCTCTTTCACAAGCTGACAAGATCTAACCCTTGACCTGGAAGATGGCCTCGGCGAGACGGCCGACGTTCTCACTGGTGATGCCAGCAACGCTGATGCGGCCGTCCTTGGTGGCGTAGACGGAGTGCTTCTCGGCGAGCTGGGTCATCTGCTCGGCGGTCAGGCCGGTGTAGGCGAACATGCCGATCTGGCTGGTGATGTGGCTCCAGTCGTGCTTGCTGCCGAGCTTCTCGAGGTTGTCCTTGAGCAGAGCGCGCATCTCGATGATGCGGTCGGCCATGCCCTTGACTTCGCCCAGCCACTGCTTGTTGAGGGCGGGGTCGTTCAGGATGGCGCTGGCGACGCGGGCGCCGTGGACGGGAGGGTTGGAGTAGAGAGGGCGCACGAGGATCTTGACCTGCGAGTCGACGCGCTTGGCCTCTTCGGGAGAGGAGGTGACGATGGAGAAGGCGCCGACGCGCTCACCGTAGAGACCCTGGGATGGAAGTTAGTTTTGTTCGTGCTGTTGAAAGGTTAGATGTGCAATCTTACCATGTTCTTGGCGAAGGACTGGGCCAGACAAGGCTGGTGGCCCTGCTCAATGAAGTAGCGGAGCGCGAAAGCATCCTTGTTGGTGTCGCCAGATGCGAAGCCCTGGTAGGCCATGTCGAAGAAGGGGTAGTGGTTGCCGTCCTTGACAGCATCGCTGATCTGCTTCCACTGCTCCTCCGTAGGGTCAACACCAGTGGGGTTGTGTGCGCAGGCGTGGAGGAGGACGATGCTGCCCTTGGGCATGGCCTTGATGTCGGCAACCATGCCATCGAAGTCAAGACCGATGGTGTCCTTGTTGTAGTAGCGGTACTGCTTGACCTCAAGCCCGCAGTCGGCGAAGACAGCCTTGTGGTTGGCCCATGAGGGAGTAGGGATGTAGATCTCCTTTGCGCCAGGGTAGTGACGCTGCAGGAAAGCACCGCCTATCCTGAGGGCGCCGGTGCCGGAAATGCTCTGGGTGATGACAACGCGGTTCTCGTTGACGGCGGCGCTGTTGGGGCCGTAGGCGAGGAGGGCAGCGGCCTTGGTGAAGTCAGGGACACCGGTGATGCCGGCGTACTCCTTGTCGAGGTTCTGCTTGACGACCTTCTGCTCGGCCTCTCTGACGGAGGGAAGGACGTAGGGCTTTCCCTTGTCGTCACGGTAGGCGCCGACACCAAGGTTGATCTTCTTGGGGTTGGAGTCCTTCTTGAAGGCCTCGGTGATGCCGAGAATGGCATCGGGGGGTCCCTGAGGCACGCTGGACCATGCAGATGCAGCGCGGACGGACTGCTTTGTGAAGACGGCACGGGTGTTGGCCGCGGTGGCGCGCTGAATGGCGGTCTTGGACAACATGGTGGATGTGTGTCTGTGTATGTGGGTGAGAGAGAGAGAGATAGAAGGTGGAGGAGAGGGTTGAGGAGAGGGTGAAAGAGAAGGGAGAGGTGATATAAGAAAGAGGTTGTTGGGATGGGATGGGATGGGATGAGATGAATCAGAGAGGAAGTCAAGAGTCAATGGATGGACAGCTTTGGTAGACTCACGTGCATTTAATCAGAGGCCGGGGCTTGCTTGCCCATGGAGAAGGAAACGTGCAGCGAAGTCCGAGCTCGCTGCTACTGCTGCTTGGAGTAACATCCCGACCAGCCTGAACTCCATGAGCAAGGGAGTATTGTTGGTATTGTTATTATTATTTATTTATTGTTATTATTATTATTATTATCATCTATTATTTATTATATATTATTTCATTACATACTCTTTTGTTACAGTAGAGTATTCTTTTGCATTCATGTGGTATATACAAGCCCATTTTCATACACAAATCTACTACACGTTGGCCACTCTCATATAAGTTACTGCATACAATCCATCAATCACTCCTCGTCTCGGCGCTCGGCGAATGCACTGCACCGCACTGCACTTGTACCTTTTAGACTTTCGCGGCAGTCGGCAAGCGGCGGGCGGGATCAACCTTTTCTTTTTCCTGCCGCCGGCCGAGGCAAGTCCGCGCGCTTTGCTCTCTGAACTTTTTGGCCTGCCAGTTTATTACTTGGAAGAAGTCGAAAGCAATTCGCCATCGTCTTACTAGCCTCGCCTCTAGTAGTCATGGCAGCCGAAATGCAAACCAGCCATCTGGTTCGCGCCAATGGTGAAGGACTCAAGGTGCACAAGAGGCCCATCAAGAAGTCGCCCACCACGCCTCTCACCGCAGACGAGATCGCAGCAAAGAAGAGACAGCAAGAGGCCAACGACCAGTATGGCCGCGGCAAGGCCATCCAGACCAAGAGTGTCAAGGACAAGAAGCTGCGTGCGAACTTGCGCGCACTCAACGACCGCTACAACGATGCTGCCCTCAAGGCCAAGGACGCAGAAATCTTGCTTGAGAACACTTCTGGTTTCTTGGAGCCCGAAAATGAGCTGGAAAAGACATACAAGGTTCGACAAACCGACATCCAGAGCGATGTGGGCGTCGAGACCGCGAAGAAGGGATTCGAGCTCAAACTGGATAGCCTGAGACCCTATGTGTTCGACTACACAAGAAACGGAAAGGACTTGCTGCTCGCTGGAAAGAAGGGTCATGTTGCCACCATGGACTGGAGGAGTGGCAAGCTGGGCTGCGAGCTGCAGCTGGGTGAGACTGTAAGGGATGCGAAGTGGCTACACAACAACCAATACTTTGCTGTCGCGCAAAAGAGGAATGTCTACATCTACGACCACCGCGGTGTGGAGATCCACAACCTGGATCAGCATGTCGAGGTCACAAACATGGAGTTCCTACCATACCACTTCCTTCTTGCGACGATTGGCAATGCTGGCTGGTTGAAGTGGCAGGATACCAGCACTGGCAAGCTTGTCATGCAGGTTGGTACCAAGCAGGGCACACCCACGGCTTTCGGACAGAACCCTTACAACGCCATTTTACACGTCGGCCACCAGAATGGAACCGTCTCACTTTGGTCACCCAACAGCACAACACCCCTCGCAAAGATGCTTTGCCACCGAGGACCTGTCCGCTCCCTGACCATGGACAGGGAGGGCCGCTACATGGTCTCAACTGGCCAGGATTCCAAGATGGCAGTCTGGGATGTGCGCATGTTCAAACCGGTCAACGAGTACTTCCTGCGCCGTCCTGGTGCCAGCGTTGACATCTCCGACCGCAACCTCACAGCCGTCGGATGGGGCACCCAGACCACTATCTGGCAAGACCTCTTCACCAAGCACAGGGATGACCAAGTCAAGGTCCAATCGCCTTACATGGCCTGGGGTGGCGAGGGTCAGACCATCGAGCGCGTCAAGTGGTGTCCCTATGAGGATATTCTCGGCGTCGGCCACAACCAAGGCTTCAGCTCGATCATCGTTCCAGGTGCCGGTGAGCCTAACTTCGACGCTCTGGAGGTGAACCCCTACGAGAACGCCAAGCAGAGACAAGAGGGCGAGGTCAGACAATTGCTCAACAAGCTCCAACCCGAGATGATCTCTCTCAACCCTGACTTCATCGGCTCTCTCGACTCAGCATCCAACCAGCAGCGCCAGGCCGAGAAGGATCTGGATCGCAAGACTGGCGTCGAGGCCGAGAGGGAGCGTATCGAGGACCTGAAGAACCGCGGAAGAGGCAAGAACAGCTCTATCAGGAAGTACATGCGCAAGAAGGGCAACAAGAACGTCGTGGACGAGCACAGAGCACGTGTGCAGGAGATGAGAGAAGAGCAACGAAAGCGCGTCAAGGAGGCAAAGGAGGGCAAGAAGGTCGCCACGCTGGGTCCTGCTCTTGCCAGATTTGGAAGAAAAGCCGGATGAACCCGATCTCATGCATTCAACCATCGTGCTAAAGGCTAAAGAGACTACATGCGGAACCCATCAGGACCAGCCCGATCTGACGAAACCCCCTGAAGCTCTCGACTAGCAACACCTAATCGCCACACCAGCTAAAGTACGCGCGATCAAGGATCCGACGCCCACGTGTTGTCACGCGGGAGAAGAGCACTCGGACGGGTCCTGGTCCCTTCAACGGTCGAAGCCAGCTGGGAGTCATTGTTCAACCGGCGCACCTCGTCAATGATACTGTCCTCTTCCCCTGCTTCTTCGGCGTCTCGGAATTCGATCCGACGGTGACCGTTCTGCTCTCCATCGCCTGGCAGCTGGATTCCAGAAGGCAGCCAGCTGCGCGAGCCACCACTTGTGGGAAGAGCAAGCAGTAAACACTGTAATATACGATTAGCGTCTAGATACCCACAATGTAGCAAAGGCAAAAGCAAAGCAAACCAAAATCACATCGTCCATGCTCCAAAAGACCCGTCCCATCATCACGGAGGAAGTAATAAAAAAACGAATCAGCTTACCTTCCAGACAAACACCCCCAACGGCACAGCAAGCAACATCCATCCCACCTTCCTCTCCTCCCCTCTCAACCCATCCAAACACCTACCCACCGCCCCCTCCGCCCGCGCAACACACTCCCCCGCCCCGCGCCCCTGCCCCGGAAAAGGCCACGCCATGTCCTTCGTAGACGCAAACCCGCAGCACCGCAAAGCATCTTGGATCGCGCGAATGCCCTGCGCATCTTTAGCGTGGAACATCCCCTGCCACTTCTCGTGCAAGCCGCAGTCTGAAGCGCGGAGATGCGTGCCCGCGAGGGTCGCCAGCACGGTCTCGTAGATTAGCAGGATTGCGACGACGGTTTGCTGGATCTGCGCTGCGCGGGAGTGGGAGAGGCGGGATCTGTTGTTGGATGTTGTCGTTGTGAGGGAGAGGGGTTTGGTGGTGGTGGTGGTGGTGGATGCGCTGCGATTTACGGTGGCGAGGAGCGAGATTGAGGTTTCGAGCGCGACGCCTGCGAGGGGTGGGAGGGCGATGCACAGCGCGCCGAGGATGTTGGGGATTGGGAGGGACAGGTAGTCGTTGCGGTGGAGGGCGTAGGCGGCGAGGGTCGTGAGGAGGAGGAGGTACTGGTTGGTGGGGATTTGATGTTAGTTCTGAGAGGGCTATGGTATATGAATGTTTTTTTGGAGGGGAGGGGGGGTTTGGCGGGAGCTTACGATGGTGCTGAGAGATGTGACTATTGTGCGTGGTTTGAGCGGCATTTCGAGTGATTGGTCTTGTTGGATATCGTTCGTTGGTGGAGGGCTAGCTAGGAGGAGGTGGCGAATGTGATGTTCAGCGCTGGTCGCGTTGCTCGAGGTCGATTTTGCGCCCACGCTGTCTCTTGGTTGCAAATCCTTCCTGGGTCCCCAGTATGGAGATGTCGAGAACCGTAGTATCACCAAAAGACTGCTCAAACGACGCACTCGATAGTTTGGCCCTTTCGAGGTAGTTAAACGTTCAAGGTCCAAGGACGTTGGATGTCGTTACACGATGATATAGCTATGCTGTCATCCAATCAAGTTCGCGTTGCGTCTTGGTTTCAATCCAGGAGGGTTGTGCACCGACTATTGTCGTTAAAAGCTTGGGGAAAGAAAAGGCAAATAAGTTGTTGCAAGAGTTCACGAGTCGAAACAGGAAGCAGAAGAAACCTAGAGCAGCGAATGTTGTGGATTTCCACATGCTCAGCACACCACCTTCCACGCGGCGGGGTAGATGGCACGCCACACCCCTATGCAATGCACGCTGCCGCATGAAGGAAGGAGTGCATCGGTGATTTGCGGGGACTTCTGAGGAGGGATGAGTGTGTATTCAGAGATATTGGACCCATTATCTTGTTGTTCAAAACGTTGACATATCTTGAATTTATAGTTTGGAAGATGGTAGTCAATCTTGCATGGAGGATGTCTTTGGGTGGATCCAGGCTGGGAGATCGTCGTTCTTGGATGACATGGGTGCTGCTGCATATTATAGGAGGTATGTCACGCGCACGAGGTACGTATACTATATCATGTGCGAAGCGACCTTGACAGCTCCCTACAGCAGGCCTTGCAGTCCGATCTTGCAATTCGGTAGTCGGAAAAGGTACATGAGCGATGATTTGATGTCGTGATTATTCTCATACACAGCGCTATATTCTATGCATCGCTAAGAACGCCTTGGAAGAAAAAGAAAACCTCCAACTACTCTCATCGAGACCTGACTTTGCTCATATCACCAGGTCAGCAAGCCCCAAAACATCACTATCCCCCCCTCTTCGGCCCCTCCTTCCACTGAACCCAAGCTCGACCTGTCGCTTGCAAACGCTACAGAAGTCGTCTATCGCTTCCAAGAGCCCGTCTCTTTCCTCGTCGTATGAGCCGATTTGCACAAACACCTCCCTGGACCCATTTCCGCGTTTGATGAAGTATCGCTCATTGGCCAGACTCCAATCATCGGCAACAGACTGCTGCACCTGCCTGGCTGTGAAATCGTATGTGTCTGGCCATTGGCACGTAGGACTTGTATCGTCATAATCATCCATGATGTAGTCGAAGAAGTCTCCAGGCATGGTCAGGTGCTCTTCTATGCTGTTGGCTTGTCGTTGAAGGGCTTTGAGCTGTCCTGATGCGGCGATCATTTGACCGGTGGAACGTCGAACATAGTCGACGAAGACAACTGACGCTTCGCAGAGCCTGAACATGGATTTGATCGAGCCCAGTACGCGCGGCAACGTCAGAGCCTCCATATTCAGGTGCAGCTGAGCAAATGCGTTCTGTACACTTCCGAGGAGTGTAGCGATCTGTCCGGTTGCGGCGCTGACACTGCGTTCGCTGTTCAGGTCTGTATCGTAGAGTAGATCGGCCACAGTCCTTGCGCTAGCATCCACCATAGGCGCAGCAAGGATCCAGGTGAATGCGTCACCAATCGCGTTCTCGATGTAGGCTGGGATGATCGAGGTCAAAAGCACGTGTCGCAGTGAGGGCGCATTCACACTTCCAAGTTCAGCATTGCCAGTCATAGCTTTGTGGAGCTGATCACTCAGGTAAGCCTGCTGCTGGTCGAAAGCAGCCCGTTCAGATATATTGTGCAAGAAAGTGGCCAGTTGCTTCCTGGTCTTTGCTTCGGCCAGCTTGGGCACATGCTTCCTCAATCTTCCAACAACATAAGTCGGGTCGTCTGCTGGCAGTGGGAAGGCGGATGAATCTAGGAAGAATCGGTCCACAGTGTAGACACCTTCGATTGTGTACTGTTGCAAAAAGGCCACCACTTCTTGAACGAAGATGACATAGTCTCCTCGAAGGTTGAAATCGGCTGTGTCACCGCCGTGGCTCTGCTGTAATTCTTGGTAATTCGACTTCATCGCTTGCATGAGCTGTTGGACAAGGTCTGAATATACCCTTCCCAGTTCTGGCAAAATGCGCGGTTGGATGAGCATAGTCTCGTTGTAGTGCTCCAGCATGTTGGAGAGGACACTCGAAATCAAGGCGAGTCGCCTCTGCCGGAGCTCTTGCAGACTGACTTGATAACGAAGGGACTCCGACGTCTTGCTAAATGGCAAGTTGCGGAGGATCGGCTCATCGATGCTCTGCGAGGCATTGAGAAGACCTTGAGTGAGCAAATGCTGGTACTTCAACGTTGACGCCCGCTCTACAAGAGACTTCAGCCAAGCACTTAAGAAGGTAGCCCTGAGCGTGTCAAAGGCGTCCGCGTCCATTTCAAGTATCTTAGCCAGCACATAGGGTGTGAACTTGCGACGTTGAGAGGTGTCGCGTAGTTGATTCCATGCACCAGCATTGTAGTCGATGGTGAAATTGCTCCAGGAACGCAGTCCATTGCTGACCATGTGTTTAGCAAATGGGATCCAGACGTCGAGAACTGTCGACAGGAAAACATCGTCTGGAGAGACTTCGGAGCCAAATGCGTCAGATAAGAGCTGAGCAAATGGATCGTGCATCAAGGCAACAAGATTCTGTCCTTTACTACTGTCGTCGGCCTGGCCAGTTGCGAACTCTTGCAGGATATCGATGTCGCCGTAATCTTGACTGTCTGCACTCTGCGTATGGCTGTCGGAAACCACATGGAGCCGCTGCTGCACGTCGATTGTGGCCTTGAACACTGCTAGCATCTCGTTGTAAATGGTTGTCAGGCGCCTCTCGGAAGGGTGGAAAGAGTCGACTGCCTTCCACGACTCGCAGCCTGTTATGAGAAGACGTGCTGCGTCCGCGCAGCTTGCAGAGCCTAAGGCCCGTCGAAATGCAGCGAGCAGATCGACAATCGTAGGGGCTATTTGTCTCTGGTTACTGGCAATCGTCTTCTCTAACACGTCATTACCCAAACCAATAGCACCCGAAGCTTTAGCTCCTGCGAACTGTTGCTCTGCTTCGGTCCGGGCCAAGCGGTATTGCGCAACCGTTGTCTGAACCATGTCTTTGAACCAGTCGATAAAAGGTTCCAATCTGTCTGTCGGTTCGTTCGTTGACATCTGGAAGCTGGCAAGGCGAGACCATGTACGCACGCTGATCCTGCAAGCTTCGCGATGAGAAGTCGAATGATCGACCAGATTGCGCAGCATGTCAACTCTCAGCCGATGTAGCGGGGGCGAAGCGAAGTACAAAGTGCACAGCAGATCGAAGTGGTTGCGCAGAGCGTTCAATTCTGTTTGTTGAAGCTCCGCATCCTTGCGATATATGCGTGCGTGGTTTGGGATTATTCTCCACGCAATACCACCGATCTTTTTATCAGAGTAGATGCTGAGCTGCTGCCAAGTTTCCAACGATCCCGCTAGCAGCTTGAGGAAGATAGAGAATGAAGGATCATCCACTGCAATATCTAGAGAATTGTGGTCGAGACGTGTGAGGGTCTCCAGGAAATCAGGCGAGCCACGTCCATCTTCGTGATGCAGTAGATTCAAGCTTCGGCGGGCGAAGAAGTCATACACTGTGCTGAGTATAGACTCGCACTTCCACCATCTCCATCTGGTAAACAAATATGAGCATCTTGTGAAGGTAGCTCGCACGTAGTCGTTAACCGAGGAACCTCGAACGAGACTGGTTGCAGGGTACAGCTCCAAGCATCGTTCAACAAGCTGGCCAGGCAGGTGCCAACCATTCTCAAGATCTTCTTCGGTCCGGATACGGATGATGCCACTGGCATTAAACTCAAGACAAGGAAGAATTGTGAAGATGCTGTACCATGCGGCGTCCATTTCTGCTGATGATTGCAAATTTGATGCGTCAACCTTGAGAGCTCGGCCGACGACATTCCAAAATGACGATGATGAGCCGACTCTGTTGAGCGTACATTGACGCAGTATGACCAAGCCCGCTAGGACTGAGTCGTCCTTCTTTATCCCTTGTTCCTGAATGGACAGCACTCTTTGGTTTTCATATTCCGAGCGCAGATCGTTTAGGCGTTGAGGAATCAAAGCCGTAGCAAGCTGCGAGGAGATACGGGCAGTGCGGTCGGAGAAAGCAGCACGCATTGTCGGTGAAACAATTGCGTGGTTGCCAAGAATCTGATTCTGTCGGGCAATCACGAGAACATTCTGAATAGTTCGTCGATGAAGACTTTCGAAACCTGCGTTCCATTTCTCGGTCTGCTCCGTGAGCTCCACCATATCTTGAACAAGCTGGCCAAGCACTTCGCAGCAAGCCCTTCTGTCGATCGCATCAAGGAAGTACAAGCAATTGGAGAGATATCGAATGGTGGACCGTAGCATGTGTTCAACATTCGATGCCACAGCAGAGATCTGGTCTTCACGCTGAGTGGAAGGCGCTGGTTCAACAGCGCTGAGTGCATCAGAGATGGCCGGAGGTATATCGGCCATAGCAGCACTGACCTGCTCAGACCATGCAGTCCACTCATGCATGGTACCCTTAATGTAGATTCGAAGGCTTCCAGAACCGTGTTCCATACTACGATCTGTCATTGCTAAGGCTGCGACGAGATCTCCACTTCCGATGAATGTGCTCTCATGGAAGTACGTGCTTGTCGGCAAATGGTGAATATCGAAGTCAGTGGCATAGCGTGTGCCAGACGGACCAAGCCCTCGCAAGGTTAGAGCAGAATCAAGCGCAGCTGTTTGGAGGCCTTGTACAGGAACGTCATCAGGCAACGGCTCACTGGGTTGCCGGTATTGGCGCGTATCGACATCGAAACGCTGTGTGCGACGCTTGCGAGGCCGAGGTGGAAGACGGGCTGGAGCTTGTTCGGACTTTTGAGCAGCATGCTGCTCTTGGATCGGCAGAATTGATGGTGATTGCTGCCTCCGTGGAAAATGGTTGGGCTCCTGCAAGAACCTTGTCATTGGAATTCCATCGACTACCGATGTCACTGGTCTTCGCGCGACAGTCTCGGTCAAACACTGCATTCGCCGTTGGAATGCAGCCGTGCGGCTTTCTTGCATGTATGCGCTCTCTTGGGTTTCCAGCTGTGCACCTCTGTATCGGGCGGTCGGCGGAGCGGCGGGTTTGAACCCATTGCGTCGTCCATCACGACGTCCAGGACCAGTCTCCACAGGCCGCTGACGCTGAGACGGTGGTTGTCGAGCTGATCTTTGATGAAAGGGCGCGGAGCGCGGTGTAGACCGATCAGAAGCACCGTTGGTAAGTGCTCTCGGAAAGGTCAACCCGGAAGAAACCGACAATGTTCTCGAGTGGAGTGATTGCTTGGCTGTCTCCATCCGCGGCGTACGAGGGTCGAGCTGGGTAATGTTCCTGGGACGGTCGGTATGGTTACTCGCCTGAGGACGAACTTCGGGATCTCTGGGTGTTATCACGCCGCGTCTCCAATCCTCAAGTGTAGCATTCGCTTGTCGTGTGTCTTCGTGAGTCGCAAGACGTATGACCTTGTTAGAAGGCGAGTGTCTGCCACGGTTTGCACTTCGGCGAGCTTGGCGAGCTGCAAGACGTACAAATTGAGGCTGGCCCGCCCTAGGCTCTTCTTGACTCCTCGGCGCGTCGAGTATACCAAGTGTAGGCGCCCTTTTGCGTTGGCTCGAGTTCGTTTTCGTTTTCGTTCTGCCCAGGGCTTTTGTCCTCTTCAGCGGCGCGGCTCCATTCGCATGATGCAGGCCGTTTCGTTCTTCCGCAAAGTCAGGCTTCAAGCGTCTCGCTGAAGAACCACTTTTGCGGTTGCGCTGCTTCATCTCACTGTTGGCAACTCGAGGGCGGCGACTTGCGCCGGCCAACATCGGGTCAAACCAGTCAAGTTCCATGTCATCGACATCATGATCATCGTTCCGCATGTCCACGGGATGAGATTGCCCTGGGGAATGAAGTACTCGGCGTTGTGCGGCCATCGGTGTCGAGACATCAGTTCCAACTAGTTCGTCTTCGTCTGAGATTTCCATCGCTTCCACGCCCAAAGCAGCAGTAGATCTCCTGTGGATCTTTCGTGCCACACCCTTCTGAGGTGCAGCAAGGAGCTCTGGAGACGCTCGCTCATTATGATCAATGCTTGCAGCCAGTGGCTTAGTATGCGCCTTTCGATCGATGTTGAGCCAAGAAGCCGGCAATACTCCTCTGATGCGCTTACGCTCTCTGTGCAACAGCCTTTGGTCGTCTTCTGACGCTGATTCTGGCTCAGTGGATGAATCTGAGCCGATGGTAACCGCTGAACGCACCCTTGCCAGCCTGCGCAATGTTCGTGGCGGAGTGTCTTCGTCGGATATGTTTGATGCTGTGTTACATTGAAGCGGCCTGAGATCTGACGAGATCTGTGGAGTGGGCAATGACATGGGAGACAGTCCACGAGGCAGCCTGAAACCTGGTCGTGCCTTCACAGTCCTGGGAGCAGAGTCTCTCGAGCTAGGTGGGGGGGATGGTGGCACCGTGAACACATCTTCTTGTCCGTCGTGTTGTACATTACGGCTGGTACGGTGAGGATTATGAAGCAGTTTCTGCCGCTTGCGGCTATGTAGCCGTCCTGCAATAGCCCGATTTTGTAGCAGGTTATTGATGTCCGGGAGGTCGTCTTCGTCTTGATATGAATTTGACTGTTTCGCATCGGATCGCAACGAGTCTTCTAATGGTAGCCCTGACGACATAAACCCTCCCAAGCTGGACGAGGAACTGCTTGGCCGTGTGGCGGAACTGGTTGGTTCCGCGTTGTCGTGGTCAAGAGACGTATCTTGTGTTTCTTGTGCAGTCTGTTCCAGAAGACGGACTGGCCGGATCCCACGCTCTCGGCATTGTCTCTGGTATTGAGCCTTATCGTACATATACGGGTGAAGTTGCTTCTCTTGTCTTGCCCGCAGTGATCGACGAGCGCCTTGTGTGAGCAAAGCAGGTGGCAAGACATGGTCGTCAAAGCCAAAGATTTCATTGATTGGGCTCGCGACGGATGACCGTTCTGGTCTAGTCTGTGACTGCGCAAGAGTACTATCAGGGAGTCTAAGGAATTCGGGCGGAGAACCAGGTGGATTGCTAAGCTCACTCAAAGGTGAAGATGCCCTACTGAATGGGTCACCAGTCTGCGGACTCGGCATCACAGGTTCATTCGCTCCAATCGGCTGTGCTGATTCGCCATGGTCCTTGGTAGGCGCAATAGGATCCTCGGGCAAGATGCTACTTGACGGCAAGTCGTACGCCGTCTCTAGTGTGGTGGCGTCAACCGCATCTTGTTCAGCCTGCGTGACGACTGGGAATAGCTCTCTTGTCTTGCCAGCACTGGGCCCGGAGATTCCTCGCAGCCGTCCATAAGTTTTCGCATTTGTCCGTGTAGTCCACGCCGGCTCGTTATCCTCCTCTTGTCCAGTTGTCCCTCCAGGCTTAATGACATCCGTCGATGTGTGTTCGGAGCTTTGCGGCGCGACTCCAGTCACCTCGATAGTTTCGGCGTATGATTTCGCAGGGTTGGCATCTCCGTCTGTTTGAGCGTCTGGCGTTGCTTGTCTTTCGCCTTCCTTATCTTTTCCCTCAACATCCTTCACAACTTTGATGCGCTTCGGAGGATGTGTCAGGCCTTGAGTCTCGACGTCGAGGCTTATCTCTTCTTCATCCGAGTCCTGAACCTCTCCACGAGTCTGCCAGCGTTTCATTTGCGCTGCTCTTCATGGCGTCTGAGGCATTTGGTATGTATGAAGTTTTGTTGAAAGTTGGAAGGATGTATTGTTTTTGGTTGCTTATGTTGGTGAATAATTGTACCCGTACGTTGCGTGTGGCGCGTGGTATCGTAATGCGCTTGCCTATAGTAGCTCGTGGTAAATGCGTCGTCTCGCAATAAAGTGCTTTGGCTAAAGTCCGACGCGTCGCGGAAGGCGCGTCTCTGAATCCTTTTGCCTGAGGCCTCCAAGGCTAGTGCGGGGCTACGTCAGGCGATGTGGTGGCTTAGGTTGACGATGGCGGAGGCACTCTTGGGCTCTTGGGAAGGCAGCTTGATTTAGCACGTGAAACAAACACTCTGCTGCCACGAAACACTCCGGCGTACAGGCTGCAGCTATACATCCCATTCCCAACAGAGAGCACATCCACAAACATGGCGCAAGATCCTCGCGCTCTGCTTCAAAAGGTAGCTTATCCGCGCCGAACAGTCACGAACGCCTCACTGACAAACACAACAGGCCGATAAGGCGCTTTCCTCTGCCGGCAGTGGATTCTCATTCTTTGGTGGCGGAAAGGCAGAGAAGTACGAAAATGCCGTCGAACTCTACACACAAGCCGCAAATGCTTTCCGCATGCAAAAGTCGAACAAGGAGGCCGGACAGTGCTTCGAAAAGGCTGCCTCGATACAGGCCGATAAGCTGAACGAGCCGGACGACGCTGCGAACACCCTCACAGACGCATTCAAGTCATACCGCAAGGACGAGCCGGAGGATGCAGCAAGATGTTTGGAAAAGGCGATCAATCATTACACGATGAAGGGCAACTTCAGGAGAGCAGCTGGTCACAAGCAGAATCTTGCAGAGCTGTACGAGCTGGAACTTGGTGACCAGAAGAGAGCGGTGGAAGCATACGAGACCGCTGCGGGGTGGTACGAGAACGACAACGCTGAAGCGTAAGTTTGATCGCGGGTTAATCAGACGATTCCTGAACTGACACAAACACAGCCTTGCCAACAAGCTGTACCTCAAGGTTGCCGATCTTTCCGCTCTTGACGGCGACTACAACAAGTCCATCGCAAACTACGAGCGCATCTCACAATCAGCCATCAACAACAACTTGATGAAGTGGTCTGTGAAGGAGTACTTGCTCAAGGCAGGTATCTGCCACCTCGCATCCACAGACATGGTTGCGACTAACCGCGCACTTGAATCATACCGTGAGCTTGACCCGAGCTTTTCACAGACAAGAGAGCACCAGCTTCTTGTCGATCTGGCTGAATCAGCAGAGGAGGGTGACCAGGAGAAGTTCGCCGACAAGCTGTTCCAGTTCGATCAGTTGACCAAGCTTGACAAGTGGAAGACTACTCTCCTTTTGAGAGTGAAGGAGAGTATAGAGGAGAAGGGCGAGGACTTCTCATAAGTCAGGCCTGATTGGAGCATAATGTCAGGGCGAAGTATGGGGCGCAGCTTGTTTTGCATTAGCCGTGACTGGATGAGAGCACATCTTATCCGTATACCCTGAATTCAGTGATGCGTTACGAAGCGAATGGTTGATCCGCACTATTTTCACCGGTGAGTGGCTGCAAAGCGATTGGCGCATGTGAAGATCGCGGTGGTTGAATGCGGATAGCTGCATGTGATGCGTCACAAGTCACATCAGGCAACCGCGGCCTTGCAGGATTCCCGTTACTTACTCACTCAAACTCGAAACATTTATTTTGTTGAGTGCACCTTTCCATTGCAACCTTCAATCACGACTGGCATTTGACTGCTGACTCTTTTACGTCGAACTGATATCCTAGCGATTCTGCTGTTGTGCACTGTCGTTATCGTCGCCACACCGCATTTGGAGCTCTTGATCTGCGACTTGCTACATCTTTGCCGACACGCGACATCTCAACACCGGTGAAAAGGTCTTTTGACACTCATCCACAGGTGAAGCCTGCTCATCCAACTGCGGTGTACTTCACTGGTGAACCCTGCTCGGCATACAGCATCCTCAACTCAAACCCTGCTCGTCCTACAACAACTTCAAGTCAAACCCTTGCTTGGGCTACAGCGTCCTTACGCCCCACTTCTGTCAAGTGACCATCGCACCGTTTGGTATTCCTCCACGAATCAGGAACAGTTGACAGTCCACCGCAAGTGGCGGAATCTTCGAGTATCGTAAGCAGGCCGCCTGGTTGACACGACGTAGTGAAGCGACCGAGGTAAGTGGTTGGCAGTTGTCAAAATTGAGCAAACGCATCTAACCTGACGAGGCTTCTAGGCAGCCAACCACACATTCGAGATGGCTCCCTCCTGGAGCTGCGGGGTATGCTGCGAGGACTTCCGTGACTATACCAGCACCGACATCGACGGCAGTCTGGTGTGTCCTCCTTGCGTACGGGAAATGTTCGACAAGGCAATCAAGTTCGAGCATGAGTACCCGCCGAAATGGGGAATCCCTCTTCATCCAAGCGAGTTCTGCCATATCATCTCGAAGGATTTCATTAATGGTTACGAACACAAAGAGGTCGAGTATAAAACCCAACCAGACAGGCGCATCTACTGTAATCACATGGTCGAGCGTGTGGTTACGCAACATGGCAGTACATTTGGCACGATACAAGAGCCGTGTGGCGAGTTCATCGGCGTGCGGCAGAAGTCCAGCAAGTCAGACATGCTGGTTCTCGGCCGCTGCAAGAAATGCAAGAACGCCACGTGTATGGTTTGCGAGGACTACTCCAACGATCCTGCAACCACGCTGCAACACATCTGTACCGGCAAATCTATTGCCAACGAGCAACGCGCTCAGGCTTTCGTGGGTCTGAAGCGTGGCAAGGAATGGCAGTCGTGCCCGAACCGACTGTGCATGCGTCGCATCGAGCTCAGCGCAGCGTGCAATCACATCACCTGCACGTGCGGAACGGGCTTCTGCTTCATTTGCGGTAAGGAGGCGGACGGAGACAGCGAACACTGGGCTCGCAAGAGCGGTTGTCCGAGGTACAATCACCCAGACGACGATAATGCAGAGTACGACGAATACGATGAGGATGAGGATGAATCGACGAGAGATGGATTCGATGAAGATGATGATCCTCTGGAGAACGTGCGGGGCCTTTTTGATATCGGTGACGTTTCTGATGAAGACACTATCGAAATCATCGATGCTTCGGGCTTGGCAATGGCTATTGATCCAATGGCTATTCTCCCCGGTTCGTACGCAGATGAGCCACCCGTTGAACGGGAGAATCTGGCTGAAGACGGGTCTGCACTGGAAACAGTAATGTCACCAGCCTTCAACGCATCTTCACTCGCGGAACATGAAGACCAAATCACCTTCCCGAGTACGCAGGACGCGTCACGGGGGACCGGCCATCCGTACGGTGCGCGGCTTCTCGGGCTTCTAGACGAATTGCGCAACGAGATGCTCGCATCCGCTTCATTTGTAATACCAGACACGCCAGAGCCGACGCAAATTACCGCTCAAGACGCCGAAGCAATCGCAAATGCATATCTGGAGGACGATTTGAGTGACAAGGAATGTGGCATGGGAAAAGCCGATAACTTATCCGTCACAACGGAAGAGGCAGACATTGACCGCACGCTGTGGAGATTGCACGTCGACTAGGAGGGCTGAATGACAGCGCACTGTCAGCAACAGACTGCGCTAGATATGTGATCCTGCTATGCTGCAGTTGGTGCTCGGGTTGCTGGTTCTTTGGAGCAGATTGGAGACGGTGGTGGCTTCAATGAGTATTCTAATAGCATCATTCACTCGATTCCAATCAGTGTCTAGCATGAATCGAGTCATATTTTAGTATGTTGGCCAGTAATTTCGAATATCTCCGCGATACGCCTGATATAATGTGACGCCAACCTGTGCGTCAAGTGGATTACTCATCACAACTGGGATCGAATGACTTGTTGAAGTTGTAACGCGAGTTTGACATTACATAGGATGATACTGCCTTCTTCAGTTCAGCCCTACAAGACATGATGACACCCATTATCCTGTCTATATCACTCTTCTCGTCTATCATCGACTTAAGCTCGACCTTTCGTAAAGCTAGGTGTGCTTGGGCCTCATTCTCGTGATCTCACATCGGACTGTAAAGATCTCTCAGCCTGCCAGCTTGCTCGCCCTTTGTCGGCCATGGCCGTCGAGAGAACTCTACGTATCGTCACCGTGGTCTGTGGCAGAGCTTTTGGGCGGAAGTGGTGCAGCAATCCCGCCTCCAACACGACAACCTCCGAACCATCAGACATGGCCGCGCAGTCGCTGCAGTGGCGCTCACCATGCAAATCGGCGATGCTGGCACTGGCGGAAACGTAGAATTTCAATGCTGCAGTCTTGCAGGTTGGTTTCATTCTCCATGCCCGCCTCCCTTGAGCTAGCGTACCTGTGATCACAGCCAGGAAGTGAGGCTGTGGCGGTGGTTGCAGGCAAAACACTGGAAGCCTCATGCCGCGGCATCATCAACATGAGTTTTTCATTTCATTCGGTTGACGTGGTTCCCACAGGCTCAGGGCGTGAAGCGAAGAGCACCTTGTAATAGATGATCTCGGCGACCTCCAGCGCTTGCCCGTCAGCGCTCTCACCGGGCACTTTGCGGAGCACTGCCACTGCTTGAGGCAATTTCTTTACTTCGCCAGTAAGTCGCTGATGCTGGCCGACGTAGAGATGCACACGCTTCTGCCATGCTGTGTCGCTTGCTGGTGCTTTGGCGTCGTAGAGAGGGAAATCCAGCTTGCCGACGGGGAGGTTGGCGCCAGGTTCTGTGTGAAGAGTCGAGTTGAGACTACCTTGTATCTCCAGGATAGCGAGTCCAGCTGGGGTTTGTAGGATGTTCGGTAGTGGGTTTGGCACGCCACTGTTGCCCTTTGCGGGCATTGAGATGGGAACAGAAGGCATGTTGAGGAGAAAGATGTGTGAAAAGTAGTGGGCCGCTTGCAGATATTTGTGCTACGCAATCTGGGTCGAGGGTAGTTGCGGCTTCACAAGTACAAGCATATATTGAGTACAACCTTTGTTTGGTGGTGGAATGGCAACGCGGATCGTTAATGTCCTACGCGTCGGAGCCAGACGTGCATGTCCGCGAAAAGAATAGGGTTAGGGTCGTGATGAAGGCATCCTTCTGCCTTGGATGTTAGAGATAAAACGAGCATCTCACAGTAAGCACACGCACTTTGATCGCAGGGTGGATCTTCGGCGGATACATCGCATACCGCGATATCTACATGGACATGATCAGAGCCTTCGAGGCCTTGCTGCCACTTAGGGCGAGCTCTCCCGAGCTTGAGCAAATGGTGGTGTGACCTTGGGTAGCTTGTTCCACTGACTCCAGACCAAGAACCGGGGAAAGACATCTCATGCGCTCACGCTACTATCACGCCAGATCGACTGGGACAATACAAGTCTCTGTACCATTGGTAGATTTGATCGGCCCCGCTCTTCAGCATTGCTGTTGCGGGCAGCGAGCATAACACCACCTTCACACCCTTCCATTCAAAGTTGACTTTCTGCTTACATGTCTCCTGATCTTGGTTATGGAGAATCAGGTATAAATATCCGTTCCAGAAAGAACCTCTCAGCCTTGTCTGAACTCATCTTCGCAAGCACTGACAAAATGTCCTACCCAACTCAACAAGTCTTCATCCACAAAGGCAGCTGGGACAGCGAAACCCGCCTCCACTCTGTTATGGAGTGGATGGAAAAGTACACCTACGAGTTCGACCGCACGCGAGCTTTTGCCACCGGCTCGCCCAGCGACTGGCTCACACCTGACTTCAGCGTTCAACTCAGCGACGGAACACGCATCGCCGGCATGCAAGCCGCCATCAAAGCTCTCACTGAGAAGTACGCACCATTCTCCGGAGGCCATAAGCATGACCCAACGGAGCTACTCACATGGGAGGAGAATGATCACTGGTGCATGTTTGGGCATGCGAAATGCTTCATTGGCTTTGACGGCACTGGGTCCACGGCGGACGTAAAGGACCCGCAGGGCAAGGCGTGGGATGTCGTCGTCGAGGCCACTTATCGCTTTGTTTATGTCAAGGATGAGAACGGGCATGGAGGCATCAAGATGAAAGAGACGAGGATCTATGCTGACCCGATGCCAGCGGTGGAATTCATGCTGAAGCAGGGTATTGTTACGGCAAAGGATATCGGTTTGGCTTAAGAGACATTTCATTCGTGGTTTTTCACTGCAATGAAACATTTTCACACGATTATGTACCGTTAGCTTTTTGCGTGATCGGCTGGTGATAAAAAACAGGGGTTTGAATTCTAGCGATCTCAGCATCAGAGCTGTGGGAGCGTTGCGAAAAGGGTAAGCTTGGGAAGCTGGCTCCAAAATGATCATGTTGCAAAGTGACTAGCTACCACTGTATCATACGTCCTGCGTCTATCCATGAACCACATATTCCCGGCACAACTTCACGGCTGTAGCCAGCTCACCATACTGAACAAACGGAGCGATCGTATTGTAAAGACGTACGAATTGAATCTCGCGTCTCACACCACATTTCATGCCATGAAAGACGCAAGTACCAAGCAGCGCCCCAAGTATCTCTGTATCTTGACAGGCTTGACTGGAATTCTCTCCGCCAGGTGTGAGCACCCATTGTCTTAGGGGTAGGGCGCGTGCTTGGTCATAGTTACTGCCCGTATGGGATCTCCAGCTTCCCGGTATGAGCTGGGAAAGTTTACGCTGAGCCCTGAGAAGACTGTGTACCTGACAAAAGGTTCGTACATGCGGGCACCGAGCTCCACCATCTCATTCTCGTCGACTTCATCGCCGTTGCTCGGCCAGATGTAAGAGTGCTCGCAGCCCGTGGCAACGAGTTGTATCTTGTGGTGCAGAAGTTTGTAGATCAAGGCGGTGATGTCTTTTTCGAAGACCTTGAACAACTCTGCATCTACCTCATCTTCTGAACTGCCCGACGACAAGTGTAAAGCACGAGCGACTTGTGATTGGTTGTGGAAGTGCGGTGCTAGGGTATGCCACAGTGCTTTCATGTGGCCTTCCGCTTCCGCCTGTATTTGAAGCTCGAAAGTGGCAGTATCTTGCGCGGGCGCTGCGCGGGCTTCTTCAGCGGCGATGTTGCAAGCGGCTTCGAAAACATCTTTCTCTGGAACGGTGTTAGATCTGGCGGAAAAAGGCTGGTTCCGAAAGACTTACCTTTGTTTGAAAGATCACTCACCGCTTGGGCCGCTCTACTCGTGATTCCACGCATCTACAGCAGCTCAATGAAATCTTGGATGACGTCCGGACCATAAGCTTGCTGCGCCAAGATGCCATCCTACAAAAAAGAAGACACAAAGGACATGGTAGCTTGAGGTGCCTTGAAAGTGTTCCAGCTGTTGTACTCCCTCGAAACGTTTGCCCAGTCGGGGCCGAGACACTTCGCGTAAAGCGCTGACAAGTTGTCAGACGGCTTCAGCTCGAGAGGGCAAGTCTGGTTTCTGGGGTCTCCGATGCATCCCAAAAGGCTGCGGACTGCTTCTTCCAGATCTCTTTGGATCCTCACTAACTGTTTCCCGAGCACTTTGACATCGATGT
This sequence comes from Cladosporium cucumerinum, assembly GCA_023634325.1. Lineage (NCBI taxonomy): Eukaryota > Fungi > Ascomycota > Dothideomycetes > Cladosporiales > Cladosporiaceae > Cladosporium > Cladosporium cucumerinum. The sequence goes on from JALDQA010000007.1 coordinate 1,775,971, forward strand.
GATACATTTGCTGTGCATCTTCCTGGTAACTGGGGTTCCGGGATGCGGTAGTCTGGGCTGAGTCCGATATAATAGTCTGGCCAATACGGGTCACGTCATTCATTTGTGCTGGGGTTGCCATTATTTCAGACGAACCAAGAGCATATGTTCCAATCGCCGGCGGGGAACTAGCAGGCTGGTCATCATCCAGTCTGATTTTGCCAGATTATCCTTGAGCTTGGCCTTCCAACACCCTCAGAGGCGATAAGTACGACTCACCGACCTCGTGTGTCTCGGCCAAGTCAGTCTGGATAGGGTGCTCATTTCGCAAAACCGTTGATGTGCCACGTTGTCCCGCCTCCTCGCCCATCATATTAAAGCGCTCCCCGTCATTGCTGGTTGATGCGTCAAAGCTAGTCTTCATGGCAGGCTCGAGTTCAAAACTTTCCCAACGACGATTGACTTCGTTCTCTGTGTTCTGTGTGGTATGCTCGCGGTCTTCGCGTCGACCGAGGCAGCTTTTTCCCTTTTCCTTGCAACGCGCGCAGGGCCATTGACGGTTGCAGGATCTCCGGATGTTGTAGCAATTCTCGCAATTGTGTGCCAACCTGAACTCGGATGCCTGGTGATCTCTGTCGGCTGACAAGATTTGGGTGTGAGGTCGCTTACTCTGTCGATGTTGTGATTCGTCCAACATTTCCATTGCTCTTTTCGAAGCTCCAGGAAGCAGGACTTCCGGCAAGTGTGATTTAGATGTGTCAGCCATGACCGGTGGTGAAGGGTTGCCAAAGCTGCTTTTCGCCTCCCTTTGCTCTTCTTCCTCCTCGTAACCAGGAAGATCTCCTTCTGAAAAATTGTCCTTGTCGTAATCGTAGGATTTATTTACGTCCGCCTTGATCGCTTTGCTTGTTGCTAGAAACAGAGCGCTAACAGATTTCCTACCTTTAATCGACTTTTCACCAAGGTTCTTGAGATACTCGCGCATCCTAGTGGCATCTACCTGAACTCGATTTTCGAACCCAGGAATTCCTTTCCCTTGCTGGTAGTATGTGTGTTGTGCTAGGTGTTATTTCATTGCAGCAGTGGTGAAGGTAAGAAGGTCCACGTCTATTGGACAGGGTCCGGCATTGTCGATTATGAAAAGGGCGCCTTGTGCGAGTTGTTTCTGCTGTGCGATTACCCTTCGGCGCTCGGATTCATCTTTTGTCTTTGTCATGTTAAAAGGTGGGTGTGGCCAAAACAGCGTAGATAAATGATGCGATCAGAAGGTAGCCGCTTTCCAGTGTTTGAGAAGCGGAGGGGTGGGGAGTCAGCATGGGATCTTTTGGTCAAACAAGCGCGACAATCACAAGAGCAATAAGAGAGCGTGTAAAAGTGGCACGGACCAAAGAGGTTTGCGTTGAGATTGAGGAGGTGAAGTGTAGAGTGAAGTCTACTACGCTGCTGCAGAGCCATTTTCTTAATTGGCGTCAGAACACCACATCACAGGACGCAACCTTTAGTTGAATCTTGCTTATTGTTCTCGTTCGCTTACAAAGTAGCGGTGGTTTGCTTTGGCAGGAGCCTGAGACCCTTTTACACTTTCACAAGTCCATACGCTACACAAGTTCGATGCCCAGTGACGGTGAGGTATGCAGGATCTGAGAAATTGTGCATTGGGAGATGCAAACAAGGTTCAAGTCTGGTGTTCTAATGTACAGTCAAGAGGCGAGATAGCGCACGGACCTTAGCCGTCCCGCCTTTCCAATTCCAGTCTCATTGTAGACCTCACTTCATAAGACCTGCCAACCACAAGGGTGCTTATACTCATGAGAAGTGAGACTCAAAAGAGCGATGGCACATATGTGACTACCTCATGGGGTGTGTTAATATGTATGTACAGCACTATCAACCTCGTCCAATTGCCCGAGCTCCTAACGTCAATGATGGGGAAGCGGATCAGTCTGGGTATATCTCATACTGATGCGCGATGTTTCTAGCACGTACTGCGTAGAATATGTCCTGCCTGCGTAGTGATCCGCTTCCCCATCTGATCCGCTTCCCCATCATTGACGTTAATTGCTTCACATTTGAGCAAAACATGAGCGCCTGCATTGGCGCACATAGAGTGCCGCCCAGGTTAAAATCATCCTTCCGCAAGCTTATATCAAATGAAACGATATTGCCGTTCTCGCTATCGTCCCAAAGCAGTCTGATGCTAGTAGCAGAAGCCACCCTGTATCCGATTTGGCTATCTACGTTCATCATCACGTCTGACGATAAGGCTACTTCTGCATGGTTGCTTGCTCTATCAGGATGTGTACTCTTGGCACGGTTCGCGAATATTTCGTTCTCCAACGTCTTTAGGTGTGTTGCGTCGGATCAGTATACGTATCTCCCTCAGCTTGCATCACGCCTTCACGCTGATGACCTCTTCTGACCATGAAGTGATGGTTAGTATCCTCTACAGCCGAGCCACCGCGCGTTTAATAGCCTACGGAGGCCATTCAAAGTCCCCGGGCCACGTCTCTCTACTTTCTGGGCTAATATCGTTAGGTAGAGGCACAAAAACGATCAATTACTACAGAGAGAATCATAGGGGCATTTCAGTGTTAGGTTCGTGTCTCAACTGTTACGCTCAAAGATAGATACGAAAAGATAATAGATTGCCATTGAGACGTTACGCACAGACATTCGAGCTCTTTGAGAGTGAAAGGTGATCGTCTGCAGCCAATGATGCCACTTTCACATGTTGCACAGCAACCAGGCACCAGCCCCAGCCACACTCTGCAGAGTTTTCAATCACAACAACGTTCGCTCTCTCCTCCTCTCTCACTCCCTCTCTCTGCCTCAACCCTCCTTTCCCTCGCTCCCAGATAGGCCTACCAACATTCCCAACAGAAGTTTCAGAACTAATTTTCGCCATCCCCAACTCTATTCTATCTGCCTCGCGCAGAGGCCTATGATTCTCGTCTTCATCCTGATGCTGGGCCTGTGGGTGTAGCATGGGACATCAAGGCACAAGTGGTGCCTGACCACCTCATCCGCATCCTGAATCACGAGGATGGCAGGTTCTCTGGGCAGGTATTGGTTCCGATGACGTTCCACGTAGATATCCCGGATATCAATGGTTCCAGACGACAGCCACGGCTACATGTTGATCTCTACTGGAGCGAGGACCACTTGGAAGACCACTCTGCGCTCAGAGGCCGGGATGACAAGCTCACCAAAGGCATTTACAGTTTCCCTCTCGTATGGGCTGACATTGACGAAAGTCAGCTCCATACAGATGGATTCTCACTGGTCACCCGGAAAGGCAGAGTGCCGCATTACGTCGTCAATGCGTGGGTAGAGATGAGTCACAGCCACGAAAAGTTGACCCTCACGGTATACCTCATGAACCACAGTTACAAGCTTCCGTGGAAGGTAGACGGCGGAGTCAGGCTAGCGGAACGCAGGACACGATCGCAAGTCAAGATCCCGAAAACAGGCGCACAGCTGAAGGACCTTAATGACGACGAAATCTTGTTGGAGAGTGCGGTGGAGGCCTGGCACAAAGACTCAAGTCACTTCATCACCCAGTCTACCGGCACTTGCATCTCACGCGGAGATCACATCGAAGAGAACGTCGGCGTGTACGATGATATGAGAAATGGCGTGGACGATGATATGAACACGACATCCTGAGTGTCCACACTGACACAGTGTGGAGCAAGGGTTTCAGCCACTTTGTCAGTCAAACGACTGGTGCTTATGGTCCCCGTGGCTTGTAAGCGGGAGAGCGCATGACGATTCTACACCTTGACTCGTGCCCAACGCATTGGGTACACGCAAAGTCGAAATTCCAGCGCTTCTTCGACTCATTCCAACTTCAAGAAGAAAAAACTCAGACTTCTTGGTTTCAACAAAACACAGCACTAGGACGAGCTGGTCACTTCTAATCACGGACAGACCGTCGGATGGAGCACACGACGTCGAGGCTCGGCACCGAGTATATTAGCATTCAGGTCCTAGGTAGTAATGACAAGCATTGCAGCGTCTCACTGGCAATTACCGTCTCCCCCTTGGTGTGTTGGATAGCAATTGCACAGTTATTGCTGGTATGCTCGCATGCTTGTTCCAACATCTCATTGGCACTAAAGGCACATCTCGATGTCCATTCTTGACGGGATCAGCAAAGAGAGTCAGGGAGAGGGAGCACGAAGACTAGCACCCATTGACGTGCGCTGGTCATGTGACTGAACAAAAAGTCATAGTATTCGTCAATGATTGACACATACGCTTCGGAGAACACGCCTTCTCTGGCGCGCATTTTTTGCTTAGTAAAATTGTGCAAGGTGCATCAGCAGGCCGGCCGTTCAGAAGTGTCTAGAACTTGATAATCCATGAGGCTGACAATAGCAGCTGAGCTGGAGTTAATTTGAGAACCCTGCAAAGCGCTAGCAGTGGTCCTCGTGGAAAGGCAAAGATAGAAAACTCAATATTGGGAAAGACGAACATGATTGAAAGCGCCCTATGTCTCAGCTCTCGGCCGCCAGGCAAAATCTCGCGCGTCGCTGACCTCGGTACTCGCCTGTTCTTCCATCTGCGACCGCAGAAATGGGGACTGCTCTTCGTCCCCTGGAGCGTTTGCGAAGATGCCGCTGGCGCCGTTCCTCCCCTTCTTTGCTCTCCAACTTGGCAAGCACGCCAGTACACCAAGAAGGACAAGCATTCCGCACAGCCCAACCACCGCCATAGCAGCACCAGCAGCGCTATAATATCCATCAACAGAGCCTTCACTCTCAGACCCTTCATCATCTGCGTCTTCCTCTACCTTGTCCTCGACTGGTCCATGTACGTACCACATCGTGATTTGATCGGCGACGTCCAGACTCTCACTCAACCCGAGCTCCTGCCCATTATCTCCGATCGCATAAGCCTTTACCCAGCGCTTGATTCGTTGCTCCGCTGGGAGAGTGTAGTGCGTTTCAAATCCATCTTTACGGAAGCGTGCGATCTCGATCCACTCTTCGTCATCGGAGAAACCACTGCGCAAGACCCATTCTCTGACTTCGGTAGCTCCTAGCCACGAGACGTAAAAAATTCCATCATGCAAGGCAAGATCGACAGGCGTGGTAGGAAGACCAATCCAGTGGTTCTTGTAGGCGCGGTAGCTTTGCACATCTCCAGTGCCAATATATGCGGATGCTTCGAAGTAGACATCACACAACACTTTTCCAGAGGGCGAGAACTCGGTGGCAACGCCGTTGAAGCCGTAGCCGACGAGCATATTCCCTGATGGGAGGGTTTGCATAGAGCCTTGCGAGATGCTCAAAATCTTGTTCGGGTGGATATACGTCTGCACAAGCTCGGCTGTTGGTTGATCAAGAGCGGAGGAGGTGTTGAGCTTCAATTTAGCGCCGGCAGATTTGTTGTCTATTTGAGTAAACCAGTCGGCACGGTTGTCGAAGAATGTGATTGAGTTGTAGGAGTCGGTCCAGTGTGCGTCGTGCTGGCCAGCAAATTTCGTCGCTGCTCCCTTTGAGAGATCCTTAAAGTCGTTACGTTTACCACCCAAGCGCCAAATGATCTCCCCTGAAGTGCCGTTGATGTGGATGATGCTTCGTGTAAAGCGGCCAGATACGAGGTAATTGCCTGCAGGATCCTTGTCGACGGTGTTGATGTGATAGAAATCCCAGGGCCTGCCCTTGCTGCCATCTGCTTGCTTGTTCATGTCGAGGTAAGCTTCGTCCCAGTCGATATGATCGGATGCACGCCATTGGAAAAGTGCTTCACCGGATTCGAGGTCAATTTCTTGGAACAGGGAGTCCCAGATCTCGCCCTTGGCCAGCGAGGCATTGATGCTGGAAAGATCAGCCTCGATGATCTCGTAGACAGTGATTAAGGCGGTGTCCTCGGGGGTGATGCGGAAGTCATGGAGATCAGCGTCCAAGCCGTTGGCGGCTTCTATTTGCTTGAATTCCTCGTAGTGCTGGTCGAGCATGTGGTACTTTCCTGCTCCATGGCCACCAACCGAGTCATCTCCAGCCCAATACGTGATGTATGGCTGGCCCTTGTACTCCTGGACCTGCAGGTTGTAGACTTCGCCTACATAGTGGTCGAAAGTCCAGATCAGATTTCCGGCGGCATCAAGGATGTACGGCTTGGCCTCAGCGTAGTTGCCACGTAGCGACACAAATAAATATGAGCCATCGTCACAGTTGGTGAAGGGCTTCATGAAATTTGGTCGGGGTGCCTCGATCCCTGCCCTGCTGAAGAACGTTTGATGGGGATAATGGCCATAATCGCCATCATTGTACCTCTCATCATTGACGAAGGCCTGCTGGTCGGCCAGACATAGGGTGAGCCAAGCCAAGATGGCAGTTGCAATGAAAGAGAAGAAATGCATCGCAAGTAATAGAGACATATGAAAGAGTGATCACACCATCGTGGAAGTTGATATCGCCATACTGTGTACAGCCCTACCTGAAGACGAGCAGCAGAAAAGCGATAGGGGATACGCCTCCACCCCGCAAGCACCACGTCCGCAAGGTGACGAATACCATGAGAGCGTAGGCGCGCGCAAGCATTTGCGATATCGACACCAAGCCCCCGAACTTGCTAAGGGCTATCCTTCATCCCTACAGGAGGGCTGCGGTTGTGCTGCCGAGTCTGCCGGACTCCGCTGGAGTGGTGCGCTGCCAATCAGAATAGTTAGGGGTGGAGTCTTGTAGATAAAGATCCACGACGCTGGAAGTAGCTGCTTCAGCCCAGCCGGCAAGTCGGACTGCCTGTTCTTGGACGATGTCGGAAGTGTCCGAGCTTGAAGCCGCTCTCCTCCACCTGATGTCTTGGTGAAAGAGGATTCCAAGGGTGATGGCCTTCACATATCGTCACGACACGCTTGCTGTCCCAGCTGGACTGTTTGTAGTTGTTGTCTCGAGGGCATTTCTCCTTGGACTAGTTTCGCGAAGAATACGTCAGCTCCGGTAAAGACGCGCGACGCGCGACACAGACTAGAGAGCTCGGACGTTGAAATGTATGGCTAGTGTTCGGTTTATCAGATCGTACCACAATGTACCTAACCTGTCGCATTTGGCGTTTGCCAAAGAAATCCCTAGCGCAAGTAGGAGCGGTCATTGTGCTCAATCTGATAGCGCTGAGAAGGTTGAAGATCAGTTCACCGTAGGCTGGCATGAGTGACGCGTTCGAGGCTTCGCGTCGACGATATCAAATTCGCGGAAAGTGCACATTCGTCCGGCTATCGGCACCAGCAATAACATAACTTCCTTCTTGTGCGCTGGTATCACAGTCTGTGGCGCATAAGAGCAACAATTAGGGAGTGTACGTAAATGCGTTTGATTGAGATCTATCATGGTCGAGTCATTCGCCTCCCTCATTTGGCAGGGCTGAGTCTTGGCACGGACGTCAGCTCCGGTTTTGGGGCGAAGGGGCTGGGATGCGCGCGAGCGGGAGCGTCTCAATATTGATGCATGTGCAGTAATCAAAATGCTCTAATTGTGGTTTCAGGCTCACGGCGCTGATCACTCCAATGCTGGCAATGGATCGGACGAGCAATGATTACCAGAACCGCATGAACGAGATCGCAATTCTCGTCTCCTCAGTCTTGACCCTCACGGACATCCCAGACATGATTCGCGCTGCTTTACAATACTACATTACATGCAAAATCCGCCCTTTCATGGTCAATGGAACTATGCCGAGTTGAAGTGGCCGAGAAATCCTTGATGTACCGTCTCTACTTCCGACAATCATCCTCCTCACGCTACTCTTAACAAGTATCATGCTTCCAACAAGCATCTCACTTCCAAGCAACACTCCACTTCTGTTTTCGGACAACACCCCACTTTGCTTTCAGCTGTGACATTGTAACAACACGGTCAACACTATTGGCTTTGGCTCGGACGAAGCTCAGATCCCTGCTAAGCGTGTAAGAATACAAACGAAGGATGGATGGCTTATGATTTGATTTTGGCTGCGTTCTGCGAGGAAACTTTACATACAATACCAAAAAAAATGTTAAAAACTCAACGAACAAGTGTCTACAGCAGCAATTTAAAAAAAGTAACATCTTCTGAACTATACTTCGCAACCTACCATTATAGATGTTATCTCATAACTGGTGGAATTGTATGCTCTTACAAGAATTCTAGAAAACCAATAGGAAAAAATTCACCACACCTGCTAGGTGTCAATTTTCCGCTACCGGGAGTCGAACCCGGGTCTTATCGGGCCTTCAATACCTCAACGAGGATGTGAAAGCGATATATGATAGCCATTACACTATAGCGGATGAAGAACTCATGTTCGCATGAGTTCGGTCAAGGTCATATAGTATATATTGATGTTAAATTATACGATCTTGCTACCTAGGCCCGAATGATAGATGTGATTGATCTGCAGAAACTCCATGCTTTTCGTGGAAGCGACCATCTTACCATCAGAAACCTAGAGATACTAGATGGAAAAGAGGCCAACGCATTGCATAATATGAGTTCTCATATCGATTGAATACTGGCATAAATAAAGTGATTTGGGGAACTAGGAAGAAATTGATGAACAGGGATTGTCTTGATGAAATATGTGCCTAAATGATAGGTACGCTATTGCTTAGGAGTGGATGTAATGACTACACTGCGCAGAAACGGCCTACGTAAGATTTCGAGTAGACTTGAATCATGGCACAGTCCCGTCTGATGGTCAAATACAAGGACTGGATGATTTTAACGTGGAAAAGACAATTGACCACGACGGGGATTTAACCCCACCACTTACCCTAAAGTTCTTTGTGATCGGTCTGCATCCATCGCCAGGATCCCAGACTGCCACCATCTTGTATCAATATTGAGGCATTGTCTGTATGCTGTCAAGGCATGGGTAGAACGATACAAACATCTCTTCTGTAATGATACCACTACCGTCAAAAATTGATGAGTGAGGATCGTTCTCTCACTTATCAATACTGCTTTCCACGCCCCCACGTGCAGACTTGTGACAGCATGCAACACACGGGCAAGTGAAGCACTACTGCTTGATTATCAGGAAGCGATCCTCAACACGAGTATGTAAGTACAGCACACGAGAACGCCACATGCCCGATTCCAACATCCGTTCATGCACTGTGTTCGTCTCACCTCAGCCAAAAGCGCAGGACCTCCAGCTCTTTCCGGCATCGGCGGGTGAGGCGGTCTGAGTGTGTTCGTTGGCAGCTCGCATTTTTCCTCTAGCATACGGCCAAGGGCACATCATCACATAAAAATACATCGAGAATCCATCTGACCCACGAGGTCAAAGCTCTCTCATGCAGCAAACAAGCTCCGCTACTACGTGAAGTCAATATCATCTTCCTTCAGCGCTCCTCCGTCATCCGCGTCTGACGTCGTCGAATACTTCATCAATCCATCACGTTTCATAGCACATGCTATCCAATATTTCCAAAGCGCATCAAGCTTGAATCATAACCAGCCGGTACTGGATCGAAGTAGCCATAGCACGGCAATATGGACCTCTTCTCAATAAAGCCACCAAGATCTCGTCTCCTCGACCTGCCTGTGGAACTACGGGAACACATATTTTCCCTCGCAGTGACCTCAGAGAAACCCACCGTCACCTTCCGTCTCGACGAGTTCCAGAAAGAAGACTACGAAGAAGCTTCCCAACCGCCCATCACCAGAGTCAGCCGGCAGGTCCGCCGTGAAGCTCTACCACTATACTACGATTGCAACGAGTTCATCATCCACACCGAAGGCGAGAAAGCTGAGGATGCGTATCGCTGGCTGCACTATAGCCAGCCTCACCTGTACAAGCTTGGTCGTTTGGCACTGTGGATGAGATATGTTACTGTGACGAACGACCACTACCCATCTTCGGGCGCGATCGGCGTGTATCTCCGACACGATCCACGCGCGGACTGCTGGGTAGTGAGCGACAAATGGCGATGGATCACCGTTGTTCGAAGACCTGCGGGTGTGGAGTGGGATGGGACGCTGTTGATTCAATTTCTTACACAATTAGTGAATGGGAAATCTCGGTCGGAGATGACCGCCGAAGATTATGTTGGAGTTATGGGTGACCTGAAGATGCTGTACATCAAGGACAAGATGAATTAGGATGTGTTTATCATGCATGATAGGCAAAAAGCAAAAGAGAGAACTCACACGCTGCGAGGCTAATGATTTGATCGACGCAGGGATCGAACCTGCAATCTCTTGATTCGTAGTCAAGCGCCTTGCCATTGGGCCAGCCGACCTATATCATGTAGAAAACTGTATACGACAATCTCATATATCTAAATTCTCACCTCTTTGGTGTCATTTCCAACCTTGGACTCGAATTTTAGTCCTGGACCACTTTCGCAGCCCACGAGAATCGATATTGATCTCTCTATATCATTTCGGTTGGGCCACGGTTTGAGGTTCAGTCGCTCTTGCTTCGTTGAAAACTCCAGATGAAACGTCACATCTATCTCTCACATGGGTTGCTTTCTGGACAACAAGCTGAGGGTATACATCATATCTTTGTGGCGGTGCAGAATCGCTTTGCACATGTCCCGAATGAACTGTAGCAAGTCAAGATCTGATGGTCGCCATATCAAACTATGCCTATTACTATAATCCCCAGCTCAAAACATGAGAAACGATACGAAAGTTCATTTTTCCGATTCCGGGTCTTGGTTGTACTAGAGCGCACAGAATGCTTGACTATTGAACTGTGATGGACACAAGCCAGAATATCAGTACATAAATAGACTTGCAGGACTGTGAGAGACAACGATACAGGGCATTGAAGGTGGCCACATGCATGAACGCTTCCACATTCACCTCACCAAGACTGGCAAGCGATGTCTTTTGAATCTCTGCCAGCGGAAGCGATGGCTTGTCTGCCAAAAGACGCAAGGTGCTGGATTCAGAGCAGCACCTCTTTTGAGAAAGTCTCTTAGACGCAATAATTTGAAAACCATCACATACGTAAACAAGATGATTTCTCGTCACCGTTGATATGCATACTAACTCACACGCGCAGAGTTGCGCTGACTTGCAATATGCTGAGCCTCTCAGTGGAGAGCACTTACGAGCGACATAATACGGCAATACTCATCGAGCTTCGAACGCTTGCCTTTGAAGCCATCATATCAGCTGTGCCGAACCAGGTTTTGAGGATCTCTAGAATTTGGTCCAAAAGACCAAGATTTGCTACGCTACGTACACCATGGACAAGTGAGATCCGAAGCGTCTCTGAAAGAATACTCACAGAAGTCGCACACGACCGTCATCCCGACCGACTCACTCTCTTCAGGTCTGACCGAAAGACAACGCTCAATCCATATCCAGTCAGAAACCAATACTCCATCTTGAACCATAAAACAAAATTTGCATGTCTGTTGCATATTCGAAGCTCGTAGTACACCACCATTATATGTACACTGTCCAGCAGACGTTTGCTGGCTCGCGGCGCCGAAGCCGACCTTCTAGACTCGAGGTGTCTCTGACCATCGTAGCTCAAATACCAATTTCTCTGACTGCTCTGGTCTCATCGTACGTGTTGCGGGTCGTCGTTTAGGCGGAAGAAGGGGAGCCGGGGAAAGTGCGAAGACCGTTGCGAGAGGTGGCAGATGCGCGCTTGAAGCTCTGTACATGGTTTGTCAGTATTACTTAATAGAGAAGGAGAGAGCGGTCCTAGCAGGGAGCAGTAACACCACAGCGCTGGTAGTCGTAGGTAACAGCCCTAGACATCCTAACCGTATGTATAGCCGCTGATCCTCATCCCAACTCCTCCAAGATTCTCGCATGACTTACAGAGTCGCACTCCTCCCAAGCCCTGCCAGCACCGAAACCAAGACCTGTGAACACCGGCCACGACCTGCGCTTGAAGAGCAGGACAGAGAAGATCACACCGAAAGACGCGCCGAGGGTGCTGCGGATGAGGAGGGTGCTGAGACAGTGGTCCCACTGCAAGATCGCATATTAGCCATTGTTCTCCGGTCGCGTCCTTGTGTATTTGTGGCGCCTGTGTCCCTCCTCTTCCATGTTTCCATGCGCGATTCCTACCTTCTCGTTCAAAAGAGCCTCGCTCATGGGCCTGTTGGGGCGGACGGCGGCAGCGGTGATGGGTGCGTTGGTGTTGGAATCGGCCATTGTGAAGGTAGTTTGGGGGGGTAGAGAGTCAAGAGAGAGTCGTCAATTGCAATGTAATCGCTGTTGGGAGCTCGTCGTCGCCAATGCTGGAGCTGCTCTCGGAATCAAGCCGATCCCGTCCGCGAAAGTGCACGTGCCGCAATATCAAAAAGTTGAAGCCGCATCTAAAGATTCTGGGACAATTATCATTCGGCCTCACAGCCGTTTTCCGAGCTACATTACCACTCAAGATGGGTGGCAAAGACTTGGAGATGGTCGATGTGGATGCTCAGCATGCCACTGAGCCATCATTGCAACGGCTCAAGACACTAGACTCTCTTCCGGATCTCAAATCGCAACTCAAGACTGCCAACGAATACTGCAACCATGGCCACAGAGCAGAAATGATCATCAAATGGCTCACAGCCAAGATGCAGAGCGATACAAAGGCGGCATCAAACGCGGAAGCCTGGACTCTCTTGGAGCATTGCTTTCGCTTGGTTGCCCCCCAGAAAATGGGCATTCTGCTCGCGCGTTTCCACCTCTTGGACACCGCAAGGACATCGATGCAAAATCTGGAAGGCAAGAAGCTCGCAAAGCTACTGGATGCCATCGCCAAAGCAATCGAGACTCTCGAAGAAATATCATCTGGAAGCGAAGGTGCTGTGGTAAAGCAATTGCTCAGCACAAATGGCGCTTCTGCTGCTGCATTGCTGGGTGCTTGGACGAACCGTATCTCTGCGTTGATTAGCGGGGAGGATGCTTCGGAGAAAGCTTTCAATGACTACATTCAATTTGCACTCCCTGCTGTGCGTCTTTGGGCTGCGCGCAAACCCAGTGCTTCCGACAACGAAGCGTTCGCAAACAATTGTCTGGTCCCATGCTCCTTGCTACTCCAACAACTGAACGGATCCGCCTCTTCTGGCTCAAACAAGCGAAGGCGAGGCTCCAAGAAGGGAGCTGCCACGGACGCCGATGTTGCCCACGACGTGGAGATCCTCATCGCCAGGCATGTCTTTTTACCTGCACGCTCGGCATTTTTCCAGGCTATCGAAAAGGAGGTCTCTGAGGAGACAGTATCTGAGCTTGCTGGAAAACTTTCTAGCGTCAAGTCGGCTGTTGCAGCCGCAGATGGCCCTCAAGAGGAGCTGTGCGAATCTCTGCCGAAACTGCTCGATGTCGCCCTGCGTTGTGTACCAATGACCACTTCTCGGCAACGCAGCAAGGAGCGACCCTGGGTGGAGCATATCTTCCAGGAACTTCTGGCATGCCTCGATGTGGATGCAAAACTCGTCAGCCAGAAGGCATTGTCCGGGATGCTCCAGATTGTTGGTACCCGTGCATCGTTACCGGGTACGACGTTGAAGGATCTTGTACAGCGTTACAGTGGCATCGCCCAAACAAAGAAGGCAAACTCCATCGACTTTGCAATGATTGCAGAAGTCGTAGCTCTGGACGCCACGGTCTTTGTGGATACCGTTATGGCAGACCAGCTTTTCCCTGCCTTGACCCAGACCTCGAGCAAAGGATCAAACAGCAACGCAGACGAGGAAGTACTCTTGACCGAGTCGATCACCAAGCCTGTCATGCGCGCGTTTGCGACTAGCCGTAAGCTGGAGAACTTCGTCTTACGATGGCAGCAAGAATTGCAGACGATCGAGGACTCAAAGATCTGGACCGTTTGGACTCAGCTTGACGACCTACTAGCAGAGCTGCTGGAAGTACACCTAACTATGGAACAAATCGAACAGCTCTTCGACGCCCTGCGTAGTGCCATCCAAGTCTGTGGTGAGAAACCAAGCAAAGAAGACTCCACTGCCAAGTCACAGAGAGCGGGCGCCGTGCTGCTACATGCTTTGCTCAAGGGTGCGAGGAGCGATGAGCTGATACAGAAGTTGCAAGCACGTGTTGGTGATCTTTTCGACGCTCTCTTGGTTTTGGTTGAAAGTTCGAAAGTCAAGGCCATCCCAACCGATGTCTGGAATCTGCTCAGTCTTACTTTCAGGCTCTGGTTCCCTACGTGGGCAGCCAAACAGACGGAGAGAGACCTGGTTCTGAGAAAAGCACAGTCATTGCTAACGCACAAGGCAGTTGAACGTATCATGAAAGCAAGTGCCTCTGGCAAGGGAGCCGATCTGGCCGAGACATTTGTCGGTCTTCTTTGTACCTACCTCCAGAGCTACGAAGGTTGTCATGATCTGGTCTCAAGCCTTGCTGTACGCCTCGCGAAAGCCACCACAGATACCATCTCGCCTGTATTCCTGGCTTTCCCGGACCAATTGCTCAATCTTGGAAAAGAGGACAGGCACAACATGATTGAGAAATTCGTTACCTCTGCCATTAGCTCATCACACAACCAGACCGAAAGTACACCACAATATCAAGAACTTGCAGCATTCGTCAACACGGCAGCTGCATCTCTCAACACAAAATTTGCAGACGAAGTCATCGCGGCTCTACTGAAGGCCACTGGTTCGGACGAGGACACAGTGCTCGATTTGCTACTGCAGACTCCTGTTTCTACACTGGCTCGCGGACAGCGTGAGCGGATACTCAACTGGGCGACCGGACTCGACTACAGCTCAGGGACTGAAGCACGTCTTACAAAGCGCTACGCCGTCATGGTTAGGCTTATGCAACTTCCGAATGCTTCCGCCAATCTGTGCACCGATGCCTCCATAATTTGGAACCTGTGCCGGGGTCCATCAGCTTCCAAGAAATCGAGGTCGGGCAAGGAAAAGAAGCCTGCCGCAGGAAGGGCTACTTCGAAAGTCAATATGCTGGCCATGCTCGAAGAGCTGACACGCTCACTGTGCACGTATCTGCTCGCCACACAAGACCAAGAACGATCCCGAGCGGTTCTGCAGGCTTTCGTCAAGAGAGTAATCAAGGAAATGGAATCGACCGAAGACCTGAGCACGGCATCTTATGGCGGCCTAGTAATGATCAAGGCCATCGTGCAGTTGACTGACAGCGGTGTTGGCAAGAGTGTGTTCTCCCAGCTTGCTGGCGATGCCACTGTACCGCTCAAAGCATTCTCCGAGCGTCTCCTCAAGGACACCCAGAGCTCTATCAAAGCACTCAAGAAGCAAGAAGACATGGAGCAAACCGTTGTCTCCTCCAAAGTCTTGTTTGAGCTGCTCATTTGCTTCCGCAAATCTGGCTTCCTTGGAGAGAGACTGGCCACCGAAGATAAAGCGCTTGTCAAATTATGCAACAAAATTCTGGCCCAATCTCCTGGTGATATTGTAACAATAGAAAGCACGTCTACTGGCACGAACTATCTTCTGGTCCCGGCTTTCAGACTGCTTGCTCAGATTAGCGGGTTTGAGGCCTGCACTTCGTTAGGCGAAGCCCTTCTTGAGTCCAGCATCTCACCTAAAGATCGACAGCTGTTGATCGAGGAGCTGAAACGTATAGCCAGGGAATCGCAAACATCTGAGCAGCTGTCAGTCCTCAAAAAGGTCATTCCGAGTGCACAGGATGCTTCCACCCAAGGCATCGTGATCCTGCAAAATGCTCTTGCTGCTTTGTCTCGAGACAGCATCGCCAAAGACGAGCAGGGTATCCACGCTCTTTACCTCAGACTTCTCGAGACTCTACGACAAACCAGAGACTTCGCCACCTACACCACCGCCATCGCATGTCTCCTGACCATCATCCGCGACAAGCCCTTCATCCTCAACCAACACCTCACAGAAGCAACCCTCCAAGCCATCCAAAGTCTCGCGCGCTCCTCACCAGCAGAACGCCTCATCTACCTCGACCTCTGCTCCGTCCTCTCAGCCCTCCTACTCCACCACCGCGCCCGCCTGCAAGGCCGCTTCCACCTCCTGACCTCCACCCTCCAATCTCTCCAAACCCGCCTCTTCGTCCCGACGAAGCCCACCACCGACTCAGACCGCAGAATCCTCGCTCCACGCCACGCACGAGCGTACACTCGTCTGCTAACCCTTCTCTGCAACCCGCCTACACGCACGCACAACAACAGCGCCTCAGGCGCGAGCAAGCACAACAACCTGATCGACGAGTCACGCCGCGCGCGCGCCCACGTCGGCCAGTACGTCCCGACGCTGCTGCACAGTTTCTGCGCGCAGATCCTCGGCGGAACGCTCGCTGAGGGTGTGCGTGAGGCCCTGACGCCGGGGTTGTGGGCTGTCATCGAGGCGATGGAAGTGCAGAGCCCTGATGCCATCAAGGCGTTGAGCGCGGGCATGAATAACAGCGAGCGCGCGGTGTTGAGGAGCGTGTACGATGATTGGAAGAGGTTTGGCAAGTGGGAGGGTGCTTGAGAGTGTTTTTCTTAGGAGATCTTGTTTCCTTTGTGGAGATTGGTAGTTGCATATCTCATGGGAGATTCTTGTTTTTTCTTCTATTTTTTTTTCTTTTTCTTTCTTTCCCTTTTTCTTTCAATGGCTGCATTTGTTGGCGCATAGCATGGAGCAAGCTGAAAGTCTGGTCTGGGCTGTTCTTGTATAATAGTTACCTACTGTCAAAGAGATGTTAGAAGCATCGTACTGTCGCTCATGCCCACTGGTTTCTTACTCATTCGTGGATCCACGACTCGTCTTCCATACGCTACAATGGCCAGTCATGTATCTGGGCGTGATACCGGACCACCGAAATACTGCCTGTCCCAGACATGCCCATATCACTATATCCAGGCACGAGCACTTGAAGTAATGATCCTCACCATGAAGACGCATACATGCGGACATCAAAGCGGTTGCAGTACGTGACCGTCTGGCCCATCTGACTCGATGACTCAAGAAGCCGTTGCCACCGCCCGCACAGCATGACCTAGTGAATGTATGTTTCAGGGCAGAAGGTTCAAGTGTCCTCGGAGAGTTTAGATTTTACTGAGGTAAGCAGAATTGCAGGTACAAGTTATAAGAGCTCGCGCCCCCGGCTATACTGTTTCTACACCTCTCTTCTGTCCTCCCACGGCAAAGAAAACACACCTCTGAGCCACTGTTGCGAGGTGGTGTTGGATGTCGGTCGGTGCTTGAGCTGAAGAAAGCTAAATCCAGCCCATCAGCCTGACAGCCAGTGCGACAGTGAATGATTACCCAGCAGCATGTCCTTGTTGAAGTAGCGCCTGGCTGACCCCCCTCTAGCAATCGCAGCGAAGGCTCCCCTCATTCAAAGAAATGTGCCGAATCACCCGAGCTACTGCTCACTCCTGCGGCCACGCCCGCACCACAGCCATCGTCACTCGATGCGGGGAGTCGCTTGCCAGAGGGCGTAAATGTCTACTTTCACCAGCGCCGCCGCAAGTGGTGCCAGATTCGCAATGCTGGAGCTGCTTGCAAGTCCAGATCGGGCGGAGTGAGTTTTGCAAAGTTCTTGTCGACAGCCTAGTCGTGCCGGACACCACGGTCATCAATAGAAAAGTCGAAGAAAGCTGGATAGATGCGCACAGGCGCGAGCGCGAGAGAAGGTTAAGAAGGAAGGCGTCGGCGTCTCAGGTGAAAGTGGGTGCTGATTGAGCGTTTGATATCTCCATGCTGAGTCGACAAGTGAAGCCTTTGAGCAAGAACGAAGAGTGACAGGCGCGGTCATGGGAACAATGGCTTTGGCCGAGTGGTATGGTTGATGAGTAACTCTGTTGACTTCGTCCGCAAGAATTGGCGCAGAAGCTGCTCCGGCTTACAGCCTCTCTCAGTTTCTGTTGTCGGAGTTCAATTCTGTGATGGATAGCTTGTGGCAATCATGCACTCAAAAGCGAAGGCGCAGGCACTCAATGTTGCTCAAGATCCTCAGGCCTCCATGGCCATACTTTGGTGGATGTGCTGTATCGATCATCATCCGAAAAAAAAGTCCGAGGAGCGCAAAATCCACTCAGGGCTCCACGTTGCAATAAGACAATTTTCAATTCTCCAACTTAGCGCAAGCAAAGTAGCCCTTGTTTTCGACGATGCCGCGGTTCTTGACGACAGCAGTGTACTTTACAACCCATTGAGGCTGGACCTCGCCTTGCAAAAGGCCATGGTTGCTCACGCCATTCGTTTGCGGCTCACCGTGGAGTGATTTCCTTTTGTCGCCAGCCTTGGACGAAGGAGAAAGGACGCCCACACCATCAGGACCAGGGCCGAGGAGTTCTCTCAGGGTTCCGCGAGGGAGGATGTTCGAGCAGTCGTTGTGCACCAAAAGTTCTACACCCTTGCTCTTGGCCAAAGCCATCAGATCCCTCGGTACTGAGCAGCAGTCGCGCAGGTTGATCTGGTCGACCATCGGGCGTGTGGTAGTTCCTTCCAAGAACATGGACAGACGCTCTGCGCCGAACTCCGCCACACCCAACTTGTGCACCAGACCTTCCTCTTTCAAAGCTTCCACAGCTTTCCAGGACTGCAGGTTGCTCTCGATGCTTTCCGGCTCGGATTCCACCGGTCCGCGAGTCGAGATCTTGCTCGGGCAATCCTCTTGCTCGTCGAAGTAGACACCGGGGAACGAGACGATCAGCAGGTCGACGGAAGACACGCCAAGCTCCTGCAAGACGAGGTTGATCGCCTCGCGTGTCTGCGTAGTGCGAGAAGCAGCATCATTGGATCCGCCAGGCAAGTAGAACAATTTCAGTGTGATATCGTACTGTTCGCGCTCTTCCTCCAGACCGGAGCTAGCAAGATCTAGGCTGGGGATCTGCAATTCGGCACCATCGGAGCTCTGCTTAGTCCAGGTCGTGTAGTGAGGTTGGGCATGTGGTGTTGTGGCATTGCCGTTGGTGGCTCCGTCCTCGTACTCGAAAGTCGACTGCTGGTGCAGGTTGGAGCGCAGAGACGAGACGAACTCGGCGTTCGATTTGTTGCCGACCGAGCGGCGGACGGATGAGCCGGCGGCCATGATGTTTCTGCGACGGCATTAGTCAGGCATGCTCTGAATCTGGAGAGCAGATCGGATCTTTGCGTACGAGGTCGAGAGGATCAGCTTCATGGCGGGCGAACAATCTGGTGTTGCTGTTGCTGTTGCTGTTACTGTTGCTGGGTGTTTGCAGTGTCGATTTAAGGTATGCACAACATATGTGGTATGTACATGTATAGTGGGAAGAATATGTGCAGTAGTTAAGAGGGTAGTAGCGTCTCAACACGGGCGGATGTCAAGATGATGCATTATTTCAGAGCTCGGCAATTCTTCCACTGCTTAGCTCATCATGCTCTGCTCTGCTCTGCTCTGCTCTGCTTTGCCCTGCCATGCCCTGCCCTACCCTCACCTACCCTACCCTCACCTACCCTGCCCTACCCTCACCTACCCTATGCCCTCACCTACCCTGCCCTACCCTCACCTACCCTACCCTCACCTACCCTGCCCTACCCTCACCTGCCCTCCCCTGCATCGCATCAGCATCAGCATCAGCATCAGCATTGCTCTTCTTCATCGCACGTGAGCCCGGGCCATATGCAATCCGACCGGCAAGCGCAGCTTCGATAAGGCGGGGCTGTGGCGTGTGGCGTGTGGCGTGTGACCTCAGGCGTGTGGCGTATGGCCTCAGGCGTGTGGCGTATGGCGTGTGGCCTCAGGCGTGCGCCGGCCGGCTTTCTGAAGACAGCAGCAAGCGTCGTCGTCGTAGTCGTAGTAGTAGTCGTCGTAGTCGTCGTCGTCGTCGTCGTCGTCGTCGGCGTGAGAGCGAAGAATCGCCGTCGTGCATCATACTAGCTAGCTACTGCTCAGCTCCACCAACCACCACCCACCCACACAATAATTCTTACCACTCCGCCGCCAACACCATGGCTATCAGGTATGTCGTCGCTCCGCCGCCCACACCTCCCCACCGCCGTCACCACCACCATCACCACCACTACTGACTCCGCCGCCCCAGGTACCTCATCCTCCTCTCCCGCCAAGGCAAAGTGGTGTGTTCTCCTTGATCATCATCATCATCATCATCATCACCATCACCACCACACCTTCCCCGTCCGCACAGCTGACCCTCCACCCCTCAGCGCCTGGCCAAGTGGTTCACCACCCTCTCGCCCAAGGACAAGGCCAAGATTATCAAGGATGTCTCCCAGCTAGTCCTCGCCCGTCGCACGCGCATGTGCAACTTCCTCGAGTACAAAGGTAGCCTAACCCTTGCAATGGTCCCCCACCACCTTGACTTCCCATACCAAGACATGCTTATGTTCACCAACTTCACCTGCACTCCCTGCCGCCTCCGAGCCCTTGCTAACTACTGCACCCACAGACACCAAAGTCGTCTACCGTCGCTATGCCTCGCTCTTCTTCATCGCCGCTACCGACAACACCGACAATGAGCTGATCACCCTCGAAATCGTCCATCGCTATGTCGAGCAGATGGACAAGTACTACGGCAATGTCTGCGAGCTGGACATCATCTTCAACTTCCAGAAGGCCTACTTCATCCTCGACGAGCTGTTGATCGCCGGAGAAATGCAAGAGAGCAGCAAAAAGAACGTGCTTCGAGTCATTGGAGCGCAGGACAGCCTGGAGGACATGGAGGTAAGTTGTCACTTTCCTCACACTGCATGCGCTACCTACTCATCGACACACAACACCATCCTTTCTGTTTGTACCACCACCCGCTGATGCCCTGTTTTCTTCAGGTCGAGGATGAAGCTGTCACTAGAATTGGCTGATCTTCTTCCACCACATCCATCCGCCTAAACCCGCCTCGCACTGCGTCAAGCAACGCCATCGGTCGCTAACCGCGCGCTTCGCGCTCCAGGGTGAAGCCGAAAGTACAGCCGAGCTTGAGAAACAGCTCAAACAAGCCGGCTTCCTTTGACGATAATCACAGCGCGACAACATGCTGCATAGTACCTCTCGCCATTTTTTACAGAGAGGGAACGGCTTGCATTTCCATCGCATAGCGCACGGCGTTGATGGTGTTTTTAATGGGTGTTTTTGGCGACCAAATGATATGATACCCTTTTTGTCACAGTCCCATCGGGACATGGCATTGATCATGGCTGTTGTTCTTGAAGCCTTTCTTTGCCATTATGTATGCTAGAGTGCCCTCGCCATAGGCAGGGTCCAAGGGCTTTGATTGCCCTCCGCTCAAATGCAAACTTGAAATGATTGAAAACCTGTTCCGAAATGCTGAAAGTTTGCCGATTCCTTCTGTTGACGAAAGATTGTGGCACTTTTGTTTGCTTTGCAACAAACTCTCTCTCTCCCTCTCTCTCTCTCACAATTACTGATACTGACTAACAGATCGCCGACTACACACCAAATCAAGGTCTCTGAAGCCGACGTCTGACCTTGCGTTTGGCAAAGGTTTCGAATTGCTGAACCTCGGAACCACTCGAAGACCAAGAACAAGCCAACGTGCTCAAGCTTGACAACGGCAGATGCTCCACCGAACGAGAAGCTCGAAATCTATCAACGGCGTGCTTCAATCGAGGCATCATGTTGGCTGGCTGAGAGGAACGTGCTTGGCTGGACACGTCTCCGATTGGATACCCCAGAACATCTTCAATTCGGCATCCATTGCCAGCCCGCCAACACGTGACCCCATGAACGACGATCTCGGCTTCCAGGCTATCTCGCTCCTTCCGCCAAGGCCGATGTCTCCGTCGCAGCTGCCACCTCATACCGCGCGTCATCGGACCAACGACGACACTCCCCTTATCACCCACCACGACATCCTCCAAAACCAGCCAACTTCCCAGAATCGACATCAACTATGAGCTCCTGCATCCGTCGCGCATTCTAGACGCGCGCGCCAACTGGTGCGTCTACAAGTCTATCTGTCAGCTACCGCTAGACTGCCATCTGCGACAACCGGCTTCCGACCGAGGGAAGTGATCGCGCAGTCATCTCATTCACCAAACCACAATCCGAGAAGAGAAGAGAAGAGAAGAGAAGAGAACGCGCTCGAGCGACCAGGGCTCAATTAACAAACATTCGTGACCGCCAAGAGCGTATCTGCGACCGCTACAACACCGCAAGGAGGACGATAAGGAGACACTGTTTGCGCCAACGCCCCACGAACCGACAAGATGAAGGTATGTCAATTGCGATCCCAAACGAGGCGCCAGGTCTCAAATGGCGGTCTGGCCGAGCGAAGCGTTTGCGATGGAATGTCCATTGCGCACCGCGCATCACCCGGGCGATGACCAATATGACTGCAGCGTCTCCCTACATTGATTCGCAAAACCAGTGCTAATATACTCGCAGTACCTACCCCTAGCCGAAATCAACGCCGTTAATAACGCCGTCAATTTCTCAACCCCCGATCTGCACGTCATAGGCGGCTGCGACATCTACACCACAAAAGCCGCCGGCAGCGACAAGAAGCTGTACAAGAACATCGAAGATACCTTGGAATCACAGTATGCAACTCTCGTCCAACTATCCGCGTCGCTTAGTCCGCCTCCCGAGATCAGCAGAAGCGGTGAGAAGCATGTGGGTTCCAATGGAAACAACCAGGATGATGGAAGGAATCAGAGGAAGCGCAGTCGCACGGCCGAGATGATACCGGAAGCCGACCTCTCAAGAGCGTCTCCGTTTGGCCCATTGAGCCAAATATCGTCCAGACGCACGTTCGCTTATCTGATTGCGACTCTCAACGCCAGTCACACAGACTACGACTTCTCGCACCTTCTGCGACCTTCGGACTTTAAGAAAGAGCGTTCGTTGCGCTCGCTGGTTCATAACGTTGATTCGACCTTGTACAATCTAAGACCCCGCCGCAGCAGCCTTGCGGCAAGTCAGCAGTATTTGGCACCACCCACCAGCTCTTCGCCCGTAGCTAATGGCATCGGCAATGAAGTCTGGGGCCCTAGGATGTGGGGCTTGATCGACAAGGAAATGAACCTCCGCCAATGCGAGAGGTACAGCTACATGCCTCAAGACGATCCATTCGATGGCGAAGAAGGCGCGATCTGGAGTCTGCACTACTTCTTCTTCAACAAGGAGCGCAAGCGCGTCTGCTATCTTTATCTACGCGGACTGAGCGTACTTTCGCACTCACCTGTGCACGCACCCATGCACATCCACAGAACGCGCCAGGCCCGTGACTCTGGCGTCTCTGTCGGCGAAGGAGCTGGCAAGCGCGCCAGCTACTGGCTCGGCTCCAGCATCGACGAAGACGCCATGGAAGATTACGACGACGACGACGATGAGCTGATTCACGACGAATATGAGCACCAAGACGACGAAGTCGAAGTGCCTTACATGGACCTCGACGAAGTGCGGAATCGCATAGTCGACGGCTACAACTATGATTTCGAGAACATCGAATACGAAGAAGACACCTCTTCCTGGGCAGTCGAGGAAGGAGGAAAGAAGAGAGGTGTCAGAGGCATGAGCGAGGAGATCGGCGATGCCATGGAGATGTGAGGGGGTCACATCACTTGGACACCCTCTCTCTGGGCCGCATCAACGCTACTCAATGAGACTGATGCCAGATTGCTCGGAGAACAGCAACGGCATGACCCACTTTCAACAATGTACGCGTACGGCACCCACATATTCAACCTTTCGGCTATGACTGAAACGATCGTCTTGCCCTCAGCCAGCAGCAGCAGCCTCAAAGGACACGGGATACGAGTTATCCAGAAGTCGCGGCGTTCAGGGCGCTTTTTTTTTCTCTTTCGTTTTTTTGTTTCATTGCAATCACGCTCGCCAGGGGACAGTTGAGGTTTTTGGGGATTGGGTACGCGATGATACCCGATGCTGGCGCCTCTGGGTTCCTCTCGTTCTTGTTGGTTTTTGTCACTTACATTTTTGGTTTTTTGATTTCTCGCGCTCGCATGGACGGAGTGAAGGCCGAACGCCGGTATGAACTGAATCATCGTGCAAAGGCGCTCGCGTGAAGGCGGCCTATGGTCCAGTACGTGTGCTGTGCAGATAGCGCTTTTGCGTCGAATGATGGATCACTTTTTGATATCTTATGACTTATCTCCCGTTGTCCCATTGATGCTCTTGACGTTGGTGTGATCTACGCCGATCAAAAGCCTATCATGTGCTCGTTCGATGTCAGAGGCCTGGAAGTTCTTTCTCCCCTTCGCTCTTTCGTCCACTCAAAGACATGAGGCTAAAAAGACCAGAAACATACTAACAGGCGGGATGCCTAGATTGGTCAGCTACTCGCTCGGTTCAGTGCTTATTTGTAGCAGAGGGACGGAGTACCTAGATCTCACTTCCCGCCCGACGGGAACCCCCTCCCACGTGCGCGTGTTCGTAGAAGGCGGCTTTTATCATCTGGTTTCGGAAGAACGTTGTATACCTCCTCTATTGGGGATGAGAACCTTACCCATCCATCCATGATGCGTTGGGGTTAGGATCGTGAGACAGCAAGGCATCCTCGATTTCGTTGAAGCACGGACAATTTGATTCGTACAGCGCGAATCACTTCGTCTTTGCGGGCACTTCTTGCACACTGTAAAATAGCTTGGATCAGTTGTGCCACAGTACGGAAGTACAGCACGGACGGTACAATCCCGACTCCGGACTCTACCGTCAGTGCATTCTTCAAGACGCTCAGGCACTCACTCCTACGCGTCAACATCGCAGTGTTTGCCCTTTAGCAGATCACATCTCTTTGATGTGGACTTCAATGCGCCCGCTTAGAAAAAAACTCTTTGGATCCTTAGGATATCATGCAGGGCTCATTTGCTCTACGATGTGGAAATATTGTGTGTTTCTCGGAAGCGATTCCTTCGTTTCTGGCATGCTAAGTCTTATCGTGTAGATACGGTTGCAGGCGGGCTAGCGTAGTCCCAGACATCAGACGGCTACAGTGTTTGTATGCGATTCCAATCCTCTTCGTTGGGACGTACACAGCTCGATTTGCCGCTGACCCAGGGAGTTCATGTCGTAGTCTATGCCATACGCAAGCATCTTTTCACAACGAGTGACACATCTAGGAAACTGTTGCGCTCTTGTCGCTCTGGAACCAAGCATGATATACAGCTATCTGAGGCTCGAAAAGCTCAAAGTCTTGTCATAAGCTCGTCGAGAGCAATCCAGTCTGTCTTGGGTCGCTTGTATCTTGCTGCGCATACTACTGTATCGCAAGGTCCAAGGCTTCAGTTGCTTTGTTGGAGGATGTATAGCGTATGCTCGGCATCTTGATGTGCTCAAGGTCCCTACGGATCACGGCTTCTGCGTCAATGTCGTGGAGATGTAATGTGTACTTGAACCCAGTCTGCGGCGTATCTGATCCAGTAGAGAACGGTGTATCACCACATTCATCAGCTTAGACATATTCCAGGCCAATTCCTAACAATGACAACTGTGCAGCAAGAGATTCAGGACACAACGCATGATGTCGGTATCGTACCAGTCATGGCTAGACTGAACGTTGCCGTTGAGACATCTGTCTCTAAAGTTCATCGGTCTCATTCCTGTCTTTTATCGTTTTCCAGCCTGCTGACTACTACGCGTAGACGACCGTGTCTCGCCACTCTGCCGTGCCCTGCCGTAGTTTGTACTCAGCGAGAGCTCCTTCTCCATCACCGACACAACCATACTCGTTCCCAATAAAATTTGTCTTGAACACGAACACCGCTGTCGTAATGACCCATGCCCACACGCCAATCGCAACGGGAACAAGACCTGTAACCCCGAGTAATTGCGCCACGCCGCCGAAGCCGGCCCCGTGGCTCTGGAGGAGAAGCTTCCACCATTCTCGCCCGTGGTGCCAGCTGTCCAGGACGAGCCACAGGTAGCCGCCAAAGAAAAGTGGGAACGACGGTATTACGGCTGGCCATGGGAATGGTCCGCCTGGAAGATTGCTGGCTTCGTGGAATGTGAAGGCTATGAGGGTGAGATAGGCTGCGCCTAGGGCCATTGTGAGGAGGGCAGGTTTGTGATCAGTTTTTGTGAGGGGATGGTAGCGCGGGAATGCCATTTTTTGGAGAGTAAATGTCATGTTAGGTGGCGGAGGACAGGAATGAGATTTGAGAGTACTGTAACTCGCGTTCGCTTGTCGGGCCATCAAGCGAGATCCATTGCTTTTTACCCGTTTACCCGATTATCGCGAACGCTTGCGCCACCAGGGCTGCTTTGTTGATAAGGAAACAAAAACTAAGCTGAGACTGGTGCGGCATTACGATAGAGTTCAATATTAACTCTGGACAACAAGGCATGATAGTTCCCCGTTATCAAGCCCGGAAAGAGGGCACTCTACTGCCGCTTATAACGTACGTCAATAGATCGTTCACGATGCAGGCCTGTCTGGATCCTGAAGACGTGCCAGTTCGAGCATAAGGCGAAAGACATAGATTGCCTGGTCAACCGGTCTTAATGCACGAAGCGACCACTGTCGGCCTCTCTCTGCCAGGGAATGCGCAACTTGTCTTCCTTCTTCTTCACTCGCGAGATACCGCACCACCTCTGGCAGGTCTTCCATGCCTAGAGAGATAGGGATGTAATGCAACCAAGGCTGTAGCCGTTCGTCATGCCATTCCCGGAATACAGTCTGCTTCAAGGTTAGGGAGCGGGATTTTAACAGTCGATAGAACCTTCCCGAATGGCCGTTGCCGTCCAGATCGAATGTCAGAGTGTACTTGAACGCTTCTTCTCGGGGCTCTCCGGCGTGGATCTGGAAGTACTCGTGTATGGCATCCTCCGTTGCTTGGTCTGCGCACTGGACAACGCCGGTGAAATGTACGGCGTAGAGCGATTGGTCCAGAGCGCTCGAGATGCGCTCTTGCCACGGCCCATTTCTGTACGGAAGCCATAGGTATGTATGTGTTGTACTTTCAAGGTTGTTGGCGAGACTGACGAAGCGTTGTCGATGATCTTGCTTCCAAGCCTGATCGGCCGCTTCTTGGAAACTTCCTGTCGTTTTGCCGGCCCAGTACAAGCCGGAGGTCTTATTGTTCCAAGACACATCCTCAGATTCTTTGTACGAGAATACACTGTAGAGATAAGCTGCTGCTGGGAATAGTATGTCACCCATTGTGGACAGTACTGCAGGCGATAATATAGGCACCTTTGTATGTGTGACACTGAAACTTGCTGGAGATCTTCAAAGGCCGTGCATGCTGCTATATTCAGGATGACGACAAAGGTCAAGTTTATCTGATTTGTTGGTATAGAGCTCGAAGCCTGTTATTTCAGGTTTGCGCATTGGAGACACGGCTTCGGTTACATTGGGTTCGTCGTTGTGGTGGCATCCGGTGGTGATCTTGTCCCAGTTGTGTTTATGCGAAAGATCTGTCCAGTCAGATAACTGTTCGTTGTCAGAATCGTACTCCAGGCTGTTGTCGCCTTCTCCGATCACTCTCGGCTCATCCAACTTATTGATAAGAATGTTCATTTCTGGCAGATGCCTCAAAATTCCTGCCTCCCCAAGCAACTGCAGTACCTCGCCCCAAAGGGCCTCACATTCAGCTGGATCTCGAGGACCCGAGGGTCGACAATGGGAGATCGATGGACCATGTACTTTCTCCAAGCGTCGCTTCAATTCCGCTCCACTCAGACTCCAGAATGGCGCAAGACTTTCATTGATGATGTCGAACTCATCAATGATGGGAGAGTCGTTCCTCGTGGCGTAATCATACCAGATCTCGAACCCTGGCGGCGGAGGTCGTTTGTAGCGGCGTACATATTCCGACACTGCCATCTCAAAAGAAGTAGACTGCCTGGCAAGCAGTTTGTCGAAGTCGGTCTCCGCCCTGCGAACGAGGGTCTTTATCGGATGTTCTGTAATCGTGGCGGTTGCAGTGTCGAGCTGTGCGGGAACGGAAAGTGTGTTAGGTAGGATTTGGAAGCGAATCGATTCAGTTGGATATCCCATGAGGATCCACAGGGCCAGAGACAAGAGAATGGCCCATGTGGCCAGCACAAGCACTTTTCTAAGCCTTGAGTATGAGCGAACAGCCATTATGGATCTTGATAGCGAGGTCGCTATCGAGGTCGTTGACTGGATTTCGCTTGAAGCCAGATAGCTTTGCCTCGGGGACCTGTTAAAGATTGGATATTTCTCCAAGACCTCAAAGAGCGGAAGTCGCAAGGTGTCGTCTTCCAAACAGGGGTAGAAAATGGAAAAAGCTTACTGAGTACAGCTGACCATCCTTACGAGACGGACAAAGCATGGATTATAGTACTAGAGTATAATACTAACCCCTCTTAGTTCTAGCCTATAATAAGACTTTCCTACTATATAAAATTTATATATAGTAATTATAGCTTTTATAAAGCTTATACTATCCTCTAGGTTCATTTATAATTTTATATATTCTTAAATCCTAGTGTGAAGGGCGAGCCCTTAGGGAGTACAGCGCAGGCGTGGCCTATGCTCCGAATTGGAAGCTGCTGTCCTTTTTATCGGCTTCCGCCTTAGAACCCTCTTACTCCTGTATCGAACTTGTTGAATACTACATAGAGCCTCAGCATATGCATTGCTGTCCTATAACATTAAGTTCGATCTAATGAACCTACTACAGTCCAGCGATTATACCCCAGACACTGGATCATTACAGTCGGGCAACAAGAATGAGGACCTACAGAGTATCTTATAAGAGATGTATACTCGCTAAGGATATATAGAAGCCGATATGGCTATGATGCTCGCTGCGCTTTAGCAAGCTGAAACTGCTCATTAATAAGCAGAGCAGCTGAGACAAGAAGAGGAAGTATAGTATCAAGTGGAGATAGCTTAGCTTGCAGAATCCTTATATCAATATATAGTTCCCCTTGCGAACTGAATAGAAGAAACCTTAATAAGCTCCCTTATGCAGACTCTTATCGAGACACTAACTATAAACTCAGCCCTACGACCTGCTAGAGAAACAACAGGCCCTAGAGAATAGAAGCTGCCCTCTTAGAATGGTCGTGCAGAGACTTTTAGGGATTACCTATCAAGAATAAAGAGCTTATTCAAGGTGCGCTCTGTGATGAAACTAATGCTCCCTAAAGAGTACTACTAGGATACTGTTTATAATACTCTTTTAGTAAGAGAGTAAGGTCGCATATATTATTTCTAGGAGAAAGGATATTCTATAAAGAGTAAGGAAACTGAAGCATTCTTCACATAACTTAAAGAAGTTTTCGCAGACTAACAAATAGGTAAAGGCCCTAGAGCAGCTCACCTACTTATAACATATAGTAGGACAATCTTAGCACGAACAGTAGCTAGAATTCAATAGACTCCTACTGAGCGCAGATAGAGACAGTTAGAACAACATTACAAAGATCAGATATCTAAAGAATATATTCTCTAATGCAGTAAGGATCTATACAGCTGCTATAGCAAAAATAACAGATTACTACGCCTTCTCTAAGGAGGTAGAGAGGATCATAACTAACCTCGAAACTATAGATCAGTTTAAGGCCACTAATAAGCAATAGTCGAAAGAGAAGAACAAGGATACCCAGCCTATTATAACAGTCTCTATACACTTACATCGCTCTACTATAGTAGCTAGGATAGATGTAGATAGAGATACCATTATAGCTCCTATACAAGCCTTAAGAGATTATTGACGACTCTGCAGAGACTATAAGCTGTTGTATAGTAAGCAAAGGGCGAAATGGGTCGACTCTACTAAGCGCGAGAGGCATAAGGAGAGAAGGCTCTGCTTCCATTATAGAGGCGATAGATACTGCATTTAGGAATGCCTATATGCTATAGCAGTGCGACCTATAGGCATCTATATTGGCTCTATTGCACTACTGCTAAAAGACGATGATAAAATAGAGGAACCCACTCATTTTAAGTCGGGAAAAGAGTAGCTCCTGCTCGAAGACAGGAGCTAAGAGGGAAGAAGTCATTAACACAAGATTAGAATAAGGTGCAGAGCAGAATGAACAGAAATTTGGTATATACTGATATTGTCGTAGGGTACGACATCAGGATGGGATTTGGTACAGGTCTTAAGCATAAGGCTCTGGGTTCTTGTATAAGCGTTCTACAGTCATATAGTTAACATGTGACAGGGTTCAAAGCGAAAGGTGGGAGATAGCTATATTAGCTATCGACTGCCTGAAGGGCGAAGACTAGCGACACCTTGTTTTTTAGATATAGAGATGAGTTTTGTTTTTTAGAGATAAAATCAGAGTTATATGCTTTGCATGTAGCAATAATGACAATTAGAGGTCACTAAAAACACAGTCTGCTCTCCTACTTGACTATTGTGACTCTGGTACTGTTATGGTTGTTCTGAAGTTCAGTATACTGCCTTAAATCTTTCTTGACCCATGGGTCAAGATTGTTTTTTATGGCTGTATGAACTTCAGGCTTCATATTGACTTCTCGACCTACACAGCCACAATATAACCCTTCAAAATAACCTAGGAACTTCTGCTCTAATCGACGAAGGCTATCAATGTTATGCTATAATCAATAGAGACTTTATAAAAGGTCTCAGACTCTGTTTTATGAGTCGCGAAGTAAGAGAAGTCAAAGGAGCATCCTCGTTCATAAAGAGCTCTAAGATCGAAGGAGTAGTCACCTTCTATATGAGAATTGCTGGATTCTGCTAGAAAGTCTATGCATATATAGTACCAGGACTTACCTTCCTACTCATCTTAGGAAACCTATAGAAAGCGCATAATAAGGTACAAACTGCACCAGAAGAACAACGATTCTACTATAGAAGAGCGCAGAAGTAGATCAAAGAAGGTCATAACTACAAGGATCGATAGGACTACAGAGATTTAACAATGCTAGCTGCAGCTATAGCCTCGGACATTAAGAAGGCCCTCCAGACGAAGGAGTATCCTTCTATTGAGGAACTCCAGAATAAACTCTCCCTAGAAGTTCGCAATATAGCACTGCTATTTTATCAATAGGAAGCGGACAAGTTACCACCTCACTAGCCTAGTATCGACTACTGCATTAACCTCTGCGAACTCCTAGATAGATCCCTGCCAACTCTACCCTAGAGCCTACTATATAGGATGTCAAAAGAGGAACTGCTAGTCCTACGTAAATCGCTAGATAACCTTCTTAGGAAAGGTTATATCCGGCTATCTAACTCGGAGGCAGTAGCACCCGTCCTTTTTGTTCGGAAATCTGGAGGAGGACTATGATTCTATTATGATTACTATATATTAAATGCAATTAGTAAGCAGGACTGCTACTCCCTACTACTAATCCTAGAAACCTTAAGAAACCTAATAGGAGCTAAGTACTTAATAAAGATTGATGTAGTTGCTGCTTTTAACAAAATCAGAATGGCTGCAGGCTACGAAAATAAGACTGTATTCTATATAAGATTTAGCTCTTTCGAATAGCTAGTCTGTCTATTCAGTCTCTTAGGGGCTCTAGCCACATTCTAATTGTTAAAGGAATACCAAGTAGTATATTTAAAAGAGGTATCTCGCAACGTAGTGAACACCAAAGCAAGTACTGCTTTCGCACCAAGACTGATCGTTGCTTTCCTGCTGCTCTCGAGCATGCGAGTCGCACATATCGCGCTGGCTGCTGCTAAGCGTAGTGCAGGCTAAGCGCCTGCACGTGACCTTGGACTTCATCTCAAGGACTCCCGTAACAACTATCTCCCCTCTTGCGATATGCCTTCTACGGCAGATCCTTAGAGGTCATATTATGTAGCCTTAAAGTTTAGTGACTTTATATATGGAGGATTCACCTCCCTGGGGGGTAGTATGCAACTCATATGCGCCCGTCCTGCGTAGCAATACACTGTGTTGATACAGCATTTATATAGCAACAAACAGAAAAACTCTTCACCCTTAGGTAAGTTAAGAATTTCGCCTGCTCCTCGTATCGTCTTCTTACTAATATTGCTATCTACATGCTCACTACCTGCAAGCTCTCTGCTCAACAATACACTCGTACCCTACTTAAAAGCGCACTACCCGCCCTTCACAATAGCTACAGTTACTCCTAGCAAGGTTAGCAAGCCTGCTATTGCTATCTGCAACAGGTGCATTCCGTATCTGAACGATAACCTCGATAGTGAGTATCGCACCTTCGATGCTTCTAAGAAGTATGCTAACCTGTCGCGAAGCGTACTAGTGCGATATAGTCCTAGGGGCTCTAGGCAGGAAGTGTACCAGATATAGGACTAGCAAGCACTATTGTATACCTGTAGAGCAGCCTCTCTTCGAGCTGCTTAAGAAGGTTAAGACTGCTCGCGCTGTATATGCGACTACTATACATACTGTAGATGACCAGAATGAGATTGACGAGCATAAGGCTCGCGCCTGTGACCTCACTAACGAGCTCATTAATGGGCTCAAGACTCTTAACCATAACTGCAACAAGACTAAGGGCGATTGTATTGCTGGTCGTAAGCATCACACTAGCAGCTCTAACACTACTAGTAGTGACTCTATAGTTATTGCTGAGCTGCAGAGCATCAGGCGTAGCATCCTAGCTCTAGTAGAGGTTAGTAAGGCTGTGAGTACATTCCTAGCTCCGTTTTCTAGGAGAACCACCTGCTAACTATATACGTAGTTCCTGCGCGACTGCACTATCTCCGAGGAGGAGCTTAGCACCATCGATCAGGTCCTTAGGCCTAATGCCCCTAAGAAGGAGGAGGAGGATGAGGAGATAGAGGATGATGAGGATGAGGGTGAGTAGCGTAGAGCATCTGCTCCGTATGCGTAGGCCTTATGCCCTTTAAGATACTCTGGCGCATCTCTATAGGAGTGCTACCCTAAAATAACAATCTGCTGCGCTTTAGTATAAGCCTCTTCTCACGACTTTTGTGCTCTTCTCTTGCGTGTCCTCTACTCCTTATATGCGTTAATTAGGGCTTCTGCTCCTGCGTAATGCTCTTTAGGCTCCTAGCTAGTATACTCTTTAGGCCAGTCCTTCTACTGTACTAAGTAATGCTGTTTGCCTCTCCTTTTCTTAGCTCCTTTAATCGCAGAGACTTCCTATTTATCTGCTATTATAGCGAGCAGCATAGGTGCTACAGGTTCCTCGCCTATGCGCTGATTCTATGGCTTTAATAGTGATATATGGAAGACATTGTGAATCTTGTATAAGGTCGGGAGTGCTAAGCGATACGCTTGCGAGCCGACCAGATCCTGTACTTAGAACAGCCCTACGAAGCGTACACTTAGCTTCTTCTTCGCTCCTAGTAGCTTTAGGTTCTTAGTAGAGAGAAGCACTCGATCTCTAACCTTAAACTCTATACGCTTCTGTCGCTTGTTCTGGTGCTTAACCTGCGACTCTTAGGCTTCTTACCAGCAGTTCGTAAGTATAGTATACATATTGCGCATTTGTCTCGCATGCTCTGTCGTAGCTGGCACCCTCTCCTCATACAATTCGTCCCAAATTGGAGGGCCTCTAATTTCTGGGTTCCACCTATATAACAATGCAAATAGACTTATGCGTGTCGTATAGTGTATACTGTTGTTTATTGCAAATTCCGTATGCGTAAGGAGTTCTAGCTAACTACCTTGCGACTCTGAACAGTAGTATTGCAAGTACTGTTCTAAGGTCTGGTTCATTCGTTCTATTTGCCTATCGGTCTACAGGTAGAAGGCTGTGCTAAGCTTGTGTTTTATACGCACTTCGTATGCGAAGTCACTCTAGTATTAGCTAGTGAATAATGAACCCCGATCTGATATAATTCCTCTTAGAACTCTGTATCTTCGTACGACTGTATCTATTAGGAGCTCTATAAGCTCTATGCTGTCGTAACGCTTAGTAGTAGGGACGAAGATATTTATCTTTATATATCTATCTACAATTACTAGGATAGAATCAACCACTTGGTTATTTAGCTTCCCTAGGAGAAGGTCTGTGATGAAATCAAGCGTGATTTCCTCCTAAAGCCGGCTTAGTATGCTTAATGCCTGTGCGTCGCTGTAGGGCTAATAGCGCCTTGATTTTATGACTTGACATGTCTCGCAAGAGGCTACTCTTTGCGCCACATCCTTGCTTAGGCTTAGCCACTAGTACTTCCGCTGTAGGAGCTCTTCAGTTTTGTTCCTACTAAAATAGCTAGCCAGCTCATCGTCATGATAGATCCGCAGGAGTTCCGCATATATAGCGCTATTAAGAGGCACGTATAACGCATCTCGATAGTACCACAGGTCGCCTTCTTTACACTATGCGCCTTCCTCTCCTGCGTCACTACTGCGCTTCTGCAGCGAGTCTAATGCATTATCCTTAGCCTGTAGCATTTGGATAATGCTCACTAGGTCAGATATAGGGTCCTTAAAGGGATCCTCAAATCTTGCAGCAGTATTTACTACTATACGTACTATTATAGGACGCCCTTGGTACTTAGGCGACGCGCTTGCGCTAAGCAAGTGCTCTTCTTAGGCTCTAACCCTGCTAATCAATAGGGCGAGGTCAGAGTCTGAACTCTACACTGCTAGTTTGTTCTGCAATGTGGGGAGAAGGTGGCTAGGCGCACGCTCGTCGTATGCGTAGTTAGGGCGTCTCGAAGGTGCATCTACTGGGTTCGTCTTGCTAGTCTAGTGTTCGATCACAAAGTCGAAGGAGGCGAGGAAGGTAGCCCACCTAGCTTGCCTACCATTTAGCTGCTTAACCCCTATAAAACCCCTCAGGTTGTTATAGTCAGTAAGCACCTAGACTATATGCGCTGCGCCTTCGAGGTAGTGGCAGTACTGCTTAAAGCCCTCTACGATCGTAAGGAGTTCTCTATTATGCATCTCGTAGTTATACTCTACAGGGATCAACTTTCTTAACCAGAAGGCAATTAGGTACTAACCCGTATGCTCTTTGCCTGCGTAAAGCTTCTAAGACAGTATCGCAGAGATTGCGTATATAGATGCATCTATCTCTATTCTTAGCTCTGTAGCTAGATCGTAATAGCGAAGTATAGGGGCTTCTATAAAAGCAGCCTTTATTACGCGGAATGCATACTCCTCGTATTCTATCCACACGAGAGGCCCTGCCTTCTTGCTATTCTTAGCACCCTTAGAGAGTGCAATTAGAGGAGCTACTATCTTCGAGTATTGCTTAATAAACCTCCTATAGAAGTTCGCAAAACCTAGGAAGACCTGTACTTCTCTAAAAGTAGTTAGGGTTAGCTAGTCTTCGACTGTAGCTACCCTGCTTCTATCTATCGAGACGCCTGTAGTGCTCACAGTATAGCCTAAGAATGCCACCTGGTCTATAAAGAATTTACACTTCTTCTAGCTTGTATAGAGAGCGAACTTCCTAAGTCTCCCTAGCACTGCGCGCAGGTCTCCTACGTATTCCTTACGCGTATCGCTATATACTAGGATGTCATCTAGGTATACCATGCAGCAAACATCGACTAAGCCAGCTAGGGCGCAGTTAATATATGCTTGAAACGTTACAGGAGCATTTGTTAGGCTAAAAGGCATAACGTTGTACTCGAAGTGTCTATACTACATGCGAAATGTAGTCTTCTACTCATCACCTCGCTTGATAGGGATATAGTAGTACGCATCCTTTAAGTCGAGAGCTGAGAACACTATTGCACGCCTAAGCCTATCAAGCGTCTCGCTTATGAGAGGCAGGGGGTGTCTGTTCTTCTTCGTGATTGCATTTAATCTACAATAATCTACGCAGAGGCGAAGGGAGCTATCTTTCTTTGGAATAAACAGGATTAGCGCACCCGCTTCGCTTACGCTTCGCTTGATCTACCCATTCTTCAAGGCTTGCTCTAAATACTCCTATAGAGCCACCAGCTCTTTTACTAAGAGGTTGTATAGAGGCCTGAATAGAGGACGTTCTCCTGGCTCGAGATTAATCGCATGATCTACGCCTTTAGGGAGCGGACGATCCGCAATACTGTTGCTAGTAATAACATTACAGAAATCTCGAATTTCCTCTAAGAGCTTAGGAGGATCCTCGATCTTGTTTATACTCATAGCATATATAACAGCGGCCTTCCTGAGGTCCTATTGGAACGCGTATGCATCTCTCACGCGTGTAGTAGGGAGTTCCTCTGACTCTGAGAACTACTAGTAGTCGTTGCGGCTGTCTACAATAACTCTATACTTACGCCTCTATAGCCGCCCTAGAAGGACGTCTAAACCACTAAGGTCTATAGCAAAGAACACATCCTCTATGATGCGCTCCGCATCTATAGCATCTGCGATTCGCAGGCGAAGCTTATAGGCACTATAGCAATAGCCCTTCTCGCCCCTAAATCCTTCCATTATAGGGATAGGGACATCAATCCTGACCAGGTTACATTGTAGGGCAGTAATCTGGGATATCATATTGACATCTGCTGCATTATTAAGCAAGTATCGAACAGGAGTGCGTTTCCTATGCGCCTCCGCTGTTCCTCGTAGGAGCTTCGCTGGCTACGAACAACCCAATTGCTTAACCGATTCTTAGCGGACTTGCTTAATACTAGCAAGTCACTCATGCAGCTTCTCCGTTGCTTCAGGCGCGTTCGTCGCCTTTAGAGCGCCTGCGCTGACCTTGCGAACCGACTGTCCGCAGTCTCTCTTTTCTTTCTTACAACTAGAGGAGTAGTGTTTATACTCGTGGCAGTTATAGCACTAGATTCCTGCCAGATTCGAGCCGCCTATGCCTTGCCTGCTAGGCGCATGTGTAGGGCTGCCCACTTTTAGCGCACTGCTATGCCCTCTAGAGGGTTTATACCTCTTTGCATTCCGGTTTGACAGGGTTCCAGAGTCTCGCTTAGTAGTTGCCAGAGAGACCTAAGAGCCACCTATGCATCCAGCGGACTCTAATCTAGTAGCAAGGGAGACTAAGTCTTCCCTTTTCTTTGGTACCTTATAGTATGTGATAATAGCTGTGCGTAACGCAGGCTTCAGCTTAGCGAGGAGATGGTGAGTCCGCTGTATAGGCGTGTACGCGTCTATCTGCTCCTCTAAGGTAGCTAACTCTGTAGCAAAAGCTTGCATAGTCTGTCCCTCGCCCTACCTTACACTCTCGTACGCTATAGTTGTACTAAGGCTGTAGTTTATAGGATCCTCGACTACATCAAGCACGAAGGATCTAAAGTCCTCCTAACTATAGCTGTCTAACTCCTAGAGGCTATGGTTCTGGTGCTATATCCCACATAACTCGCCTATAAGGAATATGACACCATATAGGATCTTCTCACGCTCTGAGCTATAAGCCTTAGGAGCAAGGGCAAAGACAAGCTCAAGAGATCGGATGAAGTCCCTAGCCTCTTTTAAGGTCTTCCCCTTAAAAGTATCTGGCTCCTTCAAACGTGGTCTGCTTAAGGTCCCCCTGCGTGCTACAGGGTTCCCGAATGCGCTACCTACGACACTCCTTGCTTCACTATTGTTCTCGTATCCGCTATCGCTATTTGCGCTAGTAATAGGAGTGTGGCCTGCATTACGCGCCCTGCGTAACACACCTAGCTATTGCTCTATTGCTGCAATCTCAAGCTCTTGCTATAGCATGTCGCATCTGCGATGCACGCGTACTGCTTGCGCTACCTCTGCAGCCTCCTCATCGACCTCCTCCTATAGCCCTAGGTCTGCATCTCGCAGGTCGGAGTCGATAGGAGTCGCTTCTAGGTCGCCTGCATCTGACGCGCGTTCAACATGCTCGTCGATTGCGTCCATGATGTTTAATAGGCTGCGAAGGTAGGGGAACGATCAGAATTGTTAAAGGAATACCAAGTAGTATATTTAAAAGAGGTATCTCGCAATGTAGTGAACACCAAAGCAAGTACTGCTTTCGCACCAAGACTGATCATTGCTTTCCTGCTGCTCTCGAGCATGCGAGTCGCACATATCGCACTGGCTGCTGCTAAGCGCAGTGCAGGCTAAGCGCCTGCACGTGACCTTGGACTTCATCTCAAGGACTCCCGTAACACTAATGCTATATTAACACTTTATTACAGAAATACCTCGATGACTTTGCCTCTATATATATAGATGACATTATTATCTATTCGGATAGAACTAGAGAAGACTATTTCTGTAAGGTATGCACTATACTCTAGGCCCTTTAGGATAGAGGCCTCTTCCTTGACTCGAAGAAGAGCGAGTTCGCTTAGAAGAGAATTAAGTACCTAGGGTTTATTATCTATGCTAACAGAAAGGGTATAGGTTCAGATAAAGAGAAGGTAGAGGCCGTCCGAAACTAGAAGGCCCTAAAGACCTAGAAAGAGGTTTAGCGCTTCTTAAGATTCGCTAACTACTACTAAGTGTTCATTCTAAACTATTCGAAGATTGCTACGCTATTGATGTTGCTCACCAGTAAAGGAGTACTATTCACCTAGGGAGAGAAGGAAGAAAAAGCATTTAAAACATTATAAGACTAGTATTGTTAGGCACTAGTGCTTTCTTACTAGGATCTAGCATTACCTACATTCCTCGAGACTGATTATAGCAGGTTCGCACTGAGAGGCGCACTTATATAAGAAAAGAACGGAATCTATTAACCTATTAGGTTTTTTAGCTAGAAACTAAATAAAGCAGAAATCAACTACAATATTCATAACAAGGAAATACTAGCTGTAATTTGCTATCTAAAGTTCTAGGAACTCAAGCTTAAAGCATGCAGTTCCTTCACAATTTAGATAGATCACAAGAATCTCGAGTATTTTATAGTGAAAAGGCAACTATCAGAGCGCTAGATCCATTAGTATAAAGTCCTCTCGAAGTTCTAGTTCTCTCTAGTATACTGCCTAGAGACTAAAGCAATCCTACTAGATGCCCTATCCTGCTAAGAACAAGACACACTAAGGGAAGACAACAAGCTCTTCTGATTTCGAAGGTTCCTAAACCTGGATTTTGCCCTAAACTAGCTAGAGGCTGGAGGGAAGAAGGGGGTGGAAGTAGCTACTTCGTCAGTCTAGCTCCTTGCTATACAATTTAACTTAGAATCCGCGCAGAACAAGCAGGATGCTAGAGGTCCCTTCTAGGATTATGAACTCAATAGCCTTTAGAAAGTCATAGCAGAAAAGGACACAATATATAATACTATATACTATGCGATACAGGATGGCGCCTATAGTCTACTAAGCGATATTAAGGTAAAAGTTTAAGCAGAAGACTATACAATTGATGATAGAGGCTACCTCTACTATAGAGAGAAATTATGAGTGCTAGGAGTTCTAGCAGCAATAGATGCTGAGTATAATAGCACGGAATTTAGCATCTGCGAAAATGGTATATTAAGAACAAAACTTATATAGTCTATCTATGATTCGTCGGTTTATAGTCACCCAGAATAGGATGCTACCTCTTCGATACTAGTATGCGACTTCTACTAGCCTCTTTAATCCTGATATATCTGCTAATTCCTAAGGAACTATGACTATTGCAGAAGGAATAAGATTTAGAGGGAACATAAACACAGCCTCCTATGCCCACTCCTAGTTCCTGATCGATTCTTTTAGGAAATCTCTATAGACTTTATTACTGACCTACCAGACTCCGAAGGTAACCAGTACCTTTAGGTAATCAAAGATAGACTGAGCAAATGGATAGTTCTAGAAGCGATGCCTAGCATAAAAGCTAAGAATTGCGCGCGAAAGTTTATAGAATACTGGGTCAAACACTACGGAATATCGAGAGCAATCATAAGCGACTGAGGAACTAATTGGACTAGTATCTTCTAGAAGGAGCTCTGCTAACTTCTAGGAGTAACTTAGAGGCTAAGTTCCGCTTACTACCCACAAACAGATAGAGGCCTGGAGCATATGAATCAGGAAGTCCAAGCTTACCTATGCAATTACATTAACTAAGAACAATCCGATTAGTCGGAATGGCTTCCTACAGTGCAACTCGCGCTTAACAATAGATACTAAGCAGGACTCGGGACAAGCCTATTCTTCGCAACTCATAGCTACGAATCTATATCTCCTATAGCACTAAAACCAGAGTCCGGAGAATTATTGACTCTCACTACGACTAAGAGGGTATTAAATTTTGTCAAGAAACTGAAGGAGATCAATAACCTTTACTAAACAAGTATAGCAGCTGCTGTACAAAAGCAAGAGGAAAGCGCAAATGAGACCTATACACTAGTGCTAATCTATTAGAAAGGAGATAAGGTATGGCTAGACCTGCATAACTACTACACGACTAGGCTAAAGAGGAGCTTAGATACTAAGCACGCAAAGTACACAGTCGCTAAGGTTATTTCACTAGTATCTGTTCGCTTATTAGGTATACCAAAGAACATTCATCCTGTCTTCCACCTAGATCTCCTAAGGCTAGCAAGCCAGGACCCACTACCTAGCTAGGAATCTGATAATAAATAGCTAGAACTAGTGCTAGTAGAGTTGTATAAAGAATACTTTATTAAAGAAATCCTATATACGAGAACAAAGAGAATAGGATAAACCTAGTAAAGAGAAGTCCTTATGAAATAGGCTAGATACTAGGAACCAATATAGGAACCTGCAGATGAACTTTCGGATAATACTATAATAGACACTTTCAAGAAAAATTATAGCAACTCCTATAAGCATAATAGCCCGAGATCTAGGTGAGAGAAGACAGTTACCAACAGTTCCTAGTTGAAATCGAAGAGTCACCTTCGAGAATAGCATAGAATATAGGAGAAGAGAATAAGGAGGGAGAGTAAAGAAGGAAGGAAAAGAGGGATCCGCGAAGAAATAGCAAGTCCTATAGAGGAACGAGAGGCGACAAAAGAAAGCTATAGAACAAAAAGAGAAAGAGTGGATCCTATAAAGAAAATAACAGAATCCTAATTATTGAGAATGGAGGACAAGTTAGAATAAAAGATGCAGATCCCGGCTAGGATGTTATAGGACGAGATTAAATCTTATTGTGAAAATAAGCATAAAGGGGGAGCAAAGATGATATAAGGAGAATTAAGGGAAAGATTCCTCTAACTAGTTATAAAGGGACTAATTAACTTCAATATAGTATGATTATATGCGGATCCTACTATATTCAGCACAGATACTAAAAGAGTCAAACTAAAGTGAGAAATCATTTCATTATATGATTGCATTTCTCATTAAAATTAGCTTTTCCTGCAGGAAACTCTATAGAGCCTACTACTTATTCCTTAGCGGAGTCGAACTGACTCTCATCCTTATCTTCTTTATTAGGGTCAGTAGCTATACAGCGAGACTTCTTAGAGCTTTTGATGGCTCCTCTAGCGTAACAATCCCCTATCCTTAAAGCACTAGCAGTTCTATAACTAAAAGGACAGTTAGCAATAAAAATGCAATAGAATCCGAGAATAACTCGCCTCTGGTTACTAGTCACAAGAGCATTAGCTATAGTGTTGTTAATAGCAGGAAGGAAGTGACTGTTTTCTAACAATTAGTGAGGGAGAATAAACAGAAGGCACGATATATTACCTAGCTAGCATACTAGCCTTAGCCAAGGGCTGGAGCTGCTTATGTGCCTTTAGGGTCTTCTTGAGGAACTAAAGGGCATTAGTTCTAAGAAAAAGTTAGGCTTCTAACAATAAAGGCATAGGGACTGCTATTCACGAGCTAGCATCAGAG
This sequence comes from Cladosporium cucumerinum, assembly GCA_023634325.1. NCBI lineage: Eukaryota > Fungi > Ascomycota > Dothideomycetes > Cladosporiales > Cladosporiaceae > Cladosporium > Cladosporium cucumerinum. The sequence goes on from JALDQA010000007.1 coordinate 1,817,306, forward strand.
GAACGGGTCTAAGCAGTATAGGCAATATGAGCTATTTCCAGACTAGAAACAACAGTTAGTAGTAGGTTTTGGATAGAGCCTAGGTGAAATAACCTACAGTTCGATATAGGTAGTCTTAGCCTTAGCACAAGTGAGACAGGCCCTTTTCTTTGGGGCAGTCTTAGTAGGATCCTTCTAGGAGGCTAGCTAAGAATGTTAGCTTTCCGCTAGAAAGAGCTCGGGAACTGCGACTTACCTTGTTATAATTGTTTTCGCAGTCTTAGCTGTAGGAAGCGCAGTAGATGTAGTAGATGCAGTCCTGCTTTAGGACCTAGTCAGTTCTCTACGGAACCTATTGAGTTTACTAAGGAATCCGACAGTTTGTCAGAGGAGTGCTAGGGGAATAGAGTGGGGTGCGACTTACCATGATGATCGATTTGTGTGGTAGAAGAGAAGGAGAAAAGGAGGCAGAGGCAAATACTTATATTATAGTGATAGGGAGCTCTCGTCTGCAGGCAATAGTGCACTGCATTTAGCAGGAACGAGAGGTGACAAGGAAGTGAGGCCTCTAGAGAATGAAAGATGCAGCTTCTATTAGCAACCACACGGAACACACTGATTTTCAAGCGGAAGCTGCAATAAGGACGTTCACTTTCGATTCACTAGCTAACAAACTACATAGAGTGAAGGTTCGCGTGAATATAAAAAGAAGGAGCTTATTAGCAACCTTGCCGAACCTGATGCATTATGCTCGGAATCCGCGAGAAGAGTTGTTTATTCGAGTGAGGGAGAAGATATCATATGACGACACTTGACTTTACTTCACTTCTACTATGTTAGGAAACCGCAGATAACGCAGTAATGAGTGATCTCTGAGAGAAAATGCGCGGAGCCCTAGGGATAAGAGACAGGGGGGGAGGGGGTAATGTGAAGGGCGAGCCCTTAGGGAGTACAGCGCAGGCGTGGCCTGTGCTCCGAATTGGAAGCCGCTGTCCTTTTTATCGGCTTCCGCCTTAGAACCCTCTTACTCCTGTATCGAACTTGTTGAATACTACATAGAGCCTCAGCGTATGCGTCGCTCTCCCGTAACACCTAGTTTATATGCTTTTATTGTATCTTTACCTAGCTTAGTTTGATTTAGATACTAGTATATATAGGATAATATAGATATCTTATATAATATAGATATCTTATATAATATAGATATCTTATATAATATAGATCTTAGGTATATAATATAGATCTATAATTCTATATATACTAGGTATTACTTATATAGCTTATTTAATTTTACTATTACCTTTTTACTACTATTAATTTTCTATAATCCTTCCTACTCCTACCTAACTTCTAATTAATCTTATTCTTCCTTATCATCTTTTATTACTCTAATAAGTAGACTATATTTATATAAAGTATTTTTAACCTTACTAATACTTATAAATATAATAATATCTGTCACAGGCAAGAAGCTGAGAATATCTGTTTATCCGTCCGAACATCCGATCTAGCTACATATGTGCGAGCAATGTAAGACAACCAGTCTTACATCCTAGTCTTTTGAGCTTCTTTGCCTCAGCGGCTATGCAGCTGAATGCTCCCAGCTGTCGCCCCGTGACATTATGTAAGACCACCCCAAGGTCGGTAGTTCGGGTCCGGGGCTCGGCTATCCGGCTTATAGGATTCGTTCCTAGGGGCTAGCATATGTAGCTATCCGTCCGCCTTGCGCGTAAAAGGGACTTACGCGAACCCTTGAGAGGGGAGTAGTGTCACAGGCAAGAAGCTGAGAGCATCCGTCCATCCGTCCGAACATCCGATCTAGCTACATATGTGCGAGCAATGTAAGACAACCGGTCTTACATCCTAGTCTTTTGAGCTTCTTTACCTCAGCGGCTACGCAGCTGAATGCTCCCAGCTGTCGCCCCGTGACAATACTACTTCTTTAAGAGATTGGTACAGTTAATGCTATCTAGTTTCTGTATGTAGTTATTGATTTTATCCTACTAATAAAGTATATAGGCTATAATAGTAATATGCTCTGATACTTATAGCTAGCCCTCTTTAGGATGAATTAATATAAAGAGGTGTTTTGGAAATACTGCCTAAGCAATACTGCATTAACTGGATACGACGAGGTAGGCTATTTTAACTTCCTTAAATAGCATTTAATAGTATACTATATCGACATAATTAAACAGTTTAGGAATACGCCTAATCACGACTTAGGTTAATTCGAATTTAGTTATTATAAGTAGTTAAAGCTCGCTTACAAAGCATCGAATAGCAAGATCGGATAGGAAGATTAGAGTATGCAGTATAGTTAGTACAAGTTTAATAGCCTTACGAGAAATGACCCTAGTCTCTATACATACTACCTCACTATTGCTAAATATAGGGAGGCTTCTAAAAAGTTTAATAAACTTATAAAGGCTGTTAATGTTATAGACTACTTTAGGTGGCTACATAAGCAATCTGAAGGGTATGATATTAGGCATAATATATAGTATATAGTTGTAGAAGTCGAATGCTTAATTGGTAGTAAGAAGGGAACTGTAATGTTTGATATCGTATGAGGTCCAAAAGTATGTACGACTATTGGGGTTGTAGGCAGCATATAGTAGATCTCACTCCTACTAAGAGAGGAGTAGACACAAAGACTGAAAGCTGCTACTTCCTTTATGTAGTAGGAATGCTACACTTATAAGTAGAAGTATAAAGCAGAGCAGTCAGCTACTGATCAGCTGACTGCTCTGCTGTATAGAAAGATAATCACTCTCCAACTTAAGCAACTATTACAACTACCATCTTTCCTAGAGAGGATGTCCCAGCCTCAGCTTTGTTCCCTTTCAAAATCACTAGCTGTAATGCAGCAAAGCTATTGCACTGTATTAGTAGTGCTACAATAGTTTACCTATTATATACTATAGCTATGTAGGTCAAGAAGTCAATATAAAGCCTAAAGTTTATACAACTATAAAAAACAATCTTAACCTATGAGTCGAGAAAGATTTAAGGTAGTATACTGAACTTTAGAACAACCATAACAGTACTAGAGTCACAATAGTCAAGTGGGAGAGCAGACCGTGTTTTTGGTGACCTCTGATTGTTATTGTTGCTATATACAAAGCATGTAACTCCGATTTTATCTCTGAAAAACAAAACTCATCTCTGTATCTGAAAAACAAGGTATCGCTAGTCTTCGCCCTTTAGGCAGTCGATAGCTAATATAGCTATCTCCTATCCTTCGCTTTGAACCCTGTCATGTATTAACTATATGTTAAAGGAATACCAAGTAGTATATTTAAAAGAGGTATCTCGCAACATAGTGAACACTAAAGCAAGTACTGCTTTCGCACCAAGACTGATCGTTGCTTTCCCGCTGCTCTCGAGCATGCGAGTCGCACATATTGCACTAGCTGCTGCTAAGCGTAGTGCAGGCTAAGCGCCTGCACGTGACCTTGGACTTCATCTCAAGGACTCCCGTAACAACTATCTCCCCTCTTGCGATATGCCTTCTACGGCAGATCCTTAAAGGTTATATTATGTAGCCTTAAAGTTCAGTGACTTCATGTGTAGAGGATTCACCTCCCTGGGGGGTAGTATGCGACTCGCATGCGCCTGTCCTGCATAGTAACACACTGTGTTGATATAGCATTTGTATAGCAATAAACAGAAAAACTCTTCACCCTCAGGTAAGTTAAGAATTTCGCCTGCTCCTTGTATCGTCTTCTTACCAATATTGCTATCTATATGCTCACTACCCGCAAGCTCTCTGCTCAACAATACACTCGTACCCTACTCGAAAGCGCACTGCCTGCCCTTCATAATGGCTACAGTTACTCCCAGCAAGGTTAGCAAGCCTGTTATTGCTATCTGCAACAGGTGCATTCCGTACCTAAACGATAACCTCGACAGTGAGTATCGCACCTTTAGTGCTTTTAAGAAGTATGCTAACCTGTCGCGAAGCGTACTAGTGCGATATAGTCCTAGGGGCCCTAGGTAGGAAGTGCACCAGATGCAGGACTGGTAAGCACTACTGTGTGCCTGTAGAGCAGCCTCTCTTCGAGCTGCTTAAGAAGGTTAAGACTGCTTATGCTGCATATGCGACTACTATGCATACTGTAGATGACCAGAATGAGATTGATGAGTATAAGGCTCGCGCCTGTGACCTCACTGACGAGCTTATTGATAGGCTCAAGACTCTTAACCATAACTGTAACAAGACTAAGGGCGATCGCGTTGCTGGTTGCAAGCATCGCACTAGCAGCTCTAACACTACTAGTAGTGACCCTATAGTCATTGCTGAGCTGTAGAGCATCAGGCGTGGCATCCTGGCTCTGGTAGAGGTTGGCAAGGCTATGAGTACATTCCTAGCTCCGTTTTCTAGGAGAACCACCTGCTAACTGTATATACAGTTCCTGCGCGACTGCACTGTCTTTAAGGAGGAGCTTAGTGCTATCGATCAGGTCCTTAGGCCTAATACCCCTAAGAAGGAGGAGGAGGATGAGGAGATAGAGGATGATGAGGATGAGGAGATAGAGGATGATGAGGATGAGGGTGAGTAGCATAGAGCATCTGCTCTGTATGCATAGGCCTTACGCCCTTTAAGATACTCTAGCGCATCTCTGCAGGAGTGCTACCCTAAAATGATAATCTGCTGCGCTTTAGCGTAAGCCTCTTCTCACGACTTTTATGCTCTTCTCTTACGTGTCCTCTGCTCCTTGTATGTATTAATTAGGGCTTCTGCTCCTGCGTAATACTCTTTAGGCTCCCAGCTGGTATACTCTTTAGGCCAGTCCTTCTACTGTACTAAGTAATACTGTTTGCCTCTCCTTTTCTTAGCTCCTTTGATCGCAGAGACTTCCTATTCATCTGCTATTATAGCGAGCAGCATAGGTGCTGTAGGTTCCTCGCCTGCGCGCTGATTCTATAGCTCTAACAGTGATACATAGAAGACATTGTGAATCTTGTATGAGGTTAGGAGCGCTAAGTAATACGCTTGCGAGCTGACCAGATCCCGCACTTAGAATGGCCCTACGAAGCATGCACTTAGCTTCTTCTTCGCTCCTAGTAGCTTCAGGTTCTTAGTAGAGAGAAGCACTCGATCTCTAACCTTAAACTCTATACGCTTCTGTCGCTTGTTCTGGTGCTTGACCTGCGACTCTTGGGCTTCTCGCTAGTAGTTCGCAAGCGTAGTATGCGTATTGCGCATTTGTCTTGCATGCTCTATTGCAGCTGGCACCCTCTCCTTATGCAATTCGTCCCGAATTGGAGGGCCTCTAATTTCTAGGTTCTATCTATACAACAATGCAAATAGACTTATGCGTGTTGTATAGTGCATGCTGTTGTTTATCGCAAATTCCGTATGCATAAGGAGTTCCGGCTAACTACCTTGCGACTCTAAACAGTAGCATCGCAAGTACTGTTCTAAGGTCTGGTTTATTCGTTCTGTTTGCCTATCGGTCTGCAGGTAGAAGGCTGTGCTGAGCTTGTGTTTTATACGCGCTTTGTATGCGAAGTCACTCTAGTATTGGCTAGTGAATAATGAACCCTGATCTGATATAATTCCTCTTAGAACTCTGTATCTTCGTACGACTGTATCTATTAGGAGCTCTGTAAGCTTCACGCTGTCGTAATGCTTGGTAGTAGGAACGAAGATATTTATCTTCGTATATCTATCTACAATCACTAGGATGGAATCAACCACTTGGTCATTTAGCTTCCCTAGGGGAAGGTCTGTAATGAAATTAAGCGTAATTTCCTCCCAAGGCCGGCTTAGCATACTTAACGCCTGCGCATCGCTGTAGGGCCGATGGCGCCTTGATTTTATGACTTGATATGTCTCGCAAGAGGCTACTCTTTGCGCCACATCCTTGCTCAGGCTTGGCCACCAGTACTTCCGCTGTAGGAGCTCTTCAGTTTTGTTCCTACCGAAATGGCCAGCTAGCTCATCGTCATAATGGATCCATAGGAGTTCTGCATATATGGCGCTATTAAGAGGCACGTACAATGCATCTCGATAGTACTACAGGTCGCCTTCTTTGCGCTATGCGCCTTCCTCTCCTACGTCACTACTGCGCTTCTGCAGCGAGTCTAATGCATCATCCTTAGCCTGCAGCATTTGGATGATGCTCACTAGGTTAGATATAGGGTCCTTAAAGGGATCCTCAAATCTTACAGCAGTATTCACTACTGTATACACTATTGCAGGATGCCCTTAGTACTTAGGCGATGCGCTTGCGCCAAGCAAGTGCTCTTCTTAGGCTCTAACCCTGCTAATCAATAGGGCGAGGTCAGAGTCTGAACTCCACACTGCTAGTTTGTTCTGTAATGTGGGGAGAAGGTGGCTAGGCGTATGCTCGTCGTATGCGTAGTTAGGGCGTCTCGAAGGTGCATCTGCTAGGTTCGTCTTGCCAGCCTGGTGTTCGATCACAAAGTCGAAGGAGGCGAGGAAGGTAGCCCACCTAGCTTGCCTACCATTTAGCTGCTTAACCCCTATGAAACCCCTCAGGTTGTTATGGTCGGTAAGCACCTAGACTGTATGCACTGCGCCTTCGAGGTAGTAGCAGTACTGCTTGAAGCCCTCTATGATCGCAAGGAGTTCTCTATTATATATCTTGTAGTTACACTCTACAGGGATCAACTTTCTTAACCAGAAGGCAATCGGGTACTAACCTGTATGCTCTTCGCTTGCGTAAAGCTTCTAAGATAGTATCGCAGAGATTGCGTATATAGATGCATCTATCTCTATTCTTAGCTCTGTAGCTAGATCGTAATAGCGAAGTATAGGGGCTTCTATAAAAGCAGCCTTTATTACGCGGAATGCATACTCCTCGTATTCTATCCACACGAGAGGCCCTGCCTTCTTGCTATTCTTAGCACCCTTAGAGAGTGCAATTAGAGGAGCTACTATCTTCGAGTATTGCTTAATAAACCTCCTATAGAAGTTCGCAAAACCTAGGAAGACCTGTACTTCTCTAAAAGTAGTTAGGGTTAGCTAGTCTTCGACTGTAGCTACCCTGCTTCTATCTATCGAGACGCCTGTAGTGCTCACAGTATAGCCTAAGAATGCCACCTGGTCTGTAAAGAATTTACACTTCTTCTAGCTTGTATAGAGAGCGAACTTCCTGAGTCTCCCTAGCACCGCACGCAGGTCTCCTACGTGTTCCTTACGCGTGTTGCTGTATACTAGGATGTTATTTAGGTATACCACGCAGCAAACATCGACTAAGCCAGCTAGGGCGCAGTTAATATATGCTTGAAACGTTATAGGAGCATTTGTCAGGCTAAAAGGCATGACGTTATACTCGAAGTGTCTATACTGCGTGCGAAATGCAGTCTTCTACTTATCGCCTCGCTTGATAGGGATATGGTGGTACGCATCCTTTAAGTCGAGAGCTGAGAACACTGTTGCACGCCCAAGCCTATCAAGCATCTCGCTTATGAGAGGCAGGGGGTGTCTGTTCTTCTTCGTGATTGCGTTCAATCTACGATAATCCATATAGAGGCGAAGAGAGCTATCTTTCTTTAGAACAAACAGGATTGGCGCACCTGCTTCGCTTACGCTTCGCTTGATCCACCCATTCTTTAAGGCTTGCTCTAAATACTCCCGTAGAGCTGCTAGCTCTTTCACTGAGAGGTTGTATAGAGGCCTGAATAGAGGACGTTCTCCTAGCTCGAGATCAATCGCATGATTTACGCCTTCGAGGAGCAGACGATCCGTAACACTATCGCTAGTGATAACATCACAGAAATCTCGAATTTCCTTTAGGAGCTTAGGAGGATCCTCGATCTTGTTTATACTCATAGCATACACAATAGCAGCCTTCCTGAGGTCCTATTGGAACGCGTGTGCATCTCTCACGTATGTAGTAGGGAGTTCCCCTAACTCTGAGAACCACTAGTAGTTGTTGCAGCTATCCACAATGACTCCGTACTTACGCCTCTATAGCTGCTCTAGAAGGACGTCTAAACTACTAAGGTCTATAGCAAAGAACACATCCTCTGTGATGCGCTCTGCACCTATAGCATCTGCGATTCGCAGGCGAAGCTTATAGGCACTATAGCAATAGCCCTTCTCGCCCCTAAATCCTTCTATCGTGGGGATAGGGATATTAATCCTGACTAGGTTATATTGTAGGGCAGTAATCTGGGATATCACATTGACATCTGCTGCATTATCAAGCAAGTATCGAACAGGGGTGCGTTTCCTATACACCTCCGCTATTCCTCGTAGGAGCTTTGCTAGCCACAAACAACCCGATTGCTTAACCGATTCTTGGCGGACTTGCTTGATGCTAGCGAGTCACTCACGCAGCTTCTCTGTTGCTTTAGGCGCATTCGTCGCCTTTGGAGCGCCTACGCTAACCTTGCGAACTGACTGTCCACAGTCTCTCTTTTCTTTCTTATAACCAGAGGAGTAGTGTCTATACTCGTGGCAGTTGTAGCACTGGATTCCTGCCAGATTCGAGCTGCCTGCGCCTTACCTGCTAGGCGTATGCGTAGGGCTGCTCACTTTTGGCGCACTGCTATGCCCTCTAGAGGGTTTATACCTCTTTGCATTCCAGTTTGACAGGGTTCCAGAGTCTCGCTTAGTAGTCGCCAGAGAGACCTAAGAGCCACCTGTGCGTCTAGCGGACTCTAATCTGGTAGCAAGGGAGACTAAGTCTTCCCTTTTCTTTGGTACCTCATAGTACGTGATGATAGCTGTGCGTAATGCAGGCTTTAGCTTGGCGAGGAGATGGCGAGTCCGCTGCGTAGGCGTGTACGCGTCTATCTGCTCCTCTAAGGTAGCTAACTCTATAGCAAAAGCTTGTATAGTCTGTCCCTCGCCCTGCCTTGCACTCTCGTATACTACAGTTGTGCTAAGGCTGCAGTTCACAGGATCCTCGACTATATCAAGCACGAAGGATCTAAAGTCCTCCCAACTGTAGCTGTCCAACTCCTAGAGGCTATAGTTCTGGTGCTATGTCTTATGCAGCTCGCCTGCAAGGAACATAACACTATATAGGATCTTCTTACGCTCTAAGCTATAAGCCTTAGGAGCAAGGGCAAAGACAAGCTCAAGAGATCGGATGAAGTCTCTAGCCTCTTTTAAGGTCTTCCCCTTGAAAGTATCTGGCTCCTTCAAATGTGGTCTGCTTGAGGTCCCCCTGCGTGCTATAGGGTTCCCGAATGCGCTGCCTGCGACACTCCTTGCTTCACTATTGTTCTCGTATCCGCTATTGCTATTTGCGCTAGCAATAGGAGTGTGGCCTGCATTACGCGCCCTGCGTAACACACCTAGCTGTTGCTCTATTGCTGTAATCTCAAGCTCTTGCTGTAGTATGTCGCATCTGCGATGCACGCGTACTGCCTGCGCTACTTCTGCAGCCTCCTTATCGACCTCCTCCTGTAGCCCTAGGTCTGCATCTCGCAGGTCGGAGTCGATAGGAGTTGCTTCTAGGTCGCCTGCATCTGACGCGCGTTCAACATGCTCGTCGATTGCGTCCATGATGTTTAATAGGCTGCGAAGGTAGGGGAACGATCAGAATTGTTAAAGGAATACTAAGTAGTATATTTAAAAGAGGTATCTCGCAATGTAGTGAACACCAAAGCAAGTACTGCTTTCGCACTAAGACTGATCGTTGCTTTCCTGCTGCTCTCGAGCATGCGAGTCGCACATATCGCGCTGGCTGCTGCTAAGCGCGGTGCAGGCTAAGCGCCTGCACGTGACCTTGGACTTCATCTCAAGGACTCCCGTAACACTATATAACTGCAGAATACTTATATAAGAAACTAGAGCCTTATGCTTAAGACCTATACCAAATCCTATCCTGATGTCGTACCCTACGATATTTCCTCTCCTACTAATTATAGCATCGTCCTATAATGCCAAAAGTAATTAAAGAAAAAAAAAGAAAAAATAAGAAATCAAAGTCATCAATCCCAGAATTTCGAGCGAAGCCTTTCCTGACCTATAAGTCGAGAAAGATCTTAGCCACATCTATGTTAAAGTTCCTACCTGCTAGGAGACATACTACTAGCAGAACCGCTAGGAGATTGTACATTAGAGAAGTAGAAACTGCCAGATTGAGAGCAATGAGAATCTGAAGACTACATCGATCTACTACAGCCCTGAGTTCCCTATGCTGGATTGTTGTTATTATTAGAGGATAACAAAGATGACAAAGGCCTATTACTTGCAGATAATGATAAGGAGCAAGTGCGAATAGTGATGCCAGATTGGACAGATGATACTGAACTATCATAAGCATTCTTAAAGATATCGAGATGCTTAGCCTTCTTGGTTGAGCGCTTCTCTCTATCTAAGAGAAGCTCATGATTATTAAGCTCATATATGCGATTCTCTTCGTTTATCTAATACAGATCCTATAGCTCAGATTGAGAGCAAGTATTACGATTATAAGTAGCATCTACAGCATTAGCTCTAAGAGTAGTCACCTTCTGCACTGAGTTAAACTAAGGGTAGACTCTGAAGAAGGATTTGGAACTATAGGACATCTTCTCTAGCTCAACCATCCTGTCGAACAGTCTATTGCTAGCAAATGTGCTAGTACTAACTATCTTAGCCAGAATACGAACTCTATAGTGAGTAATAAAGTCACAGACTATAGACTAGAAGTTGTTGCTATTATAGGTATAGTCTTTTCATCTATAGAATATATTGCCTATCTCTAAATGAATAGCTCTATTATCCTAGGGATATTAGGCCACTAAGGCATTGCAGACTAGACTCACATCTATGATTCGCACAAAAGCTAGAAAGGGAGTACTGACTTCGCCATATTTATATAAGTATCCTAAAGGAGTCTTAGGCGGAGCAACACTAGTAGCATAAGCAATGTAGAGCTTATTAAAGGTAGGACCTTTAGGTACCTCTATAGAACCCTTGCTTGCTAGAAAGCCTACATACTATAGATAAATAGCATAGTAAAGCTTCGTGCTATAAGCAGTAGAACTATATAGAAGGAGAGGCGAAGTGAGGCGACTCTAAGCAGTAACATAAGGGTGAGGAGCCTAATAAATGTTCAGTGAGCCAATTATAATAGCATTCAGAATAGTGCTATTTATTTGCTTAACAAACCTGTTACCCAGCTTACTCTTCTTCTTAAGGAGGTTAGCAAACCTCCTAATCTTTACTATATTATTAAAGCTAGTGCAAAGCTTAGTGCAGTTGTTATTGTCTTCGTTATTCAGAGAGAGAGATCCCTGCTATTAATCTTTGCCTTTGCCTTTAGCAGCAAGTGCATACAGGTTCTGATCAAGGTGACAGAACCTAGTGCTCTGTCCTTGTGTAGCATACTTCATATAATAAGGGCTAGTTGTAAGTATAAACAAGTAGTTACTGCGAGCCACTATATTAAGCAACCAGTACCTAGGATCCTGACAGACAACTTATTAAGCAAGGCTCCTAAACTAGTTTCATTGCTATCCCATCTCGATATATTGCTCACACTAGTGCTAGTAGTACATATAGAACTCTGCATACATAAGTGCAAGCATTCTAGATTGCTTTAGGTAGTCTATTATGTTATTCGATTTGAGGCTACTATAGCTACCTCGCAATCTATTTTCGTAGTTGTCCTAAGTTATACTTATAGCTAGAGCGATCTTGATAGCATAGGTCTCTATAAATCTGAAAGGTCTATCAAAAACCTCTGCACAGAAAGTCACACGCCTTAAGAAGAAGCAGTATACTCCTAGAGTATCACTCTTAATAGCAGGACAGCATCCCTTACGCCACTAGTTAAAATGCCTGTCCTTAGTTTGAAGGGCCTTAAAGCCTCCCTCAGAGTCCTTTCCAGCCATTATAGTCTCAATTCGAGTGAGGAGTTCATCTCAAGTCGCTGAATTGGTTATTATACTAAGAGCAGCTCTAAGTCGCTGTATATGCTTCTAGCAAAGCTTCTTATTGTTCTAACCACTAAGGCGACTGACTATAGAGATCTGCTTCAGAATAGCACAGCGCTCTGTAGTAGTCTTAGCCTGAATTAGAAGGTTATTGATATAGTCGATAATGAACTGTGGTACCTTCGCAAAGCACTTAAGGTCGCTATTGCTATAGGTAGATATATTGTAGTATCTGCTAGTAGGCCCTATTATGTTAAGTCGCTGTTTATGCTTCTCAGGCAGCTGTAGTGTGCTATAAATGCTTATGTTGGCAACAAAGTCGCTCAGGCTGCTGATAGAAGGAGAAGGAGAATCACAGAGTCCTACACCTTTAGCAATCCTACTGCTTAAGAAAATGCCTAGAGAAGCCACTCCTTGAGACAGACTGGAGTGAATAGCAAACTCTAGATCAGCATAGATACTATCGTCATTTTGAATCAAGTGATGTTCCTGCGCGCATCAGTTCAGGTTAGTAGTATTCACACTATTCAATGTGCTATAGGTAGCAGCCTTGTTATAATCATAGGTAAGAAGGATATGCTTATTCGACACTCCCTAGTTGCATATCTGACCAATGCTATCAAGCCTGTCTAGCAGGGCTAGGTTCAAGCATTTGATCACATCACTAGGAGTATTCTTGTTGGCGCGTACCTGTCTATAGACTGCCTAGAGGGAACGAGTAGCCTTATCTAATGTATATAATAACTTAATAGAGCGATTGCTCGCAATAGAAGGGTATACTGCCTGAATGCCATCCTAGGCCTCTTTCTTGCAGTTGCGCGTACTCCTACTAAGCTCTGCTAATTGGTGGAATTCTGAGAAGTCCTTAGGGAGGCTGTTTAGGACCTAGCTGCTAGGATTTTTGTTCTTCTATGCAGTGTCGCAGTCGCAGTAGTCATAGAAGTGCAAGGCAAGATCTGCAATTTCGCTCGAAGCTATATTAGCAAGTTCAAGTAGGCTATATTGTATAGCTCTACAGACTGCTGGCATTTGCTTATTGAGGAAGGAAATGAGGTCTTCTAAAGTCACCTTCGTGCTCTTAGAACAGAAGTTGCAGAGTTTGTTATGAGAGATATTGCCTATAGCAACAAGGGCATGCATGCTATTAGCTGCTATATTGGTAGCTTCTAGATTTGTAGGTTGCTATATGATAGCGTATTAAGGAGGGTTCCGAGGAGTGCGAGGGGTTTGCAATGCCATAGTGGCTAAGGGAGGTAGCTGATAACTGCAGAATCGGCTGAGTGAGAAAGGTAGAGGGTGTGCTTTTTGTGTTATCGAGTCGAGTCGTAAGTGTAAACAAAGGTGGGGGAGAGAAGGTGGTTGTTGGTACAGTTAGAAAAAAGAAGTCGTTAGTGTAGGAGGGCAGCTAGTTAATATGTTTTCCCAAACATTTAAACAGCATTAGCGCCTTTTTTTGTAGCAAACAGAACAAGTCAGCTCGTGACTATCAATACGCCTTTTAAGACTTATGATTAGCCTGTTAGTGAGTCTGTAAGCAACAGTCGCCTCCTTTAAAGTGAAGGAGTTCCTTTATCACAAGTGAAGGATTCAGAGGAAGCATCCCTTCTCTTCACATGACTTTGCCAAACTCATCCTTTACCACTATTAGCTAAGGTATCAATTACCTCTCCTAATAATTATAGTGTTTGTAGCACGTGATGTTCCCTATTCTTAGCGCTGTTCCTGTGAAGTAGGGGCTAAGCAACAGTAAGTAGTTTTGCGCTAGGGCTTCCGTAGGGGCTTCTTGTTAAGTTAAGGAGTGCTGAGCACTTTAGAGTGAAGTGTGAAGCACGCATCGTTGGTTTATTGCAGGTTTATTGTAGGCTGAGGAGTCTCTAATCAATATCGACCTATAGGTCGAGAAAGATTGTTATAACTGTTTCTTAGTCATTATAATCCTGCGCTCGCTCATCTATTCTGTTATTATTGCGTTTAGTATAGTAAGGCAGCTCCTTGTCTCCTGTTCTCTTCCGACTGCACTGTATTCGTTTTACTCCTGTCTTTGCCTGTTCTGGCTGGTCCTTACATCTGCTACATATGCTAGTCCAGCGCTAGTTGCCTATAACTGTGTACCTGTCTCAAAAGGGATAAAAGGAAAAAGAAAAGAAAGAAGGAATGTCTAGGAAGCCAAAGATGTCCTTAAGTACCACTACAGGCGGAAATGGCTACAGGTTGGTGCTTAAAAATGAATATCGATCTAAGGGTCGAGAAAGTTCTAATGCCAAGTAAGTCCTAAGAAAAACGCTAGGTAATCAAAATCGGAAGTTACTAAGAACCTATAGAGAGACGTCTGATATGCTCCTATCATCCATGTCGATATTGCTATTCTCCCAGATTATCGGAATGTTTGCTAAGTCAGAGTGCGGCTGAGGAATTTCGACTATAGGATGGCGACTATTATGTATCTAATTCATGCAAGTCGAAGGCAGACTTCTCTGATCAGTTGCCTGTTATTAAGCATATTGATGCAGCTGAGTTTCTTCTGCTACTCTGTCTTCTTCAGTTCGTAAATGCAGAAGCTTTAACTGCTTTCCTGCAAATGTGCTAGTCAGTTTGGCACTATCTAGTTCAGCCAGTCGATAACTGCCAAATGTCTGAACTGTTGTTAGTATACAGTATAGGCTAAGCTAGTAGGGATAAAGTTTTAGGGCCGAAGATTTGTTAACCTCTCAGCGAGAGTCCTAGAGCAACACAAGGTCGCCTACTTTGAACTCTTCTATCCGAATGCGATACAAGTTATTATAGGATTACTTATTAGCCTCTCGCTGCCTGTATATATAGAGCAGCACTTCCTTTAGGGCTTCGTCCTGCCTGTCTAGTTAAGCACAGCGAGCAGCGAGAAGATCCTTAGTAGATCTCACAGTATTCTAAGCGATTGTCTGCCATGAACCAACGTCGATCTCAATAGGAAGTATGTGCTCAGCTCTATAGATAAACCGAATAGGAGTTATTCCTATAGTCGATTTAACAATTGTTCGATCAGCCTACAACATTACAAGTAAGGCATCAATCTACCTAGCTCCTGTAGTAGCTATATACTTAGCCAGCCTATTCATAATAGGCTGATGTCCTTTCTCTATTATGATATTTGCCTGAGGGTGATACACTAATGTCCAGGTATGCTTGATTCTATACTAAGCAAGAAGCTTATTAGTAAGTGCTTTGTTCTCTAGACTACTGTCGCTTACTAAGCATAATAGCATTCTATGCCTACAGATGATATCCTCAAATATAAACTTTGAAACATTCTTTAAGTCATTCTCACGAAGGGCTCTTCCTTTAATCTATCTAGACAGATCCTCCCTTCCTAGTATAAGGTAAGAGTATCCTATACATAGCAGTATATAAACAATATCAATAGCCTATTTCTCTCCTATGCAGGAGGACCAGATTGGGTAGAGAGCCTTATCTAACTGATTATGTGCTCGGATCTAGCAGGCGAAGTAAGTATTAATGTACTTTTCTACATCCTTAAATAGGCTAGCTTAATAGAATCAATCAGCAATCCTTTAGTAGGTACCTTCTCTCTCTCGATAGCTACTTTTATTATACAGTTCATAAATGATGTCTCTTCGTTTGTCTAAGTTATTAATCACATGCCTTAGAAGAGCATTCTTGTTCTGCCTTCTAAATAGATGCCTTCCCTATACGAGATGTTTTAGGGCTTCCTTCTTAAATGTAACAAACTCCTTTATAGAGAGTTCTAGAGGCTGCTAAAGTATAGTGAGCTAAAGAGCATATCGCTAGGACTTCTCACTATATTCAGAAAGGAGAACATTCTCTAGTATAGTAGCTATAGGGCTAACTTATATGCTGCTAAGTTCATAGTTGACAAAAGTATCTAAGTCATCTTATTGTGTATTGACTATATTATTATCCTATAGTATATGCAATAATGCATTAGTAACGACATTCTGTTTTCTAAGTATATACCGAATATCAAAATCCTAGAGTCTTATCTATATAAGCTAACAAGTTACTAAGGCTCTAGGCAAGTCAGTTGCAGTTCTGTTAAGTTAAGCAACTAGCATGTTTACATCAGTTTCTACAGTAAATCTGATCCTATATAGCTACAGTCTGCATTTGTATAGCATGTGTAGGAGGGAACGACACTTAAGCTTTATAATATTGTACTTCTTCTCTGCAGTAGTTTAAAGTCTATTCTCGTACCTGTATAGATGCTTTTTTCCTTGTTGATTGAGTTATATCAAAACTCTATCGAACCCAGTTACAGAGGAATCCACAATAAGGATTACTTTGCTAGTATTAGGAGAGTAATCTAGAGGCATTAATGCTAGTGTAGATATTAGAGCATTCTTTGTCACGGGCAAGCCATGGCACATACGGAAGTCCAGCTGAGATCACGTGATAGGGTCACCCCAGCAGTGACCCTGCCTCAGGCATCCGGAATTGATATGACAAGAAGGTAAGCCGAGGCTTCGGCTTACTCCTGACTTTGCACTTTGCAACCGATACGTAGCTCCTTAAGCTACGTCCTGTCGATAGGACCAATATCAAGGTTGGCCTTCAGTCCGTAGTTAGCTCTGTATCCGAATCGTCACGCTCTTATACCTACTCTCCGCACGATCCACCTCATGCCCGTGACATTACATAGCTCCTACCTTAGGTATAGAAGCCTCCGACCCGCCTCGACCTCTGAGTTATCTAGGCTCTCTTAAAGAATTCCTATAACATGTTACTTAGAGCCTGGAAACTTGGTACGACTATATTAGTGTAGCCGATTCCTAACTAAACTAATCTACCTCCGATATTGTCGACCTCTATACCTAAGTTTCGAACAAGAATGCCTAACTGCAAAGTAAAGGAGAGGAAATCCAGAAGCTTACTCTCTAGCTTAAATTCCGCCAGAATGACTACGACTGCTTACAACAGAAACTTATCGACTCCGAGAAGGAAAAGGACTTAGCAGTCGCTTAAGCTAAAGCTACTGCTATCCCAAACGTACACTTCTTCCCGAATACGCCTACTCCTATCTCTACTGAAGCGCCACCAGCTGCTCCACTACTAACGCCTTTGCCTACTTCTTACGAGCCTTCCGAAAATAGCAGAACTAGTGAACGAATCCCTAACCCTGAAAAGTGTGACAGCGACTGGAATGACCTCTCCCGATTCGTAGACCAAATCTCTGCTAAACTCACTGTTAACTGAGATCGCTTCCTAAGTTCCTGCGAGCGAAAGGTATATGTTGTTAACTGCCTCTCTAGACTAGCCTACTAACAAATTCGTCCTTATATTCGCCTTGGAGTCCCGCAACTACCTGATTATGAACAGATCTTAGAAATCCTCGAAAAAGCTTTTAGCAATTTAAATCGCTCGAGCTGTGCTACACAGAAACTCCAAGAAATTAAACAAGCGAATCGCGAGTTTAACACCTTTTACGCCGAATTCTAATGCCTTGCTCTCGACTCTAGACTTAATGAGATATCTTTAGTCCCGATCCTCGAAAAAGCTATCTCCTGAGAGCTTAAGCAACTCCTTGTCACTTCACGCCCTAATAGGAACAACATCTTCTCGCTAGCAAACCACCTTTAGGACTTAGACACCTATAACTGCTACTTGTTTAGCGATCCCTCGAACCGCTTTATTACATCTCGCATAGAGAGAACACCTTTACCCTCGAAAACACACTCGAACTAAGCTCCGACCTATACTAAAGCTATGCATCAGGAAACTCGAGGAGATCTAATAGATACTAGTAACGCTCGGCCGAGGACCGATAAGGAACGAGGCGCCTGTTACCTTTGCTACTAGACTAGTCACCTCGCTAGAGACTGTTCACTCCCGAATCCGCGAAATCAGCACAGCTACCGCTGTAATAGCAATAACAGCTAGAAGTACTGTACTCAGGCCATAAAACCCTGTTCCCCTTCGCTCCTATAGTCCCCTACGAACTGCTACGCTGCACTTCAATCTGTTATCGATAGACCCCCGACTCCTACTTACGCTTCTCTTACTACATTCCACTCGGAAAACGGAGTAGGCCTGAACTAAGTCGCCTTCAGGCTACGAACTATAATACACCTGCTCGAATGACTAACTCGCAACTGACTCCTCGACCTAACACCTCTCTCGCAAAGCCAATTCGCATCTCGAACTTAGCAATTCATAGAATGCCTATCGAAAAGGAATTCACCTAAACCTCTGCGCCTATTATCGAAGTTTCGACAATTTAGGGCCTAAACCAGAAAGACACCTGCGCTCTTGTAGACTCTAGTTGCAAGGGTTACGCTTTTATCGATTAGGATTATGCGAAGTAAGCTAGCCTCTTGCTAATTCCTGTTAACCGGCCGTTTCCATTATACAGCTATAATAGAGAAGACAAGCACTCCTAAATCATACGACACTATATCTAATGCGAACTAAAGAGTAGGACTCACGTGGATAAGGATGCAATCCTATATATCACCCCACTACTACATTATCCGATTATCCTAGGCTATCTATAGCTAAAGAAACACAACCTAATGCCGAATTGGGCTAATAACATCTAGGAATTCAACGATCTGTATTGCACGAAGAACTGCAATCAGATACTAATACCTACCCGACTTCGAGGACTCTATAACATCCTAAAGAAGTATATCCCGGATTTAAACTATCGAAACATAGCTACTATAAGCCTACGTGCGTGTTACACGTATGCTAGATAAGGATATCAAATCTCGATAGTCACTCTCGAAGACATCGACGAAGCCCTAAAGCAAGAGGGAGAGGAGATTACTATCTAGCTGCCTACAGAACTACGAGACTTTGTAGACATCTTCTCGCTAAAGAAGGCTAATAAGCTACTACTATATCGAAGCTACGACCACGAGATCAAGCTTATATCTGATAAGAAGCTACTATTCGGTAGAATATATTCGATGTCCTGTAACGAATTAATAACACTCTGTACCTAGCTTAATAAAAACTTAGCTAAGGATTTTATTCGCCCTAGCTCCTCGTATATTACCTCTCTAGTCCTTTTCGTTAAGAAACTAGGTAGAGGCCTCCGACTTTGTATAGATTACTATATACTAAATGATGTCTTAGCAAAAGATAGATACCCGCTCCTATTGATTAAGGAGACGCTGAACAACCTCGAAGGAATGAAGTACTTTATAAAGATCGACATTATCTCGGCATTTAACAATGTCCGTATAAAGGAAGGGCACAAACACCTTACAGCCTTCCTTACCTGATTTAGTCTCTTCGAATCGCTAGTTATGCCATTTAGACTAACTAGCGCTCCTACTACGTTTTAGAGGTTCATAAACGACTCGCTCTGCGAATATCTTAACTAGTTCTGTTCTGCGTACCTCAATGATATCCTGATCTATAGTAGAACGAAAGAAGAACACATTAACTATGTCCGAAAAGTACTCGAATAACTCTGATCTATAGGCCTCTTTGCTAAGCTCTCGAAATGCGAATTCTTTATAACTGAAACGAAGTTCCTTAGCCTAATCGTAGGCTAAGACGGATTCAAGATAGACTCTAAAAAAGTAAAGACTATCCTCGAATAGAAGACCCCAAGATCTGCTACTGATGTACTCCGATTCAATGGCTTTTGCAACTTCTACTAACGATTTATCTATAATTACTCGAAGATTGTTACCCTATTGATCAATCTTACGAAAAAGAACGCCCTGTTTAACTAAACTCGATCGTGCGAAGACGCCTTCTAGTTATTAAAAAGTACTATTGCTTCTGCTCTAACATTACGACTGTTCGACTAGACTAAGCAAATAGTCGTCGAAACCGATACTTCCGACTTCGTGTCTGCTAGAGTTCTCTTATAGTACGATGAAAAGAATATCCTCTATTTAGTCGCCTTTTTCTCGAAGAAACACTCCTTAGTCGAGTACAATTACGAGATTTATGATAAAGAACTACTTGCGATTATCTGATGCTTTAAAGAATAGCGCCCAGAACTTAAAGGCTCCGAGAACCCGATCCTCGTCCTGTCTGACTATTGCAATTTGGAATACTTTATATCCACAAAGATGTTAAATCGCTACTAGGCCTATTAGTCCGAATTCCTCTCGCGCTTTAACTTTAAGATTATGTACTAACCTAGAAAACAAGGCGAGAAGCCTGATGCACTGACTAGGAGGTCAGAAGATCTTCCTAAAGAGGGGGATGAAAGACTAGAACACTAGAGCTGTACAATGCTTAAGAGAGAGAATCTCGACTTACTACTGACTCTGCTACAGATCCCTGAACCTATGCAAAAGAAAGTTCACTTTGCAGAGCTGATCTTAAAGTACTACTCTACTATAAATACGAATATCTCGGGATCCGATAAGCAAAATCAGACAAGATATACGCTATTAGACCCGCAAGAACTAGGAGATTCAGATATGACGACAAAATCCGCTTCGCAATAGCAAGACCTGCTGAAAATCGTAAATACACTAAGTCCGAGCTCTAATCTGCCTCCCTCGATTAAAGAAGCGATACGACAAGAATCACAGAACGACGAGAATGTACTATCTGTCTTGCATGCAGTCGAGCAAGGCAAGAACAAGCACCTATTCTTACAGCTATCTTAATACTAAGCTCAAGAAGGAATCCTCTATTACTGCGAAAAGATATACATCCCTGATTCCGATGAGCTTAGGATAAGAATCCTTTAACAACATCACGATCACCTGTCTGCTAGCTATCTAGATAGAGCTAAGATGTTCGAACTACTCTCTCGAAGCTACTACTAGAAAGGAATGAATACCGACATGCGCTGTTATGTCCAAAACTGCCAAACATATAGAAGAATAAAACTACGACACGATAGACACTAAGGCATGTTACAGCTGCTACCGATACCTAAACGCCTATAGCAAGATATATCTATTGACTTTATTACGCACTTACTGAAGTCGAATAGATTCGATGCGATCCTCGTAGTCGTCGACTGACTTACAAAGATAAGACACTACATTCCCTGCTTAATAACTGATAGTGCTAAAGAGGTAGCTCGACTATTCGTTCGAGAGATTTATCGCCTGCACAGCATCCCGACTTCTATAGTATCCGACTGCGATATCCGTTTTGTGAACTCGTTCTAGGAACACCTATCAAACCGACTTCAGTTTGATACCAAGTTAACTGTTGTGCACTGCCCTCAGGGCGACGGCCAAACCAAATGAATGAACGCAGTGTTAGAACAATACCTCTGCGCCTATATGTCCTACCTTCAAGATGATTAGGTAGACTGGCTCCTATACACTAAGTTCTCTACAAACTCAATGAAATCCGAGACTACTAGAACGACCCCCTTCTTTGCAAACTATGGTTACTACCCTCGCCTCGGTATCGAACCGATTAAAGCCCCTAATATACCAGCCGCCCGACAAGCCGATACATTCGTCGACTATATGTCTATAATCCTCGAGTTCCTCCGCGAACAGACCCTCCTTACATAAGCTCGTTATAAGGACTCTGCTAACTGTTCCTACTCGACTACTCTATGCTTCAACAAAGGCTAACTCGTATGGCTAAATACTAAGAATCTGAAAATGCTCCGCCTAAAGAAAAAGCTCGACTAGAAGAACTTAGGCCCATTCTTGATTGCCAAAGTTCTAGGCCTATACACGTACCGACTTGACCTGCCTGACTATCTCATAATACACGATGTGTTTAATGTTGACCAACTATACCTCGCTGCGAACGACCTATTGCCTAGACAAGTCCTCAAACCGCCCCTGCCTGTCCTCATTAAAAATACGCATAAATACGAAGTCGCTAAAGTCCTCAACTGCTGCTGTAGAGGACGAGGCTTCTAGTACCTTGTCCGTTAGACTAGATATAACGACCCGACTCTTAAGTCTGCCCGAACGATCTTCGAAGATGTCCCTAAGCTAGTTCACAACTTCCACTGTCGTTATAGTGAGAAGCCGCTCCCTCCGTTCGTCCGATAATAGCCTCGCTTGTTTGTCTCTCAGGAGATCGACCCTTGAGAGGGGAGTAGTGTCACAGGCAAGCTGTGGCACATACGGAAGTCCAGCTGAGATCACGTGACAGGGTCACCCTAGCAGTGACCCTGCCTCAGGCATCCGGAATTGATATGACAAGAAGGTAAGCCGAGGCTTCGGCTTACTCCTGACTTTGCACTTTGCAACCGATATGTAGCTCCTTAAGCTACGTCCTGTCGATAGGACCAATATCAAGGTTGGCCTTCAGTCCGTAGTTAGCTCTGTATCCGAATCGTCACGCTCTCATACCTACTCTCCGCACGATCCGCCTCACGCCCGTGACATCCTTTAGGGATTATATTGCCTAAGCCTGCTCAATATCCTAGTAGTACTCTACATCCTTCTTAAGTAGAGCAAACAAAGGTAATATAATATCGCTAAAGTGCTTGATCCAGATCTAATAGTATGTATAGGCTCTAAGGAATCCTCGTAATGTAGTAATATTCTTATAAGCTAGCTACTGTTAGATTGCTTTTACATATCCATCTATAGGTCTCTGCCTATCTTAGCCACAAATGTACTCTACTATTTCAAGGGCAGGAGCGCAGAAGTGTAACTTTCCTCTAGATATAGTACAATCAGATTGCTTAATGTCAGCTAGTACCCTATCAATCTATTGTAGGTATTAAAGCATATGCTTTCATATGCTAGGCAGTGCAAGTTTAGTGAGATTCCCTGTCCGAGGTGAATGTATAATAATATCATCTATAAAAGGGCTAGCCTTCTCTGCTAGGTGTAGGTGTAGGATATGCATAGTAGCTTATACGAACTAAGCTACTGAATTCGTTGCTCCCTATAGTAGAGTCGTTTGCTAGAGGAGTCTAAGGAGAGTTTGGATAGCAGTTATATCCCTGCTCGCTAGATAGAGCATAATTTGATCGTATCTAAAGAGGAAGTCTAGTAGGGTGTATACAGGTCATCTAGTAATGTGCTCTAAGAATTCATCTATATTAGGAGGGAGCATAGCATCTCTAATAGTAATAGCATTAATATTAGTAGTAGAGTTAATTAGGCAGTACTTCTTATCCTTCTTCTATACCAGAAACTAAGGATTGTAGTAAGGCTCGTAGTTTCGTTCTAGTACAGAAGCATCAATCTATTGCTAAAGCATAAATATTACTTCATCCTAAAGTCCCTTTAGCACAGAGAAACTTTTCGCCTACTAGGCCTTATATTCTACTATGCAGATGACCTACAATAGTACCATCTATTCGTTATAGCAATTGATCTCTGTGAAATCCTATATAGGGGCCTTCTCTCTATTATATATCATTTCTTTTAATATCTCCTTCTCTTAAGGCTAAATGTCTTTATCTATTACTATCTTCTCCTAGTATGCTATAGTGATGTAACAACCTTGTAGTTCTTATTAGTACTTTGGCTCGAACAAGTAGTTATAAGGGCTAGATGCTCTGATAGGGTTAAGAGCGCAGCACTATTCTGCTAGGAGGTCTTTCCTCTAATTCGGATTTCCGTCAGGCATACTCCTATCTAGAAGCGCAGTATCTAAAGGCCTGATTTTGTCTGCCTTCTTTTTGTATAGTGTGTTTAGCTCTATAGCTCTGCTTTCTTGCTATTGGTATGAAATGGTATGCAGGCTGTATTTATCTCGTCTCCTTAAGCACTGTCTAGTGCCTTCTCCTAACAACATCTAGAAGATATGCACAAAGTCGACTAGCTCTATTGCATATGTTTTTAAGGTCTGTTTGTCATTTTCTAAGTGTTTTTGTATTTTAGTAATAGCCTATACGCGAATGGGCTTATAAGGGAGTTTTGAATAATGTTGATCTATGGGTCAGGAAAGATTATCCAGAGTTTCCCTAGCATTAGTTAGTAAGGGAAAGGAAGTATAGCAGCATTCATCAAGACATATATTAGCGCTGCAAGGAAATTCCGTATTAGTATGCATAGTGTTATTATCGTCTAGTAATAGTGTTCGATTAGGTGTAGTATCGGTTACTGCACCACCTTGCCTTCCTCCTAGCTGTTATCTTCTCTAAGCTCCTTCTTATACCTATTAATAGACCTTATCTTGCAAGTATGCATACTGTCCTCTATTGTCATTAGGATAGTAATACAGCTAGATAGAGTCTGAGAGGTCGCTATAGAAGACTGTAGTGCAAAGGGTTCTCTAAGAATCACTTCACTTATATAGTCCTTAGTGATAAGGAAAGGTATCCAGAAAGAGGTCTCTGTCTCTCTAATAAACATGCGAGTCTCTGCTATTCCTATAAAGGAGTCACTAATTCTATTTGCTGAGATCAATTTGTTATCCTTTATTATAGGAGGGAGCAAGTTGATTAGCAGTCCTACATGCAATACAAAGCTCTCCTTCATAATATTGATTTCGGCCCTAGAGTCGACTAGTGCCTATACTGCTTCTCTCCCAATCTATATAGAGATATGAGGATACTTCGCTTAGTATGTCTTAATGTTCCTAAGGCGCTCGTCAAGTTGCTTTGTTATCAATAGGGCTATAGACATCGCATTAGTGGTAGAGAATCTTTCTCGACCTATAGGTCGAGAAAGTTTTTCGCTAGTAAGGCGCTCATCTAGAATGCTACTATCGCTTCTCATAGTATCCTGACTATTTACTAAGACATTCCCTTGTTCTAAAGCTTTTAGTGCCTCTGCTGTCTCTTAGCGAAGGGGCTGCATAAACAATTTGCAAACTCTAGGCATCAAGTTAATAGCATCTCGAACAGGGATGCTAACAGGCATATTCAAGATATAGTGTCGTGGGGTACGACATCAGGATGGGAATTGGTACAAGTCTGGAGCATAAGGCTCTGGGTTCCTGCATAAGCGTTCTGCAGTCATGTGGTTAACATATGACATAGTTCAAAGCGAAAGGTGGGAGACAGCTATATTAGCTGTTGACTGCCTGAAGGGCGAAGACCAGCGACACCTTGTTTTTCAGATATAGAGATGAGTTTTGTTTTTCAGAGATAAAATCGGAGTTACACGTGTTGCGTGTAGTAACAATAACAATCAGAGGTCACCAAAAACACAGTCTGCTCTCCCACTTGACTATTGTGACTCTGGTACTGTCGTAGTTGTTCTGAGGTTCAGTATACTACCTTGAATCTTTCTCGACCTATAGGTCGAGATTGTTTTTATAGATGTATGAACTTCAGGCTTCAAATTAACTTCTCGACCTACACAGCTACATATTTGGTGCCGCTTCTATAGATCGACCTTGCCTTCTGGAATAGTACGACTTGAACAATACAATATAGAATAAGCAGAACGACATCAACCATAGATATAATACAGCGAGGGACGAGGCCAAAAAAGGGGGGCATCCCTTTAACCCTAACAGCAGGAGCTTTTGAAACCCCACAAATTTTAAGAGAGCTCTGACTAACATAGGTTACTATAGGAAAAGGCGACAAGAGCCTTAGCACCAGGAGCTACTGATAACAGCTCGAAAAGGAATCTAGATAGCGATCCAGATTTACTCCCTGTTTCAGATTATACAGATGATAGCTATATAGATCCTAGCAGTCACAATCTTAATTAGTGTAACTTACCTATTTCAGCAGTCAGCTACTAGAAGAAAATGCCTCCGAGACAGGTATATAATAGCAGCGCAACAGTCCGTATTTCGAGGAAGAACGAAGAGACAGAGACAGAGACGACGACGATAGAGCCGATAAAAACATTCACGAGAACTAGTATATAGGAACAGCCTATACAACCAGCAGTCAAATACAGTGCAATACCTGAGGATTCAGAGAAGGCGTGTGCCTGAGACTGAGTCCACCTTTCTTTCTGTTTGTTATTCTTGTCTTTTTATTGTACTACAGGTAGGAGGAAGAGGACTGTCTGCAATTATAGCGGACGAGGACTTTCTTTCTTCTGCTCTATCTGGATTTATACTATAGGCTATAGAGGGTATTATACCTAACAGGATCCCTCTTGACCCGACTTAGCAAGCCTAAACAACTGAATTATAGCCTTCCTAACGATATAGAGATAGAACTCCTTCGACATCTTACTTGTAGAGCTTTATAGCAATTCAGCCACTTCCTGCTCTAAGGTCTCTTAAGTCTCTAACCTTCGATAGTTACAACTTGTCGACTTTCCTTTAAGAATATATACGGCTTTGCAAAAGATATCAAGTATCTGATAAGAGAGTATGTAGCCTCCTCGAAGACTACTATACTAAAGATGTAGGACCTGAGATTCGCTAAATTGTCGCCTAAGCGAATAGTAGCCTTAGCACTCTTTAGGGCCTGCTCCGAACGAAGTATGCAGCTATTAATAATAAGCAAATGTTGACAACTAAAGGCGCTCTAGAGCAGTTCGTGTTGTAAGCGAAGGAACGTCCTTATAATAATAACCTCCTATTATATAGTAGGCAGTTCCAGATTATTGCCTCCCGTATTAAAGAAGCTAAAAACACACTCTCTACTAGCCGAAAGACGATGCTATATCTCCGTAGTCTCCTAAGGAAGATTATAGAAAAGGCAATCAGCTCGCTTCACATTTAGGCTATATATATAGAGCTAGTCAACTTTGAACGAGTAATAAGCTTCGTAGATAGCATTGCTTAAGCTGCTACCTTATGCTGTATCATTGAGATGGAGGACATTGATAGAGCAGTCTCGAGGGCTATAAATGATAGCGTAACCCCTAATACATTGCCCTTCCTACAGAAAAGATAGCATCTGCACTGCCTTCCTTGCTAAAGCGCTAGGAACCTCTATATCCTAACTTGTAGAGAGGAGTGTAGGATCAGCAGTCCCTCTCTCTCGATAAGATGGTCGAGAAGTTTAAGGAGATAAAGCTGACAAAGATAGAGATCCTCAAGATGTTTGAGTCTCCTAATCTTATGTACCTTACCTCAATTCAAAGAGGGGATGTACTGATGCGATGCCTTCGTTTAGAGATAAAGCCGAATCCACCAGTTGCTGATTATAATAGATACCTGCAAAGAACGTAAAGGGTGGCATTTCAGACGAACAATGCTATACAGACTCCGCCTTAACAGTAGTATACTAGTAGGAGCGCAGAATAGCAGCTACCTCTTAAATGTCACAGTTATAGTAAGACTGGTTATACAGTAACACGCTGCTAGCAGGTCGATAAGCTGATATAGTAAGGATACATCTATTTTGGCTAGAACAACTGTATTTTGTTTGGGACTATAGCCAATCCTGGCCGAGAGGTGCCTAGATTGCCCCCGACTAACAGATATGATGCGCTGCTTAACATCCTTAGCTTGAGTGCAGATCAGGTAGATATTACTATACAACCAACTGCAGGACTATTAGGCAGAGCTATTACCCTGTCGCATCCTTTTGATAGGGAAGAGGATTTTGATCAAGAAGTATACTATAGCACTCGCATTAAAGCCATCTGTGCACTATAAACTGGTAAGGGAAAAGGCAAAGTTGCTAAACCACCTTAGCGCGATCGTATTCTAACTATCTGTACAGATCGATCTGAATAGTACATTCCTAAGGTACAAGATTCACAAACGCAAGGCTGGACTCTCCCTCCTCAGGATGTGAGGAGAACCCAGGACTCTATAGATATCGATAAGGATTACCTAATAGGCATTCCGCCTATAAAGCCTAATAATGCAAGGTAGGCTCCTCGAGCTTAGTAACTAGGCAACGTACTTAGCAAAGAGGATGCTGCTCCTATAGAGATTCAGGTGATGAACCATATCTTGAATATGCCTGTTAGCATCCCTGTTCGAGATGCTATCAACTTAATGCCTAGGGTTCGCAAATTGTTTATATAGCCTCTTCGCTAAGAGATAGCAGAAGCACTAAAGGCTCTAGGACGAGGGAATATCTTAGTGAACAGTCAGGATGCTATAGGAAGCGATAGTAGCGTTCTAGATGAGCGCCTTACTAGCGAAAATCTTTCTCGACCTATAGGTCGAGAAAGATTCTCTGCTACTAATGCGATGTCTGTAGCCCTACTTACAACTAAGTAGCTTGATAAGCGCCTTAGGAACATTAAGACGTACTAAGCGAAGTGTCCTTGTATCTCTATATAGGTTAGAAGAGAAGCAGTATAGGCACTAGTCGACTCTAGGGCTGAAATCAATGTTATAAAGGAGAGCTTCGCACTGCGTATAGGACTGCTAATTAGCTCGCTCCCTCCTATAATAAAGGGCGACAAATTGATCTTAGCAAATAGAACTAGTGACTCTTTTGTGGGAATAGCAGAGACTCGCATATTTATTAGAGAGACAGGGACCTCTTTCTAGACGCCCTTCCTTATTACTAAGGACTATACGAGTAAAGTGATTCTTAGAGAATCCTTTGTACTACAGTCTTCTATAGCGACCTCTCAGACTCTATCTAGCCGCATTACTATCCTAATAATAATAGAGGATAGTACGTGTACTTGCGAGATAAGGTCTATTAATAGGTACGAGAAGGAGCTTAGAGAAGATAACAGCTAGGGGGAAGGCGAGGTGGTATAGTAACCAGCGCTGCACCTAACCGAATACTATCGCCAGATGATAACAATACTATACATGCTGATGTAGAATTTCCTTGTGACGCTGATGTGTGTCTTAATGAATGCTGTCGCGCTTCTATTCCCTTATTAACTAGCACTAGGGAAACTCCGGATAATCTTTCCCGACCTATAGGTCGACATTGTTCAAAACTTCCTTATAAGCGCATTCGCGTATAGGCTATTACCAAAACACAAAAACACTTAAAAAATGACAAACAGACCTCAAAAACATGTGCAACAGAGCTAGTCGACCTTATACACGTCTTCTAGGCATCGCTAGGAGAAGGCACTAGGCGACGCTTAAGAAGACGAGATGAATACAGCCTACATACCATTTCGCACTAATAGTAAGAAAGCAGAGCTATAGAGCTAAACACACTATACAAGAAGAAGGCGGACAAAATCAGGCTTTTAAATACTGCGCTTCTAGACAGAAGTATACCTAACGGAAATCCGAATTAGAGGCAAGACCTCCTAGCAGAACAGCGCTGCGCTGTTAACCCTATTAGAGCACCTAGCCCTTATGACTACTTGTTCGAACCAAGGTACTAGCAAGAACCACAAGGTTGCTATATCACTATAGCACGCTAAGAGAAGATAGTGATAGATAAAGACATTTAGCCCTAAGAGAAGGAGATGTTAAGAGAAATGATATATAATAGAGAGAAGGCCCTTATATAGGATTTCACAGAGATTAGTTGCTATGACGAACAGGTGGTACTACTATAAGTCATCTGTATAGTAGAACATAAGGCCTAGCAGGCGAAAAGTTTCCCTATACTAAAGGGACTTCGGGATGAAGTAGTATCTATGCTTTAGTAACGGATTAATGCTTCTGTACTAGAACGAAGCCACGGACCTTACTACAATCCTTAGTTCCTAATACAGAAGAAGGATAAGAAGCACTGACTAATCAACTCTGCTACCAATATTAATGCTGTTACTATTAGAGACGCCATACTCCCTCCTAATGTAGATGAATTCTCGGAACACGTTGCTAGACGACCTGTGTGCACCCTGCTAGACTTCCTCTCTAGATATAATCAGATCACGCTCTATCTAGCGAGCAGGGATATAACTGCTATCCAAACTCCCCTTAGACTCCTTCGGCAAACGACTCTACTATAGGGAGCAATAAATTTAGTAGCTCAGTTCGTGCGAGCTATTATGCATATCCTACACCTGCACCTAGCAGAGAAGGCTAGTCCTTTTATAGATGACATTATTATGCATTCACCTCGGATAGGGAATCTCACTGAACTTGTAATACCTGGCGTACGAAAGCATGTGCTTTAACACCTATAATAGATTAATAGAGTGCTAGCTGATATTGAGCGATCTGGTTGCACTATATCTAGAGGAAAGTCACACTTCTGCGCTCCTGCCCTTAAAGTAGTAGAGTATATTTGTGGCTAAGATAGGCGGAGACCTATAGATAGACATGTGAAAGCAATCTAATAGTAGCCTACTTACAAGAACATTACTATGTTACGAGGATTCCTTAGAGCCTATACGTACTATCGGATCTAGATCGAGCACTTTAGCGACATTATATCACCTTTGTTTGCCTTGCTTAAGAAGAATGTGGAGTACTATTAGGACATTAAACAGGCTCAGGCAATGCAATCTCTGAAGGATGCTCTAATATCTGTACTAGTATTGATGCCTCTAGATTACTCTCCTAATGCTAGTAAAGTGATCCTTGCTATAGATTCCTCTATAACTAGGTTCGGTAGAGTATTGATACAACTCAATTAACAAGGGAAAAGGCATCTATACAGGTACGAGAGTAGACTCTGAACTACTACAGAGAAGAAGTACGATATTGTGAAGCTTGAGTATCGTTCCCTCCTATATATACTACGCAAATGCAGACTGTAGCTATATAGGATCCGATTCACTATAGAAACTGATGCAAATATGCTAGTTGCTTAGCTTAACAGAACTGCAACTGACTTGCCTAGAGCCTTAGTGACTTGTTAGCTTATATAGATAAGACTCTAGGATTTTGATGTGTAGCATATACCTAGGAAACAGAACATCGTTACTAATACATTGTCGCGCATACTATAGGACGATAATACAGTTAATACACGACAAGATAACTTAGATGCTTTTATCGACTACGAACTTAGCAGTATGCAGATCAGCCCTATAGCTACTATACTAGAGAATGTTCTCCTTCCTGAATATAGCGAGAAGTCCTAGCAATATGCTCTTTGGCTCACTACACTTTAACAGCCTCTAGAACTCTCTATAAAGGAGTTTGTTACATTCAAGAAGGAAGCCCTAAAACATCTCGTGTAGGGAAGGCACCTATTTAGAAGGCAGAATAAGAATGCTCTCCTAAGGTATGTAGTGGATAACTTAGATAAACGAAGAGACATCATTCGTGAACTGCATAATAAAAGTGGCTATCGAGGGAGAGAAGGTACCTACTAAAGGATTGCTGATCAATTCTACTAGGCTAGCCTATTTAAGGATGTAGAAAAGCATATTAACACCTGTTTCTCCTGCTAGACCTAAGCACATAATCGGTCAGATGAGGCTCTCTACCCTACTTAGTCCTCCTGTATAGGAGAGAAGTAGGCTATCGATATCGTTTATATGCTGCTATACATAGGATACTCGTACCTTGTACTAAAAAGGGAGGATCTGTCTAGATGGGTTAAAGGAAGAGCCCTTCGCGAGAATGACTCAAAGAACGTTTCAAAGTTCATATTTAAGGACATCATCTGTAGGCATAGAATACTGTTACGCTTAGTAAGCGATAGTGGTCTAGAGAATAAAGCACTTACTGATAAGCTTCTTGCTTAGTACAGAATCAAGCATACCTAGATATCAGCATATCACCCTTAGGCAAATAGTATAATAGAGAAAGGACATCAGCCTGTTGTGAATGGGCTGGCTAAGCACATAGCTACTACAGGAGCTAGGTAGATTAACGCCTTACCTATAATGTTATAGGCTAATCGAACAACTGTTAAGTCGACTACTAGAATGACTCCTATTCGGGTCATCTATAGAGCTGAATACATACTTCCTATTAAGATCGACATTAGTTCATAGCAGACAATCGCTTAGAAAGCTGTAAGATCTACTATGGATCTTCTCGCTGCTCGCTATGCTTAACTAGATAGGTAGGATGAAGCCCTAGAGGAAGTGCTGCTCTATGTACGCAGGCAGCGAGAGGCTAATAAGGAATCCTATAATGACTCGTATTGCATTCGAACAGAGGAGTTTAAAGTAGGCGACCTTATGTTGCTCTAGGACTCTCGCTAAGAGGTTAACAAATCTTCGGCTCTGAAACTTCATCCCTGCTAGCTTAGTCCATACTGTATACTAACAACAGTTCAGACATTTAGCAGTTATCGACTGGCTAAGCTAGATGGTACTAAACTGACTAGAACATTTGTAGGAAAGCAGTTAAAGCTTCTAAAGTTACGAACTAAAGAAGATAGAGTAGCAGAAGAACCTCAGCAGCATCAATACTCTTAACGACAAGCAACTAATCAGAGAAGTCTGCCTTCGACTCGCATGAATTAGGCACATAATAGTCGCCATCCTATAGTCGAGATTCCTCGGCCTCACTCTGACTTAGCGAACATTCCGATAATCTGGGAGAATAGCGATGTCGATATGGACGATGGGAGTGTGTCAGATGACTCCTTATAGGTTCCTAGTAATCTCCGATTTTGATTACCTGGCGTTTTTCTTAGGCAACTGGCGTTAGAACTTTCTCGACCCTTAGATCGATATTCATTCATTTTTTAAGCACCAACCTGTATAGTACTTAAGAACCTCCTTGGATTCCTAGACATTCCCTTCTTCTTTCTTTTTTTTCTTTTTCTTTTTTCCTTTTCGAGACAGGTATATAGTTATCGGTAACTAGCGCTAGACTAGCATATGTAGCAGATGTAAGAACCAGCCAGACTAGGCAAAGACAGGAGTAAAACGAACACAGTGCATTCGGAAGAGAACAGGGGATAAGGAACTGCCTTACTGTGCTGAATGCAACAATAACAGAACGGATGAGCGAGCACAGGGTTATATCGGCTAAGAAACAGCTATAACAATCTTTCTCGACCTATAGGTCGACATTGATCAGAGACTCCTCAGCCTATAATAAACCTGCAGTAAACCAACGACGCGTGCTTCACACTTCACTCTAAGGTGCTCAGCACTCCTTAACTCAACAAGAAGCCCTTACATCACAGGAACAGCGCTAAGAACTAGAAATGTCACGTACTGCGAACACTGTAGTTAGCAGGGGAGGTGTTTGATACCTCAGTTAATAGTAGTGAAGGATGGGTTTGGCAAAGTCACGTAAAAAAAAAGGGATGCTTCCTCTGAATCCTTCACTTGTGAGGAAAGAACTCCTTTATTTGCGATAAAGGAACTCCTTCACTTCAAAGGAGGCAACTGTTGCTTACGGACTCACTGACAGGCCAATCACAAGCCTTAAAAGGCGCATTTGATGGTTACGAGCTGATGTATTTGATAGTCACGAGCCTTTAGTTGTAATGAAGGAACTCCTTCACTTCAAAGGAGGCAACTGTTGCTTACAGACTCACTAACAGGCTAATCACAAGCCTTAAAAGGCGCATTTGATAGTCATGAGCCGACTGTTCCTGTTTGCTATAAAAAAAAAGGCGCTAACGCTGTTTGGATGTTTAGGAAAACATATTAACCAGCTGCCCTCCTATACTGACGACTTTCTCTCTCTAACTGTACCAACAACCACCCTCTCCCCCCTACCTTTGTTCGCACTCACGACTCGACTCGATAACACAAAGGCACACCCTCTACCTTTCTCACTCAGCCGATTTTGCAGTTATCGGCTTCCTCCCTCAGCTACTATAGCATCGCAAACTCCCTGCACCCCTCGGAACCCT
Source organism: Cladosporium cucumerinum (assembly GCA_023634325.1). Classification (NCBI taxonomy): domain Eukaryota; kingdom Fungi; phylum Ascomycota; class Dothideomycetes; order Cladosporiales; family Cladosporiaceae; genus Cladosporium; species Cladosporium cucumerinum. The sequence goes on from JALDQA010000007.1 coordinate 1,850,532, forward strand.
CCTCAGCGCGCTATCACATAGCGACCTACGAACCTAGAAGCTACTAATGCAGCAGCTGATAGCGTGCATACTCTTGTTACTGTAGGCAACATTTCTCATAACAAACTCCGCAACTTCTGCTCTAAGAGCACGAAGGTAACTTTAGAAGACCTCATTTCCTTCCTTAACAAGCAAACGCCAGCAGTTTGTGGAGCTATACAGTATAGCCTGCTCGAACTTGCTGATACAGCTTTAAGCGAGATTGCGGATCTTGCCTCGCGTTTCTATAACTACTGTAACTGCGACACTGCATAGAAGAACAACAATCCTAGTGGCCAGGTCCTAAACAGCCTCCCTGAGGACTTTCCAGAATTCCACCAATTAGCAGAGCTCGGCAAGAGTACGCGCAACTGCAAGAAAGAGGCCTAGGATAGTATTCAGGCAGTGTACCCTTTAATTGCGAGCAATTACTCTATCAAGTTAATATGCACATCAGACAAGGCTACTCGTTCCCTTTAGGCAGTCTGTAGGCAGGTACGCGCTAATAAGAACACTCCTAGTAATGTGATTAAGCGCTTAAATATAGCCCTGCTAGACAGGCTTGATAGCGTTGGTCAGACACGCAACCAGGGAGTGTTAAGTAAGCGTATCCTTCTCACCTGTAATTATAACAAGGCTGCTACCTATAGCACATTAAATAGTGTGAGTACTACTAACCTAGACCGACGTGCGCAGGAACATCTCTTGATTCGGAATGACGATAGTATCTATGCTAATCTAGAGTTTGCTGTTTATGCTAGTCCGTCTTAAGGAGTCGCTTCTCTAGGCATTTTCCTAAGCAGTAGGATTGCTAGCAGTGTAGGACTCCGTGATTCTCCTTCTCCTTCTATCAGCAGCCTAAGCGACTTTGTTGCCAACATGAGTGTTTATAGCACACTACAGCCGCCTAAGAAGCGTAAACAGCGACTCGACATGATAGGGCCTACTAGTAGGCACTGCAACACATCTACCTATAGCAGTAGCGACCTTAAGTGCTTTGCAAAGGTACCACAGTTCATTATCGACTATATTAACAACCTTCTAATTTAGGCTAAGACTACTGCAGAGCACTATACTATTCTAAAGCAGGTCTCTATGGTTAGTCGCCTTAGTAGACAGAACAACAAGAAGCTTTGCTAGAAGCACATACAGCGACTTAAAGCCGCTCTTGGTATGATAACCAATTCAGCAACCTAGGATGAACTCCTTACTCGAATTGAGACTATAATGGCTAGAAAGGACTCTGAGGGAGGCCTTAAGGCTCTTCAAACCAAGGACAGACATTTCAACTGGTGGCATAAGGGATGCTATCCTACTGTTAAGGGTGACACTCTAGGGGTATACTGCTTCTTCCTAAGGCATGTGCCTTTCCGTGCAGAGGTTTTTAATAGACCTTTCAGATTCACAGAGAGCTACGCTATTAAGATCGCCCTAGCTATAGGTATGACTAAGGACAACTACGAAAATAGATTGCGAGGCAGCTATAGGAGCCTCAAATCGAACAATATAATAGACTACCTGAAGCAATCTGGAATGCTTGTACTTATGCGTGTAGAGTTCTATATGTACTACTAGCACCAGCGTGAGCAATGTATCGAGATAGGATAGCAATGAAACCAGTTTAGGAGCCTTACTCAACAAGTTGTTCATTAGGATCCTGGGTACTAGTTGCTTAATGTGGTGGCTCGCAGCGACCACTTGTTTGCACTTATAACCAGCCCTTACAATGTGAAGTACGCCACACAAGGACAGAGCACTAGGTTCCGCCACCTTGATTAGAACCTGCGTGCACTCGCTACTAAAGGCAAGGGCAAGGATCAGTAGCAGGGATCCCTCTCTCTAGATAACGAAGACAATAATAACTGTACTAAGCTTTATACTAGCTTTAACAACATAGCAAAGATTAGAAGGTTCGCTAACCTCCTTAAGAAGAAGGGTAAGCTAGGTAACAGGTTTGTTAAGCAAATGAACAACACTATTCTAGATGCTACTATGGTTAGCTTATTGAACGTTCGTTAGGCTCCTCACCCTTGTGTTACTGCTCAGATTCGCCTCACTTCGCCTCTCCTTCTATATAGTTCTACTGCTCGTAGCACGAAGCTTTACTATACTATCTATCTATGGTATGTAGGCTTCCTAGCAGGCAAGGGTTCCGTAGAGGTACCTAAAGGCCCTACCTTTAATGAGCTCCGCATCGCTCATACTACTAGTATTGCTCTGCCTAAGACTCCCTTAGGATACCTATACAAATATGGCGAAGTTAGTACTCCCTTCCTAGCTTTTGTGCGAATTACAGATGTGAGTCCAGTCTGCGATGCCTTAGTGGCTTAATGCCCCTGGGATAATAGAGCTGTTCGTTTAGAGATAGGTAATGTATTCTACGGATAGAAAGACTGCACCTATAACAGTGACGACTTCTAGTCTACAGTCCGTGACTTTGTTACTCACTATAGAGTTCGCATCCTGGCTAAGATGGTTAGCACTAGCATATTCGCTAGCAATAGACTATTCGACAAGATGGTTAAGCTAGAGAAGATGTCCTATGGTTCTAAATCCTTCTTTAGGGCCTATCCTTAGTTTAACTTAGCGCAGAAGGTGATCACTCTTAGAGCTGATGCTATAGATGCTACTTATAATCGTAACACTCGCTCTTAATCTGAGCTTCAGGATCTATACCAGATGAACGAAGAGAACTGCATATATGAGCTTAATAATTATGAGCTTCCCCTAGATAGAGAGAAGCGCTTAACCAAGAAGGCTAAGCATCTCGATATCTTTAAGAATGCTCATAATGGTTTAGTATCATCTGTCTAATCTGGCATCACTATTCGCACTCACTCCTTATCTTCGTTAGCAAGTGATAGGCCTTTGTTATCTTTGTCTTCTTCCGACGATAATGACAACCTAGCGCAGGGAACTCGGGGCTATAGCGGATCGATACAGTCTTTAGGTTCTCGTTGCTCTTAATCTAGCAGTCCCTACTTCTCTGATATACAGTCCCCTAGCGGTTCTGCTAGTAGTATATCTCCTAGCAGGTAAGAATAGGAACTTTGAAATAGGCATAGCTAAAATCTTTCTCGACCTATAGGTCAAGAAAGGCTCTACTCGGAATTCTAGGATTAATGACTTTTGAATTCTTGTTTTCCTTTTTCTTTAACTTCTTTTGGCATTATAGGACAATGCTATAGTTAGTAGGAGAGGAAATGTCGTGGGGTACAATATCAGGATAGGAATTGGTACAAGTCTGGAGTATAAGGCTCTAAGTTCTTGCATAAGCATTCTGTAGTCATGTGGTCAACACGTGATATAGTTCAAAGCGAAAGGTGGGAGACAGCTATATTAGCTGTTGACTGCCTGAAGGGCGAAGACTAGCGACACCTTGTTTTTCAGATACAGAGATGAGTTTTGTTTTTCAGAGATAAAATCGGAGTTATACGTGTTGCGTGTAGCAATAATGACAATCAGAGGTCACCAAAAACACAGTCTGCTCTCCCACTTGACTATTGTGACTCTAGTACTGTCGTGGTTGTTCTGAGGTTCAGTATACTACCTTGAATCTTTCTCGACCCATGGGTCGAGATTGTTTTTATGGATGTATGAACTTCAGGCTTCAAATTGACTTCTCGACCTACACAGCCACAATAGTTCATTACCCGAATCTCTGTAGGGGCAGCATCCTCTTTGCTAAGTATATTGCCTAGTCGCTAGGCTCAAGGAGCCTGTCTTGCATTATCAGGCTTTAGAGGCGGAATGCCTATTAGGTGATCCTTATCGATATCTATAGAGTCCTAGGTTCTCTTTACATCCTGAGGGAGAGTCTGGTCTTGCATTTGTGAGTCTTATACTTTAGGAATGTACTATTTAGATCGATCTGCACAGACAATTAGAATGCGATTGCACTAAGGTAGTTTAGTAATCTTGCCTTTTCCCCTATCAGATTGTAGTGCGTGGATGGCTTTAATGCGAGTGCTATAGTACACTTCTTGATCAGAATCATCTTCACTATTAAAAGGATTCGACAGGGTAATAGCTCTGCCTGAAGGCCCTGCAGTTAGTTATGCAGTAGCATCTACCTGATCCGCACTTAAGCTAAGGATATTAAGCAAAGCATCATATCTGTTAGTTAGAGGCAATCTAGGCACCTCTCAGCCAGGATTAGCTATAGTTCTAAACACGATGTAGTTGTTCTAGCCAAAATGGATGTATCCTTGCTATACTAGCTTGTCGACCTGCCAGCAGTGCATCACTGTATAACCAGTCTTGCTATAGCTATAGCATTCAAGAGGTGGCTGCTGTTCTGCACTCCGGCTGGTATACTGCTATTGAGGCGGAGTCTGTATAGCATTGTTTATCTAAAATGCCACTCTTTGCGTTCTTTAGAGGTATCCATTATAATCAGCAATTGGTGGATTTAGCTTTAGCTCTAAATGAAGGCATTACATCAGTACATCCCCTCTTTAAATTGAGGTGAGGTATATAAGGTTAAGAGACTCAAACATCTTGAGGATCTCTATCTTTGTCAGCTTCATCTCCTTAAACTTCTCGACCATCTTATCGAGAGAGAGGGACTACTGGTCCTACACTCCTCTCTGCAAGTCAGGGTATAGAGGTTCCTAGTGCTTTAGTAAGGAAGGCAGTGCAGATGCTATCTTTTCTGTAGGAAGGGCAATGCATTAGGAGTTGCACTATCGATTTACAGCCCTCGAGACTGCTCTATTAATGTCCTCTATCTTAATAATACAGCATAAAGTAGCAGCTTAAGCAATACTATTTATAAAGCTTACTACTTGTTTAAAGTTAACCAGCTCTATATGCATAGCCTGAATGTGAAGCGAGCTAATTGCCTTCTCTATAATCTTCCTTAGGAGACTATATAGATATAGTATCGTCTTTCAGCTAGTAGAGAGTGTGTTTCCAGCTTCTTTAATGCAGGAGGCAATGATCTAGAACTGCCTGCTATATAATAGGAGGTTATCGTTATAAGGACGTTCCTTCGCTTATAACACGAACTGCTCTAGAGCGCCTTTAGTTGTCAATATTCGCTCATTATTAATAGCTGCATACTTCGTTCGGAGCAGGCCCTAAAGAGTGCTAAGGCTACTATTCGCCTAAGCGACAATTTGGTGAATCTTAGGTCCTACATCTTTAGTATAGTAGTCTTCGAGGAGGTTATATACTTTCTTATCAGATACTTAGTATCTTTTGCAAAGCTGTATATGTTCTCGAAGGAAAGTCGACAAGTTGTAACCATCGAAGGTTAGAGACTTAAGAGACCTTAGAGCAGGAAGTGGCTGAATTACTATAAAGCTCTACAAGTAAGATGTCGAAGGAGTTCTATCTCTATATTGTTAGGAAGGCTGTGACTCAGTTATTTGGGCTTACTAAGTCAGGTAGAGAGGGATCCTACTAGGTGTAATACCCTCTATAGCTTATAGCATAAATCTAGATAGAGCAGAAGGAAGAAAGTCCTAATCCGCCATAATTGTAGACAGTCCTCTTCCTCCTACCTATAGTATAATAAAAAGACAAGAATAATAAACAGAAAGAAAGGTGGACTTAGTCTTAGGTATACGCCTTCTCTGAATCCTTAGGAATCGCACTGTATTTAACTAATATTTGTATGGGCTATTCCTATATGCTGTTTTTCGTGAATGTTTTTGTCGGCTCTGTCGTGATCCTCTTCCTCATTGTTTTTCTTGTAATATAGACTGCTGCGCTGCTGTTATATGCCTGTCTCGGAGGCATTTTCCTCCAATTGCTGATTACTGAAATAGGTAAGTCACACTGATTAAGATTGTGACTGCTGGGATCTATGCAGCTATCACCTGCATAGTCTGAAACAGGGCATAAATCTGGATTGTTACCCAGATTCCATTTCGAGCTGCTATTAGTAGCTCCTAGTACTAAGGCTCTTATTGCCTTTTCCTATAGTAACTCATATTGGTTAGAGCTCTCTCAAGTTTTGTAGGGTTTCAAAAGCTCCTACTATCAGGGTCAAAGGGATGCCCCCTTTTGCGTTCTCGTCCCTCACTATACTATATCTGTAGTTGATGTCGTTCTGCTTATTCCATTTTGTATTGTTTAAGTCGTACTGTTCTAGAAGGCAAGGTCGGTCTATAGAAGCAGCATCAAATATGTAGCTGTATAGGTCGAGAAGTCAATATAAAGCCTAGAGTTCATATAGCCATAAAAAGCAATCTTGACCTATAGGTCGAGAAAGATTCAAGGCAGTATACTGAACTTCAGAACAACCATAACAGTATCAGAGTCATAATAGTCAAGTGGGAGAGCAGACTGTGTTTTTAGTGACCTCTGATTGTTATTATTGCTATATACAAAGCATGTAACTCCGATTTTATCTCTGAAAAACAAAACTCATCTCTGTATCTGAAAAACAAGGTGTCGCTAGTCTTCGCCCTTCAGGCAGTCGATAGCTAATATAGCCATCTCCTACCCTTCGCTTTGAATCCTGTCACATATTAACTATGTGACTGCAGAATGCTTATATAAGAAACCAGAGCCTTATGCTTAAGACCTGTACCAAATCCCATCCTGATGTCGTACCCCACGACACTATGCGCCTCTACTATTCCTTATAGGAGCTTTGCTAGCTATAAACAATCCGATTGCTTTACTAATTCTTAGCGGACTTGCTTAATGCCGGCGAGTCACTTATGCAGCTTCTCTATTGCCTTAGGCGCGTTCTTCGCCTTCGGAGCACTTATACTAACCTTACGAACTAACTGTCTATAGTCTCTCTTTTCTTTCTTGCAATTAGAGGAATAGTATCTATACTTATAGCAGTTATAGTACTAGATTCCTGCCAGATTCGAGCCGCCTACACCTTGCCTGCTAGGCGTATGTATAGGGCTACCCACTTTTAGCGCACTGCTATACCCTTTAGAGGTTTTGTACCTTTTTATATTCCGGTTTGACAGGGTTCTAGTATCTCGCTTAGTAGTTGCTAGAGAGACCTAAGAGCCCTCTGTATATCTAGCAGACTCTAATCTAGTAGTAAGGGAGACTAGGTCTTCCCTTCTCTTTAGTACTTTATAGTATGTGATAATAGCTGTGCGTAATGTAGGCTTTAGCTTAGCGAGGAGATGGCGAGTCTGCTACATAGGCGTGTATATATCTATCTGCTCCTCTAAGGTAGCTAACTCTATAGCAAAAGCTTAACGTACTTTACGGGACGATGCAAGTTCCGGTAGATGCAAGGCGCCTTGGCACTGGTATCAAATTCTAAACCAAACCCTAACCCTGTAGAATAGGTTCTTCCTAAGAAGTATCAACTTTTGGTGGTATTTATATATAAACTTGATACTGCTATAGAATAGGTTGTTCAATAATCTATGATGACTAATCAGGGGCTAATGTAAGTGAATAGAAGTTCATCATCCTTATCCTCAGTGCTGTTTTGCGAGTCTGGGATCTCAAGGTGGTACGGCTATTGGCTACAGTGCTTTGTAGGAGTCCATAGAGGATAAACATACTCATTATCAGTGTCAGACTCCTCTAAGTCGCTCTTATGAACATAATCATAATCAGTATCTTTAATCTTAGAGCCTAAATCTAAAAACTCGCTCTTATGCAAGGTAGTAGCTATAACTGTAGCAAGCTTATTATTAAGGATCTCATTAACTATAGCCTCATCAGCATGCTCCTGTAGTAGCTAATCTATATTATAGAGTGCATCCTTAATCTGATCATCTGCGTATATAGCTACACGAAGTGTAGCATTTGCAGCAATAATAGATTGAAGCTGATTATTGAGTTACTACCAATTTTGCTTATCAGCTATAAGAGTTGCTGCATGTTTATCGACACGCTCCTATTACTTAAGTATAGTAGTACTTGTGATTGATTGTAATGCTTAAGATTAAGATAATTGTGGCCTTGCAATTTGCTTCTTTATCTTTATGAATACAGCTATAGCATAGTTATATGCCTTTTTAGATAATGAGATTAGTCGACTAGAACTGGTATAGCGAGTCTTAAGGCACTTAATGATCTCGTTACTGTGCTTCACTGCATCCCTTTTGCATTACTTAAGTACCTTCTTATCTGCTGCCTCTTAAAGGCGAAGAGCCTATTAACGTTAGATGGCGTTAATCTTTGCAACAGTTAGTACTTTGCCTTTATCTATTAGAGCGCGGCCCTGAGGAGTCTTTAGCAATTGCTTATATAAGACTGCTTCTTCTAATATAGCAATGCGCGCTCTAAGGAGTATGTTCTTATGATCCTTCTGTTCGAGACTATTAGCTAAATTTTATAGCACGCGAGGAGCACTACATAGAGTTATAGCTGCTAGAGGTAAGTAACAAGGTACTGTCCTTGTAGGTAGTAGAGTAACTGCTCGCATACATGGATGATTAAGCACATGCTTAGGATTATAAGGAGCAATACTAGTACTCGCAAAGGATAAGCAGATGAGCTCTGGCGTAAAGACCTTACTCCACGCCTGTGCATATAAGCGTACAAAGGCGTTATAGCTAATCCGCTGTGTGAATATGCTCTTAATAGCCACAAACTCGCTATACTTGCGCTTGAATGGCGCAAAACATCTAACATCGAGAGGTTGTAGTAGGTACGTAGCATATATAGGGAAGCACAAAAGGATAATGTAGTGATGCTCTGTAAGGCAGATGAAGTTAATTGACGCGTGAGATAAGTGGCTATTAAGGATTAGGAGCCTGAAGGGCATAACTCTGTTAGTGCTATGCAGCAGAGCCGTAGCTATTATAAAGGACTCTAACTACTATAGGCCAAGGGCCTGATTGCTCTAACCATTCTCACTGTATGCAGCAGTGGCATCGACATTAAGTGGTGTAAAGGCCTCCTTTAGATTGTGAGCAAAGGCCTTTAAGACATTCGCTCCCTTTGCAATAACAAATAGAGCTAACCGACAGCTGTCGGCTGTAATACACTAGATTATAGTGCACCACTCACGCATGCCTGTATGCATTCGTGAGGCCTTTGAGATGTTCTTCATCTTACTGTGAGAGACCTCAACAATAACCTTCTCGCTCTATAAGGTCATTCTTGTAAGAATACCAGTTTCATCTATGTTATAGGTATTCTTAGAGATGATCTCGTAGGTGTTCTGCGTCTCCTTTAGAAGTTCGAACCAGCTATGTAATAAGGACAGATCATTATTCTTTTAGGCTCTCAGAGCATTAAGCGAACAGCTATACTTCGTTTCTAAGTATGGATTCTCTTTCACAAAGCAGTAGGACTATCCGACTCTAATCTTAGGAGGCTAGCCGAGTTTGCAAAGGAGGTCAATTATAGTACGCTAAATCGTCTTATGCATAGCAGGGAAGCTATAGCTAGCTAAATGCACTAAATGAGCAGTGAGAGCGCTAGCTGCTGCTTCTAAAAGGAGCTTAAATGGTTTCTTATTATCCTAATAAGATTGCATAATTCCCTTAAGTCGACAGCCGAACATAGAAGGATAGATGTAGTGCTTCTGAGCATACGCGTCCTATATAAGGAAGCAGCTATAGCTGTATCTGTGCTATTCATATATTGCTTTATATGTGCGCCTCTCGCGGGAGTGGTGCTTAGGTGTAGTAAGTCTTATTATAAGTGAAGTAATTGGTATTAGTAGAATAAAGAAAAACACGCGCTCCGACACGAGGTGACGTTTAAGGCCTATGCGTAATCATAATCACGCGATAACAAATTGGCGTGTATTTTCTGTCATGCCAAGGCGCCTTGCATCTACCGGAACTTGCATCGTCCCGTAAAGTACGTTATATACGTCACGAAAAAAGTTCGGCTGTATGGCTCGAGCGTATCAGCCAGCTCAGTCCCACACTGAGTCTCAGCCAGCTCGCATGTCCCCGAGCTACTCAGCCCATACAACCGAGCGCACCAGAGCGGCTCACTACTATACACTAAAACAGGAATCTCGCGATATTCAGTATTCTTGCTATCGTTGACAATTATATCTACTTCAAGAAACTCGAATTAGCTAGCTACGAGAGTTATATTATATAGAATAGCACTTGCAAACAACCTCGCTTTTTGACATTTGATGAATAACGTGTAGTAAATATCATAGGTACGATTTTTAAGGAATATACTAATTATAGGACATAGAGAGAGTGTAGAGCAGTCAGTACTAGTATCTGCTTCGCAGGTTACATTGGTTATAACAGTTATACGGTATAAACAACATCTGGTATTTATACTACTACTATAATGCCTGTATTATCACTCCTTCTCATATAGCATAAGATACTGCATAACGCTCATAGTTGCTAGTATAAGCTCTGCGTACGTCTTATCCCCCTTCTTCGCATTTGTAGTAGTGACATCTGCGACTAACCCCTTGAATATATCCTCGTCAAAAACACGCTCTTTTAGCTCTATACCACTCTCCGCCCAGACCTGCGCCCACCATAGATACCCGCCTTCTGCATACCTAACTGCTAAAGCAACCTTCTCTTTAATCGCTGCCTAAGTAGTATCGCCCTTTAGGTCGCTTTTGTAGAGGAGCGCTTGCCTTAGTTCTAAGGCTTTTAAGGCAGCATCGTCGATTTGAGACAGGTCCGAATCTATACAATAGTGTTAGCACTATATCGACGTAGTAGCGGAGCAGTTGGTAAGCTACCTTGGCTGGAACCTTCGCTTGCAGCATTATCCTCGGCCGGTGGTGGTAGGGGTTGAGACTTAAGCTAAGACTCAGTTCGAGTTGCTCGGGTGGTGTATCGGCGTATAGTAATGTCTTCTAGCTGCTTTTTGCGAGTAGCTGCTTTGGTTCTGCCTTTTTTAGTAGGCATACTGCTTCGCTGAGTCTTAGGCTCAGTCTGATATCGCTTGTAAGACTTATTAGCAATTAGTCAGATCTTAAATTGGATAGTAGTTGGTAGCGGATCAGCTGGTAGGTCGTTATAGCTTACTACTCTTTCGCTATTAATAGTCTCAGCCTAAGTCTTAGCATGCTGCACTTAGCTATCCCTCACCTGTAGGTCTAGCCTATCCGCATTGTCGATAATCGCTTGGCTGGTCTGACTCTGAGACTTATACTAGGACTCAGATGTACGATCATACCTTCTACCAGGCATACTAATCGCAGAGTCGTTCGACTAGGGAGGGGAGCCGAGTCCGTATAGAGCCCTTATAGACTGTACGTCCTCCTAGGGCTGTTTGCTTATTAATAGGCTGCTAAATAGTAGTTGAAGCTGCGCAGCATCTTCTAGCATATCATCATTATCCAACTCTAGCCCATCCAATATATTAGCAAAGATACTTAGGTCAGTGTCTAATCCTTATATCAAGTTATTTAGTACATCGTCCAAACCCTTAAAGACTTGCTTTATGACGATCTCTAGAAGTCTCTTCCACCTCTTAATGCTCTGTTGCTCGAATAGCTGCATCTTATGTACAAATATCGCTTCGATGTTACTAGGCTCTACTGCGCAGTATGTTGGTTCGCTAATATTGTTCGTTCCTTTAGAACCTCTCGACCAGCCATCTAGGAAGTAATAGACGCTTGCGCACACGCTGATTAGCATAAACGCATTCACATCTATAAACAGTTCGGAGGTATCTACGTTTATGCTGATAGCAGTTGCTATGCCTTTCCTGAAGAATGCTCAGCGGATCGCCTTAATGACTATCTTACCCTACCAACGAGACGACTAGCATGTATTAGTTTTAGCAACTAATGCCCGAGGGCTGCCTACCTATAGTTCTAGTCCCTTCAACTCGAATGTAGAGTTATACAGCTAGTCTATCGCCTAGTATTGCTATGCCTCTATGTCTTCGAATCATACATCTGCTTTGCCTTTGATCACTGCTTTAATCGTATCGTTGGTTTTGTTCTTGTAGAATCTTAGTGCCTTGTAGAGCTAATACAATTAGCTAATATTACATTAAGCATAGCAGTCTTTACCTTCTTCGCAAGCTCCTTTATTAGCTCTCTAGGAATAGCGAGGCTGATGCGTTTATCTATCCTTATCTGGTCTTCCCTTACTACTGCCTATAACTGTTTTGTTATAGTATTAACCTACAGCTTGTCGTATGCAGTAGGGTATGCAGATGTATACCCTCCGCTCCCTGATAATGCTGTTACAATTAGATATTGTCGCGTGGCTATATAAGTCGCTACCTCTGTCTATAGGATGTCTTTCTACTCTATAGTAGGCATCTGTTCGTATTGTGATAATACAGGCGTGCTACTTATACAAGGCGCAATTACGCAGTATTGCTTCTAGGCACTAGTCTGAGAGTTGGGCACTCTAGACCTGCTATAATAAGGGGATGAGCCCTATAGGATCGTAAGTATAGCAGGGCTATCCTTATAGTGATAAGAGGGCTTACTGAAAAGTATAAAGCACTAGACGATAGCTCCATATACCTGTCGCCATCTCTGTTGCTGCCTGACCTGTTGCTATTGTCGTCGAACGATGCTCTGCTAGTAGCGATATACCTCCTTTAGCTCATCTTTAAACTATCTTAGGTTGTTCGCTTAAGCAGTCGCTAATTAATCGATTTACAACTGTATACTGTTTAGACCTGTGTTTAATACTCTGCTAGTGATAGATACAAACGTTATAGGTTCGTTACTGTTTGTTAATGCGATAGAACGCACATTATAGCACGCGACGACAAGCGACTCCTAAGAACAGTGTGGCTTCGCCTACTAAGCTGCTCTCGCTTACCACCTAGGAAGCCAGGTTCTAGCGATAATAATAGTCGTGCATTACTCTGTTATAGTATCTTTAAAATAGCTAATATCTTTTATGCGCCCTCCTTTATAATATAGTAGCATTGTACCAATTTTTTGTAATACTCCTATAGTTATTATAGGGATAATATAAGTGCAAAGGTAGTGTTCTCTGCACTATGCCTGGTCGTGTACAGAGAGGGCATAGGCAGCTGCTTTACTCTATCACCGACATCTCGGCCGTGCTATCCCTATATCACCCTAGTATCTTATTAAAGGTATATAGCAGCCATAAGTATCATGTATAAGCTCCTCGGTACCAAATAATGTATATAGCGCTCGTAGTGTGGCTGCAAACATATCAATTTCCTACTACTTTGATACTGCTGTACGCTAAGTAAGAGGACGCTAAGTCTTAAGCTGAGACTCAGCTCTCTGCTTCCGCTGCTAGTGCGCCCTGCTCGAGGAGGCTTAGTCCTAGCTAGAAACTCAAGTCAAGGGTTGGAGTGCCCTTTTATAATACCATTTCCTAAATATCTACTGCTACAGAGCCCTAATTGTATTATAATTTATATTTCAGACACTGCATATGTATCGGCTTATTTACTACTAATTATAAATAGCTGCGCGCATATGTATGCATACATATCGATGTTATAAGACGCCAAATTATCGAGATCTGTATAGTAGTCCTATGTTGTATTTTAAACCCTCGCGTAACTAATAGGCACAATCACTACAGAGTTATTACAACCATTAAACTATAATCAATCAGTGACACTAGTAGCTGCTGCTAATCCTAAGATACAGAAGAATAAATAGCAGTAGATCAGGAGAACTTGCAAAACAAGAAGACCTCACCCTTTTTATAGTGTGTAAATCAATCGATACAAGGTATTATCTCAACCAATCTAGCAATTGCTAGCCCCCTTATGCATAACAGAACAGATATAAGGCCTATCTCTCCTACTAGCAATAGGCCTTAAACCTGTTCGAAGACTCTAGCCTCGAACTTACTGCTTAAGGCTCAAGGTTATGCCAGTCAATGTATCCATAGTGTACTCCATCTTTAGCTCGCCTCTGCAGATGCGCCTGAACTTCTGCTCGGAGTCGCACTTGATAGCATCAGTTCGCTCCGTAAAATGAGCATTGTTAGAGTAGAGCGGGTAGCTAGAGAGTTCGTAACAGTAGAGCCAGTACAGGATAGTATTCTGTGCGCTCTTATCGATGAGCACATAGCAGTTATAGCTGTCGATGTACTAGTAGATGATGCAAGTGCTCTGTCTATCGAGGAATATAGTAGCGCACAGTAAATAGGCTTACATTTCGTCCTTGCTATTATAGATATTGTCCTATACGATAAAGCCTACATTTAAGCCCTTATAGTCGCCTGTTGCTAGGACGATCATTCCTCTAAGCTAGATCTAGTTAGCATTGTATTAATGCACGAATGTTAGTATATCTTACCTTATCTCCTGCAAGAATAGCACTGTTGTTACTAAGCTCGTTAGAAAAGTAGCGAAGGAGCTCGAGTGCTTCCTCTGTCCTAGCCATGTTTCAGCTTAATGTAGTTGATGATCTTCTCCTCTCTACAAGGTTACGTGCGCGGATTGAGGGAGGAGTCTAGATAGGGAAGAGGATTAGGTAGCTGGCATTACTGCGTATAGTATGGTTATATAGTGGCGTGGTAGGCAAGGGAGGGTCGCTTATCATTAGTCTGCAGAAGTAGTCTTAGGTATAAGAGTCAGTATACTAGGCTAAAGGGAGTTGTAACACATAATAACTTACTAGTAGGCAGCCTGCAGGATGTTTTTATAGATGTGATGCAGTAGAGTAGTGTGTGTTTGCCTTAGATAACAGCAGCAACAATCGCAATAGCATCGTCTTAGCAGTTAATAGGCAAAAGGCTGTATGCCTTACCCACTAAAGCATGTGAATCTTTAATACGCCCATCTAGCCTCAGAATCAGCGCTGAGACTCAGCTTTAGTCTTAGAATTCGGCATAGATATAGCATATAAAAACTCACTTCGTCAGTCCAGCCTCAGAATCAGCACTAAGACTCAGCTTCAGTCTCAGAATTCAGTGTAGATATAGCACATAAAAACTCACTTCGTTAGTCTCAGAATCAGCGCTGAGACTTAGCTTCAGTCTTAGAATTTAGTGTAGACATAGCACATAAAGACTCACATTATTAGTCTCAGAATTAGCGCTGAGACTCAGCTTCAGTCTCAGAATGGCTGCCTAATAAGCCATACGCATGCTCGCTTCGCTGGCATACTGTATATTACCTTAAGTCACATGCCTTAAGCATAATCGCTAATAACATCGCTTTTAAAGCCACGAGGCAATCCGTTCTTAACCCTTTTAACCTCTTTAACATTCCCTCTCTTCTCCTTTTATCTACTATTGTCCTATACGATCATGAACTGCATACTCTATAGGTGTTATAGGCTATATACGACTACTGTCTTCTACTGGCATGCATTATTAACAACTATCATACCCGCCTCTTCATCCCCTGCATTGTTCTACCACTTAAGCCTATCGATACTATACACAAATGCGTGTTCCACTTCTAATATGTTAATAAAGCGTTTAAATTCTAATTTGTTAATAGATATCCCTTCTATAGCCCGAATACCTGGCTAAGTCAGTGCGAGCTCGCATAATCGACAGAGCGCTATCACTGCCTCCCTAGGCCGAGCAATGGACAGCATGAACTAGCTAAAGTCTCTCCCTAGCAGCGTACTACTTGATTATAACACTTAGGAAGTAGCACAATGTCTGTAGCGACCTTCTATAGCTGATAGAGATTAGGCAAGAGTTTGGACTAGCGATGTCCTTATGCATAGCATATTACGCTCTCTTAAGTGCACTCGTTGCCTGAAGTTAGTGCAGATATAATATACTAGTTTCTGCAATGCAGCCTGTCCAGCCCTAGAGCTAAGGGCCTCTACAGTCCTTAGGAACTTAATGCGCGCCTTAACATTGCGAGTGAGGTAAGTCGAAAGCTCCTTCTGCACTATAGCTCTCTACATTAGAGTTGTGAAAGTGTAGCTGATCTAGTCTCTAGCATCTAGCTAGAGTTCTATTATACTATAGAACTCTTTATACGCTCTTTTAGTTAGTAAGTATAGCCTACTCTAGATGTTGTCCTCTGCATCAGTCGGATTAGACTTTGTATGTCGCATCAATGCATCCCTTGTCTACAGCTTCTATAGTTTGTAGCAGGCTTTAGTTCTGTTATTATCTATAACTATAGTAGAGCAAGTAGTAGTAGTACGACTCTTAAAGAGATTAGTTATCTTTGACTCTAGTTTGTATCCTGATTTCGTAGCATAATATAAGCAGGTAGATGTTCCTTCCTTAGCAAATATTTGACTTCATATCTATCCTTATACTAACGAACATAAGATAGATGCCCTTTAATAGCTCTAACGACAGTCCAGACCTTTATAAGCTGGTATATTGCCTAGCTGTTCTAGCTTAAATGCGAAACAATAACAATCTCTAGTCGGGCACTCGCTTTTACCTCTCTATACTACTCCTTGATATATAGCAATGACTATCATATCGATACAACAGTAGACGACCCCTTTATAGTGGTTCTAGTGAATTGTATGCTAACTCGTCGTTAGTTCGTCTAGCCTTTTAGAGCTTTCGCTACTCTGCCTATTCCTGTTATAACATGCTGTGTAATGCTATAAAAGACGCCTATAACAACCTTATAGGAGCAGTTCGATGCCCTAAACCATATCGACTGTAGTTGCTAGTGTTTAGGCCGTTATAGCTACTTCCTCGAAGTTGTTATTCGTAGCATTATATAGTATGTTGTAGTAGGAACAGGCGGAGTAGCGAATGCAGTCTGTCTTTAAAAGCTGGTGCATAATATATTACTGAATGCTGCCATATTACGAAGGAAGTGGGTAAAGCAGCAAAGGTAGTCCGCCTTCGAGGCCTAATACACTGATTCGACTATTAAGGTGTAGGCTACGTTCCGTGAAGGCAGAGATGTTGAATATTAACTAATTATAGGCAGGTAGAGCGCGCATTGTCTGGCTAGTCACCGATTGTAGTAAGGACTTACTCTTAGGCTGAGTCTTAATGCTCTAGTTCTAGCTACCTATAGCAAACTTCCGCTACCGACCTGAGACTCAGCATTCAGTCTCAATGCCGAGTCTTAAAGAGCAAATATCTATACACTGCCGCCTCTGCTAAGCTCAATTTTCGAAGTTGTTTATTTACTGCTACTGCTACTACATACGCTAGATATATAACCATATCCCTCAACACACACCCTTATAACACTCGCTACTACTGCAAACAATATCCGACGAACTATACGCTCTGCTATGATCAAAAGCAATGCTAGCGAAGGAGGAGCCTATAGCTAGCAATATCAAAAAATGGACCTAGGAAAACGTAAAGGCTGTGCTTAAAGGCGCATCTGTTCCCTTTATCCGAACCTTCTTTAGGTGGTCCGAAATAGAGTTCGGGCAGCGCTATAATCGCATTGTGCAAAAGGTGGAGCTTTATAGCATCAATCTGCGTCTAAAGGCACTACAGGTTAGGAAGCCATATAAGGATGATAGCAGCAAAGTCAGGTCTAGCGACATAGTACAGTGGCAAGCTAGAAGGAAGACTATCATAGACCTCTTAAATAGTACTAAAGAAGACAGCAACCGCTTCCGCTATAGATAGACTAACCTCAAGCCTAACTGGTAGATTAAGAGCATGTCTGAGCTCGACAGCATAGACGACATCGATAAGAGCTTCTTAAGCATAGAGCAGATGTTCTTAAAGCTAGTAATCGCCAGATATCGAGAGAGCTTAAAGAATACAGAGGCTGCTAATGATAAGGTCGAGATCACCGATATTCGTACAAAGCGCTCAGCTAGCGATACTAGCAGCCTTAGCAGTCCTAGCACTACTAAGAGCCTGCAGAACAAGCTCCCTAGACTCAACCTTAGCAGTAATGTGTCTCGTAGCGCCTTAGTTGTTACTAATGCAGATACTTACGATTATACGCTACCTCTACTAAAGCCGAAGTTTAGGGATGTCCTGTTCGCAGTGCTCTAGTTTTCCTTCTATCCGAGTATAGTTAGTAAGGACGAAGTCTATATAGACTCTATAGAGACGACTTGCGAAGATATCTCAGATAAAATCAATGCCTACCTGCAAAAAAAGCCTAGCAAGACTACTATCAGCGACCTAGGCAAGCAAGGCATTAATTAAAGCCTTATCGAAATGTAAATCATCGAGCACCAGGTCTGGTGCGCATTTAGCATTACGCTTAATGCTACGAAGGTCAACTAACTACACCTCTGGTACTAGCACAGTCCTAATTAGGTCTAGAGGAAGATCTGTAACACTACTAAGGCTAAATTTGCCTTAAAGTCACTATATAGGAGCTGGCTATAGACTGAGCACAAGGCTATTTACTTCTATATTGCTAAGTCCGAAGAAGTCCTTAACTAGTTACTATAAGAACTTATACACCTAGAGTCGTAGCCCGAGAGGCTTTTAAAGACGCGTAAAGGCATCTTCGACTTAGGACTGTCCTATACCTATAAGCAACAAGAAGAGCAGGACTACGAGACTGCCTTATAGGTGTAGGCTGAGGAAGAAGACAATACGCGTGCTACTAAGGAGGTCGAATAGGCTAAGCATTATTAATAAGAGCAGCTTTTAAGAGAGAAGGCAAAGGAAGGCACTACTAAAGAAGACAAGGAAAATAAGCTCGAAGCAGTGCACTATATAGCTTAGAGAGAGTGCAGCAAGTAGGCTAAGTCTGAGGCTGAGGCTACTTAGAGTGTTAAGACTTAGCTACTAGACAACGAGGGCTAAAAGACTTAGTCATAAGCAGCTCGCGAAGCATTAGCTATACCTACTATTCCTGATTCTTAGCCTAAGACCTAGTATAACCAAGTCAGCAATCCCTTCGACTCTGTTTTGTTCGATAGCATTCTATTTAAGGCTATACTTATTGTTAAAGCAAAGATGCCTATAAAGCCCTTTGTGATATGTAGAGAGGTTAGTATAGAGTTTATCGAGTGGTTAAGCAGCAGCAGTATCCTAATTTCTATTAATAACATAGATCTTAGCAAAGTATTACGCTCGAGGCTAGGCACATTATATTAAGATTTCTTCTTATAGGCCTGTAAGTTCTTTGGTACTAACTTAAGCAGAATCTCTGCTTAAGAGCGCTTCATAGTGCCTAGTCTCTCTTAGAATAAATAACTTCCTTAGGAAACAAAGACTAAGAAGGGTAGTAAGAGGAAGAAGAGTAAGCTAGCTATAGCTCTTAAGCCCTACTAAATAAATGCAATAGTGTTTATTATGCGATACCTTATTAAAGGCAAGCCCTTTAGTCTTCTGGCATACTACGTAGGCCTTAGCAAGTGTGTTATTAGAATTGCGCTTGTATATACCTTCTTCTGCTCGTAGTGTATATACGCCCTAAAGACACCTATGCCTATTACGCTGTTTCGGCCGAACGAGACAGAGTAGCAGAAGCGAGCTATAATAGATGCTAACGAGTGTAAAGTTTTCAACTTTACTAAGCTTGCTAAAGGCACACTAGTCATTAATAATAGCTCTATTCTACTGATCGCCCTGCTGAAGGTCTTAGTAAACTAAGTGTAGGAAGTCTGTAAGTTCCTCCTAGTTTATATGCAGCCTTTAATTGTTCTTGCCTTCTATATAACGAGAGATGATATTAGGAATAGCGGAGCCTACAAGGGTTGCTATAGAGCCGATAGTATAGTCATAGTCGAAAAGGGAGATCGTATCTATACTGCGCTTTAGTAGAGCAGATGCTCGGCCTAGGAGCTTAGAGAGTATATTAATAAAGGCATCACAATTCGTGACTTGCTAAAGCCAAAGCCTACTCAAAACAGCATCGATGTCGCAGACCTAAGACAGAACAACATCTAGGTCCTCACTATCCCGAACTCCTTTGACACTTAGGTAGTATGCTATAACCCTAACAGGGTGAAGCACCTATGTAGTAGTAGGAGATACCAAGATCTGGCAGTCGACACTATCTTTGCACTATAGATGTAGGACGAATATCACTATCAAAAGGGAATGCAAATAGCGCTACACTCCTCTATAAGATGCCTTAAGGGTCGTCCGAACAGCATTAGTATTAGTAGCACTCCTAGTATTTCGATTACCGACTTTGCTACAGTTTGGATAGGCTCGTTCGCTAAGTTCTTTAAGTCTACTCACTCTACTAAGCACTATATCACTAAACTACAGAAGTAGGGATTAGCGAACTAGGGAAAGGGTGAACTTAGATGGCGCGACGAAGTCCCTAACTATGTTAAGAGTGAGATTCGCGCAGAGTTTATTATAGACTAGTACACTAATTTCGTTGTTATAGATAAGGTTATTACTAAGACCATAACTTACAAGAAGTCTTGATCCTTATATACTACTATAGCAATAGGCTAACAATCGGCAAAGGACACCAAAGAGGAGAGTTAATAGGAAGAGGCTAATATAGCAGTACTGCTAATCGCGTACTGGCTCTAACTATAATGGATCTTCGCTAACAATGCTCTTTAGTAGCAGCCAGATAGCAGTATTGCTAGAGAGAACGCAGTCGACATCCCACTATATACCTACTTCGATTTTCTGTTCGATATGCGCGACGAAGATATCAATAGTGCTACTATCTGCACTACATCTAGCGACAGCGATTCATCCGAGTCTAAGTCTGAGTCTAAGACTTATGTCTATAGCATAAAGGGGCTATAGAAGGAGAGCCTTAAGGCTAAGCAACCGGTATTGATGCTATATCACTAGCTCCGCGTTACTCTACTCTAGCCGCGACTAGAGTTACTCTATCAATGTGATAAGGGTCTTGATACAGAGCTTAGCAATTATAGCATCTAGAACATTAAGGACTTTAACCTAAAGAAGGGGAAAGCGAGTGTTATCAAGTACTTATAGAGATATAAGGAGGAGATTATGAGCGAGCAAACTACTATAGCGCTACTAAAGATGTTAAGAGTGCTTTAGTCTCAACTTAATGCGCTTAGTTTCTGTAAAAAGATCATTATCGTGTCTAACAAGCTGTAGAATGCTTTCATAGTTGAGCAAATCTTATGCTAGGTGCGAGAAGACTCCTCTAATAATCTCCTTACGTATAAGGATAATTAGGTGCAGCTCGACACCTAGTCTACTGGCTAGGACGACGATATGACGATCGAGGATTTTAAGACCTCTTGTCCGAGTCCTAAGGGCTATAGTGACGAGCCTTTTATCATAAATGCAATTGCCTCGAGTCTGAACATTAGGATATCGCTCGCCCCAGCCGACGTAATGATCCTAATAGACTCCTACTAGGACAATAACTTCATTAGGCAGACTATTAGTCGTATCTAGCGCTCTATAGAGTCGCAGCCCGCACTATAGACCGAGAGCTACTGCTTAGTAGTACAGACAAACTATAGCTACAATCTAGTCTTAGAGTGGCTCCGCAGATATCAGACCTTTAGAGCTAAGGCGAACAGGGCATTAACTCTATTATAACAGCAGGCCGCCGAAGACAGTAACAATAAGATAGAAGTAGATTAAATGCAGTATAGGGTTTTAAAGTGCACGAAGGCAAGGCGTAGAGTCTAAAGCAGTACATAGTTAGTATAGTTCTCGAAGAATGCAATAAGAAGAGTTTAGAAGTACAAGTAACTGTCTCTTAATGCGTATGCTACTTTCAAGATTGTATTGCTACTGGTACACCTAAAACTCGGCCTAAGACTATATATAGACGCTAAGAGCGCTGACGGACTAATTATGATCATCTCGTACCTTACTACACTAACGGATAGCTATAATAGAAACTATTTGTTATATATAGACTACTGCGCGATAGTGTAGGCTAAGACTGCAGCTGAGACTTAGGGTCTAGGGTTAAACTGGTCGCGTAATCCTTAAAGCGTTTATTTACGCATACATGTATTACTAACGCTGCGCGCAAGAGGAAGTAGCCCTCATAGTCCAGTTAAGGGTATGCGCTATATATAGGAAGGTATACTCTTCCACTAGCAGCCTTTAACGACACCAAAATACCTGCTCCAAATTACGAAACTGGTTAGCAGTATTAGACGAAACTTATATGCAACTTCCACAGTCCGATAACGACGAACAGGCAAGCATACCACCTATTACCGACAACAACCTGCAGCCTCTGCCTCCTACTAACAGAGATAGTGTCGTGGGGTACGACATCAGGATGGGAATTGGTACAAGTCTGGAGCATAAGGCTCTGGGTTCTTGCATAAGCGTTCTGCGGTCACGTGGTCAACACGTGACATGGTTCAAAGCGAAAGGTGGGAGTCAGCTATATTAGCTGTTGACTGCCTGAAGGGCGAAGACCAGTAACACCTTGTTTTTCAGATACAGAGATGAGTTTTGTTTTTCAGAGATAAAATCGGAGTTACACGCATTATATGTAGCAATAATGACAATTAGAGGTCACCAAAAACACAGTCTGCTCTCCCACTTGACTATTGTGACTCTGGTACTGCTGTAGTTGTTCTGAGGTTCAGTATACTACCTTAAATCTTTCTCGACCTATGGGTCGAGATTGTTTTTTATAGATGTATAAACTTCAGGCTTCAAATTGACTTCTCGACCTATATAGCCACATATTTGGTGCTGCTTCTGTGGATCGACCTTGCCTTCTAGAACAGTACGACTTGAACAATATAATATAGAATAAGCAGAACGATATCAACTACAGATACAATATAGCGAGGGACGAGGCCAGAAAAGGGGGGCATCCCTTTGACCCTGATAGCAGGAGCTTTTGAAACCCCACAAATTTTAAGAGAGCTCTAACCAACATGAGTTACTATAGGAAAAGGCGACAAGAGCCTTAGCACTAGGAGCTACTGATAACAGCTCGAAAAGGAATCTGGATAGCGATCCAGATTTACCCCCTGTTTCAGATTATACAGATGATAGCTGCATAGATCCTAGCAGTCACAATCTTAATCAGTGTAACTTACCTATTTCAGCAGTTAGCTATCGGAAGAACATGCCTCCGAGACAGGCATATAACAGTAGCGCAACAGTCCGTATTTCGAAAAAGGAAGAAGACATAGGAGGGATAGAGACAACGACGACGGAGCTGATAAAAACATTCACGAGAACCAGTATATAGGAATAGCCTATACAACCAGTAGTCAAATACAGTGCAATACCTGAGGATTCAGAGAAGGCGTGTGCCTGAGACTGAGTCCACCTTTCTTTCTGTTTGTTATTCTTGTCTTTTTATTATATTACAGGTAGGAGGAAGAGGACTGTCTGCAATTATAGCGGACTAGGACTTTCTTCCTTCTGCTCTATCTAGATTTATGCTATAGGCTATAGAGAGTATTACACCTAATAGGATCCCTCTCGACCCGACTTAGCAAGCCTAAACAACTGAATTATAGCCTTCCTAACGACATAGAGAGAGAACTCCTTCGATATCTTACTTATAGTGCTTTATAGCAATTTAGCCACTTCCTGCTCTAAGGTCTCTTAAGTCTCTAACCTTCGATAGTTACAACTTGTCGACTTTCCTTCGAGAATATACACAGCTTTACAAAAGATATTAAGTATCTGATAAGAGAGCGTATAACCTCCTCGAAGACTACTATACTAAAGATGTAGGACCTGAGGTTCGCCAAATTGTCGCCCGAGCGAATAGTAGCCTTAGCACTCTTTAGGGCCTACTCCGAACGAAGTACGTAGCTATTAATAATGAGCGAATGTTGATAACTAAAGGCGCTCTAGAGCAGTTCGTGTTGTAAGTAAAAGAACGTCCTTATAATGATGACCTCCTATCATATAGTAGGCAGTTCTAGATTATTACCTCCTGCATTAAAGAAGCCAAAAACACACTCTCTACTAGCTAAAAGACGATGCTGTATCTCTATAGTCTCCTAAGGAAGATTATAGAAATGGCAATTAGCTCGCTTCATATTCAGGCTATGTATATAGAGCTAGTCAACTTTAAACGAGTAGTAAGCTTCGTGGATAGCATTGTTTAAGCTGCTACCTCACGCCGTATTATTAAGATAGAGGATATTGATAGAGCAGTCTCGAGGGCAGTAAATCGATGGCGCAACCCCTAACGCATTGCCCTTCCTGCAGAAAAGATAGTATCTGCACTACCTTCCTTACTAAAGCGCTAGGAATCTCTGTACCCTAACTTGCAGAGAGGAGTGCAGGATCAGTAGTCCCTCTCTCTCAATAAGATGGTCGAGAAGTTCAAGGAGATGAAGCTGACAAAGATAGAGATCCTCAAGATGTTTGAGTCTCCTGATCTTATGTACCTCACCTTAATTCAAAGAGGGGATGTACTAATGCAATGCCTTCGTTTAGAGCCAAAGCCGAATCCACCAGTTGCTGATTATAATAGATACCTACAAAGAACGCAAAGGGTGGCATTTCAGACGAACAATGCTATACAGACTCCGCCTTAACAGCAGTATACTAGCAGGAGCGCAGAACAGCAGCTACCTCTTAAATATCACAGTTGTAGCAAGACTGGTTATACAGTAATGCGCTGCTGGCAGGTTAACAAGCTGGTACAGCAAGGATACATCTATTTTAGCCAGAACAACCGTATTTTGTTTAGGACTGTAGCTAATCCTAGCTGAGAGGTGCCTAGATTGCCCCCGACTAACAGATATGATGCGCTGCTTAACATCCTTAGCTTAAGTGCGGATCAGGTAGATACTACTGCGCAACTAACTACAGGACTATCAGGCAGAGCTATTACCCTGTCGCATCCTTTTAATAGGGAAGAGGATTCTGATTAAGAAGTGTACTATAGCACTTGCGTTAAAGCCATCTACGCACTACAAACTGGTAGGGGAAAAGGCAAGATTGCTAAACTATCTTAGCGCGATCGTATTCTAACTGTCTATATAGATCGATCTAAACAGTACATTCCTAAGGTACAAGATTTACAAATGTAAGGCCGGACTCTCCCTCCTTAGGATGTAAGGAGAACCTAGGACTCTATAGATATCGATAAGGATCACCTAATAGGCGTTCTACCTATAAAGCCTGATAATACAAGGCAGGCTCCTCGAGCTCAGCAACTAGGCAATATACTTAGCAAAGAGGATGCTGCTCCTGCAGAGATTCGAGTAATAAACCATATCTTGAATATGCCTATTAGCATCCCTGTTCGAGATGCTATTAACTTGATGCCTAGGATTCGCAAATTGTTTATGCAGCCTCTTTGCTAAGAGACAGCAGAAGCACTAAAGGCTCTAGGACGAGGGAATGTCTCAGTAAACAGTTAGGATGCTATAGGAAGTGATAGTAGCATTCCAGATGAGCGCCTTACTAGCGAAAATCTTTCTCGACCTATAGGTCGAGAAAGATTCTCTACTACTAATGCAATGTCTGTAGCCCTACTTACGACTAAGCAGCTTGACGAGCGCCTTAGGAACATTAAGACGTACCGAGCGAAGTGTCCTTGTATCTCTATACGGGTTAGAAGAGAAGCAGTATAGGCACTAGTCGACTCTAGGGCCGAAATCAATATTATGAAGGAGAGCTTCGCACTATGCATAGGACTACTAATCAACTCGCTCCCTCCTATAATAAAGGGCGACAAATTGATCTTAGCAAATAGAACTAGTGACCCCTTTGTAGGAATAGCAGAGACTCGCATATTTATTAGAGAGATAGGGACCTCTTTCTAGACGCCCTTCTTTATTACTAAGGACTGTACGAGTGAAGTGATTCTTAGAGAACCCTTTGCACTACAGTCTTCTATAGCGACCTCTCGGACTCTATCTGGCCGCATTACTATTCTGATAATAATAGAGGACAGTACGCATACTTGCGAGATAAGGTCTATTAATAAGTACGAGAAGGAGCTTAGAGAAGATAACGGCTAGGGGGAAGGCGAGGTGGTGTAGTAACCAGCGCTACACCTAACCGAACGCTATCGCCAGATGATAACAATACTATACATGCTGACGTAGAATTTCCTTATAGCGCTGATGTGTGTCTTGATGAATGCTGTTGCGCTTCTATTCCCTTACTGACTAGCACTAGGGAAACTCCGGATAATCTTTCCTGACCTATAGGTCGATATTGTTCAAAACTTCCTTATAAGCGCATTCGCGCAAAGGCTATTACTAAAACACAAAAACACTTAAAAAATGACAAACAGACCTCAAAAACATGTGCAACAGAGCTAGTCGACCTTGTGCACGTCTTTTAGGCGTCGCTAGGAGAAGGCACTAGGCGATGCTCAAGAAGACAAGATAAATACAGCCTGTATACCATTTCGCACTAATAGTAAGAAAGCAGAGCTATAGAGCTAAACACACTGTACAAGAAGAAGGCGGACAAAATCAGGCCTTTAGATACTGCGCTTCTAGACGGAAGCATGCCTAATAGAAATCCGAATTAGAGGTAAGACCTCCTAGCAGAACAGCGCTGCGCTCTTAACTCTATTAGAGCACCTAGCCCTTACGACTACTTGTTCGAACTGAGGTACTAGCAAGAACTACGAGGTTGCTATATTACTATAGCATGCTAGGAGAAGATAGTGATAGATAAAGACATTTAGCCTTAAGAGAAGGAGATGTTAAGAGAAATGATATATAACAGAGAGAAGGCCCTTATATAGGATTTCACAGAGATTAGTCGCTATAACAAATAGGTGGTACTACTGCAAGTCATCCGCACAGTAGAACACAAGGCCTAGCAGGCGAAAAGTTTCTCTGTACTAAAGGGACTTCGGGATGAAGTAGTATCTATACTTTAGTAACGGATCGATGCTTCTATGCTAGAATGAAGCTACGGACCTTACTACAATCCTTAGTTCCTAGTACAGAAGAAGGATAAGAAGCACTGACTAATCAACTCTGCTACCAACATTAACGCTATTACTATCAGAGATGCTATGCTCCCTCCTAATGTAGATGAATTCTCGGAGCACATTACTGGACGACCTGTGTACACCCTGCTAGACTTCCTCTCTAGATACGATCAGATCACGCTCTATCTAGCGAGCAGGGACATAACTGCTATCTAAACTCCTCTTAGACTCCTTCGGCAAATGACTCTACTATAGGGAGCAACAAATTCAGTAGCTTAGTTCGTACGAGCTATTATGCATATCCTACACCTACACCTAGCAGAGAAGGCTAGTCCTTTTGTAGATGACATTATTGTGTATTCACCTCGGATAGGGAATCTCACTGAACTTGTAATACCTGGCGTACGAAAGCATGTGCTTTAACACCTATAATAGATTAATAGAGTGCTAGCTGATATTGAGCGATCTGGTTGCACTATATCTAGAGGAAAGTCACACTTCTGCGCTCCTGCCCTTAAAGTAGTAGAGTATATTTGTGGCTAAGATAGGCGGAGACCTATAGATAGACATGTGAAAGCAATCTAATAGTAGCCTACTTACAAGAACATTACTATGTTACGAGGATTCCTTAGAGCCTATACGTACTATCGGATCTAGATCGAGCACTTTAGCGACATTATATCACCTTTGTTTGCCTTGCTTAAGAAGAATGTGGAGTACTATTAGGACATTAAACAGGCTCAGGCAATGCAATCTCTGAAGGATGCTCTAACATCTGCACTAGTATTGATGCCTCTAGATTACTCTCCTAATACTAGCAAAGTGATCCTTGCTGTAGATTCCTCTATAACTGGGTTCAGTGGAGTATTGATGCAACTCAATCAACAAGGGAAAAGGCATCTATACAGGTACGAGAGTAGACTCTAAACTGCTGCAGAGAAGAAGTACGACATTGTGAAGCTTAAGTGTCGTTCCCTCCTACACATACTACGCAAATACAGACTGTAGCTATATAGGATCCGATTCACTATAGAAACTGATGCAAATACGCTAGTCGCCCAGCTTAACAGAACTGCAACTGACTTGCCTAGAGCCTTAGTAACTTGTTAGCTTATATAGATAAGACTCTGGGATTTTGATGTGCAGCACACACCTAGGAAACAGAACATTGTTACTAATGCATTGTCGCGCATACTATAGGACGATAATACAGTTAATGCACGATAAGATGACTTAGATGCTTTTGTCGACTATGAACTTAGTAGTATGCAGATCAGCCCTGCAGCTACTACACCAGAGAATATTCTCCTTCCTAAATATAGCGAGAAGTCCTAGCGATACGCTCTTTAGCTCACCACACTTCAATAGCCTCTAGAACTCTCTATAAAGGAGTTTGTTACATTTAAGAAGGAAGCCCTAAAACATCTCGTACAGGGAAGGCACCTATTTAGAAGGCAGAACAAGAATGCTCCCCTAAGGCGTGTAGTACATGGCTTGGATAAACGAAGAGATATCATTCGTGAACTGCATAATGAAAGTGGCTATCGAGGGAGAGAAGGTACCTACTAAAGGATTATTGATCGATTCTACTAAGCTGGCCTATTTAAGGATGTAGAAAAGCACATTAACACCTGTTTCTCCTGCTAGACCCGAGCACATAATCAGTTAGACGAGGCTCTCTACCCTACCTAGTCCTCCTATATAGGAGAGAAGTAGGCTATCGATATCGTTCATATGCCACTATGTATAGGATACTCGTATCTTGTACTAGGAAGGGAGGATCTGTCTGAATAGGTTAAAGGAAGAGCCCTTCGCGAGAATGACTTAAAGAATGTTTTAAAGTTCATATTTGAGGATATCATCTATAGGTATAGAATGCCATTACGCTTAGTAAGCGACAGTGGTCTAGAGAACAAAGCACTTACTGATGAGCTTCTTGCTCAGTACGGAATTAAGCATACCTAGACATTAGCGTATCACCCTCAGGCAAATAGCATGATAGAGAAAGGACATCAGCCTGTTATAAATAGGCTGGCTAAGCACATAGCTACTACAGGAGCTAGGTGGATTAACGCCTTACCTGCGATGTCATAGGCTGATCGAACAACTGTTAAGTCGACTACTAGAATGACTCCTGTTCGGGTCATCTATAGAGCTGAACACATACTTCCTATTGAGATCAACGTTAGTTTATGGCAGACAATCGCTTAGAAAGCTGTAAGATCTACTACAGATCTTCTCGCTGCTCGCTATGCTTAACTAGATAGGCGGGATAAAGCCCTAGAGGAAGTGCTGCTCTATGTACGCAGGCAGCAAGAGGCTAATAAGGAATCCTATAATAACTCGTATCGCATTCGAACAGAGGAGTTTAAAGTAGGCGACCTTGTGTTGCTCTAGGACTCTCGCTGAGAGGTTAACAAATCTTCGGCTCTAAAACTTCATCCCTGCTAGCTTGGTCTGTACTGTATACTAATAACAGTTCAGATATTTGGCAGTTATCGACTGACTAAGCTAGATGGTACTAAACTGACTAGAACATTTGCAGGAAAGCAGTTAAAGCTTCTAAAGTTACGAACTAAAGAAGATAGAGTAGCAGAAGAACCTCAGCAGCATTAATACTCTCAACAACAAGCAACTAATCAGAGAAGTCTGCCTTCGACTCGTATGAATTAGGCACATAATGGTCGCCATCCTATAGTCGAGATTCCTCAGCCTCACTCTGACTTAGCGAATATTCCGATAATCTGAGAGAATAGCGATGTCGATATGGACAACAGGAGTGTGTCAGATGACTCCTTATAGGTTCCTAGCAATCTCCGATTTTGATTACCTGGCGTTTTTCTTAGGCAACTAGCATTAGAACTTTCTCGACCCTTAGATCGATATTCATTTATTTTCTAAGCACCAGCCTGTGTAGTACTTAAGAACCTCCTTAGATTCCTGGATATCCCCTTCTTCTTTCTTTTTTTTCTTTTTTCCTTTTCGAGACAGGTACATAGTTATCAGCAACTGGCGCTGGACTGGCATATGTGGCAGATATAAGAACCAGCCAGATCAGGCAAAGACAGGAGTAAAACGAACACAGTGCATTCGGAAGAGAACAGGGGACAAGGAACTGCCTTACTATGCTAAACGCAACAATAACAGAACGGATGAGCGAGCACAGGGTTGTATCAGCTAAGAAACGGCTATAACAATCTTTCTCGACCTATAGGTCGACATTGATCGGAGACTCCTCAGCCTGCAATAAACCTGCAGTAAACCAACGATGCGTGCTTCACACTTCACTCTAAGGTGCTTAGCACTCCTCAACTTAACAAGAAGCCCCTACGTTATAGGAACAGCGCTAAGAACTAGAAACATCACGTGCTGCGAACACTATAGTTAGCAGGGGAGGTGTTTGATACCTTAGTTAATAGTAGTGAAGGATGGGTTTGGCAAAGTTATGTGAAAAGAAGGGATGCTTCCTCTGAATCCTTCACTTGCTAATCACAAGCCTTAAAAGGCGCATCTAATGGTTACAAGCCGATACATTTGATGGTTACGGGCCTTTAGTTGTGATGAAGGAACTCCTTCACTTTAAAAGGAAGCGACTGTTGCTTATAGACTCACTGATAGGCCAATCACAAGCCTTAAAAGGCGCATTTGATAGTCACGAGCCGACTGTTCCTGTTTGCTACAAAAAAGGCGCTAACGCTGTTTAGATGTCTAGGAAAACATATTAACCAGCTGCCCTCCTACACTGACGACTTCCTCTCTCTAACCGTACCAACAACCACCCTCTCCCCCCTACCTTTGTTCGCACTCACGACTCGACTCGATAATACAAAGGCACACCCTCTACCTTTCTCACTCAGCCGATTTTGCAGTTATCGGCTTCCTCCCTCAGCCACTATAGCATTGTAAACCCCCCGCACCCCTCGGAACCCTCCTCGGCGTGCTATCACATAGCGACCTACGAACCTAGAAGCTACTAATGCAGCAGCTGATAGCGTGCATGCTCTTATTGCTGTAGGTAACATTTCTTATAACAAACTCTATAACTTCTGCTCTAAGAGCACGAAGGTAACTTTAGAAGACCTCATTTCCTTCCTTAACAAGCAAACGCTAGCAGTTTGTGGAGCTATACAGTATAGCCTGATCGAACTTGCTGATACGGCTTTAAGCGAGATTGCGGATCTTGCCTCGCGTTTCTATAACTACTGCAACTGCAACACTGCATAGAAGAACAACAATCCTAGTGGCCGGGTCCTAAACAGCCTCTCTACGGACTTTCTAGAATTCCACTAATTAGCAGAGCTCGGCAAGAGTACGCGCAACCGCAAAAAAGAGGCCTAGGATGGCATTCAGGCAGTGTACCCTTCAATTACGAGTAATCGCTCTATCAAGTTAACATGCACATCAGATAAGGCTACTCGTTCCCTTTAGGCAGTCTGCAGGCAGGTACGCGCCAATAAGAACACTCCTGGTGATATGATTAAGCGCTTGAATGTGGCCCTGCTAGACAGGCTTGATAGCATTAGTCAGACACGCAACTAGGGAGTGTTAAGCAAGCGTATCCTTCTCACCTATGATTATAACAAGGCTGCTACCTATAGCACATTAAACAGTGTGAGCACTACCAACCTGGACCGACGTGCGTAGGAATATCTCTTGATTCGGAATGACGATGGTATCTATGCTGATCCAGAGTTTGCTGTTTATGCCAGTCCGTCTTAAGGAGTGGCTTCTCTAGGCATTTTCCTAAGCAGCAGGATTGCTAGCAGTGTAGGACTCTATGATTCTTCTTCTCCTTCTATCGGCAGCCTAAGCGACTTTGTTGCCAATATGAGTGTTCATAGTACACCACAGCCGCCTGAGAAGCGTAAACAGCGACTCGACATGATAGGGCCTACTAGTAGGCACTGCAACACATCTACCTATAGCAGTAGCGACCTCAAGTGCTTTGCAAAGGTACTACAGTTTATTATCGACTATATCAACAACCTTCTAATTCAGGCTAAGACTACTGTAGAGCGCTGTGCTATTCTGAAGCAGGTCTCTGTGGTTAGTCGCCTTAGTAGATAGAACAACAAGAAGCTTTGCTAGAAGCACACGTAGCGACTTAGAGCCGTTCTTGGTATGATAACCAATTCGGCGACCTGGGATGAACTCCTTACTCGAATTAAGACCATAATAGCTAGAAAGGACTCTGAGGGAGGCCTTGAGGCTCTTTAAACCAAGGACAGACATTTTAACTAGTGGCGTAAGGGATGCTGTCCTACTATTGAGGGTGACACTCTAGGGGTATACCGCTTCTTCCTAAGGCGTGTGCCTTTCCGTGCAGAGGTTTTTGATAGACTTTTCAGATTCACAGAGAGCTACGCTATCAAGATCGCCCTAGCTATAGGTATGACTAAGGACAACTACGAAAATAGATTGCGAGGTAGCTATAGGAGCCTCAAATCGAACAACATAATGGACTACCTGAAGCAATCTAGAATACTTGCACTTATGCGTATGGAGTTCTATATGTACTACTGGCACCAGTATGAGCAATGTATCGAGATAGGATAGCAACGAAACCAGTTTAGGAGCCTTGCTTAACAAGTTGTTCGTCAGGATCCTAGGTACTGGTTGCTTAATGTAGTGGCTCGCAGCGACTACTTGTTTGCACTCACAACCAGCCCTTACTACGTGAAGTATGCCACATAAGGACAGAGCACTAGGTTCCGCCACCTTGATTAGAATCTGTATGCACTCGCTACTAAAGGCAAGGGCAAGGATCAGTAGCAGGGATCCCTCTCTCTGAATGACGAAGACAACAACAACTGCACTAAGCTTTGCACTGGCTTTAACAATATAGTAAAGATTAGGAGGTTCGCTGACCTCCTTAAGAAGAAGGGTAAGCTGGGTGACGGGTTTGTTAAGCAAATGAATAACACTATTCTAGATGCTACTATGATTAGCTCACTAAACGTTCGTTGGGCTCCTCACCCTTGTGTTACTACTCAGATTCGCCTCACTTCGCCTCTCCTTCTATATAGTTCTACTGCGCATAGCACGAAGCTTCGCTATGCAATCTATCTATGGTATGTGGGCTTCTTAGCAGGCAAGGGTTCTGCAGAGGTACCTAAAGGCCCTACCTTCGATGAGCTCCGCATCGCTTATACTACTAGCATTGCTCTGCCTAAGACTCCCTCAGGATACCTATACAAATATGGCGAAGTCAGTACTCCCTTCCTAGCTTTTGTGCGAATTACGGATGTGAGTCTAGTCTGCGATGCCTTAGTAGCTTAATGCCCCTAGGATAATAGAGCTATTCGTTTGGAGATAGGCAATGTATTCTATGGATAGAAAGACTGCACCTATAACAGTAACGACTTCTAGTCTATAGTCCGTGACTTTGTTACTCACTACAGAGTTCGCATTCTGGCTAAGATGGTTAGCACTAGCACGTTCGCTAGCAATAAACTGTTCGACAAGATAGTTGAGCTAGAGAAGATATCCTACAGTTCCAAATCCTTCTTTAGGGCCTACCCTCAGTTTAACTTAGCGCAGAAAGTGATCACTCTTAGAGCTAATGCTATAGATGCTACTTACAATTGCAATACTCGCCCTCAATCTGAGCTTTAGGATCTATATCAGATGAACGAAGAGAACTACATATATGAGCTTAACAATTATGAGCTTCCCCTAGATAGAGAGAAGCGCTCAACCAAGAAGGCTAAGCATCTCGATGTCTTTAAGAATGCTTATGATGGTTTAGTATCACCTATCTAATCTGGTATCACTATTCGCACTCGCTCCTTATCTTCGTTAGCAAGTGATAGGCCTTTGTTATCTTTGTCTTCTTCCGATAATGACGATAACTTAGCGCAGGGAACTCGGGGCTATAGCGGATCGATGTAGTCTTTAGGTTCTCGTCGCTCTTAATCTGGCAGTCCCTACTTCTCTGATGTATAGTCCTCTGGCAGTTCTGCTGGTGGCATGTCTCCCAGTAGGTAGGAATAGGAACTTTGAAATAGGCGTGGCTAGAATCTTTCTCGACCTATAGGTCAAGAAAGGCTCTACTCGGAATTCTGGGATTGATGACTTTTGAATTCTTGTTTTCCTTTTTCTTTAACTTCTTTTGGTATTATAGGACGATACTATAGTTAGCAGGGGAGGAAATGTCGTAGGGTATAACATCAGGATAGGAATTGGTATAAGTCTAGAGCATAAGGCTCTAGGTTCTTGTATGAGCATTCTACAGTCACGTGGTTAACACGTGACATAGTTCAAAGCGAAAGGTGGGAGTCAGCTATATTAGCTGTTAACTGCCTGAAGGGCGAAGACTAGCGACACCTTGTTTTTCAGATACAGAGATGAGTTTTGTTTTCCAGAGATAAAATCGGAGTTACACGCATTGCATATAGCAATAATAACAATCAGAGGTCACCAAAAACACAGTCTGCTCTCCCACTTGACTATTGTGACTCTGGTACTGCCGTGGTTGTTCTGAGGTTCAGTATACTACCTTGAATCTTTCTCGACCCATGGGTCGAGATTGTTTTTTATGGATGTATGAACTTCAGGCTTCAAATTGACTTCTCGACCTACACAGCCACAATAGAGACCTCGCAGAGGTCGAGCATCTAGAACTGTAGCTATGCTATAACTCTACTGAATAAGAGGAGACAACCGACAATACACTAGGCGTAGGTAATAGCAGCGCGGACGAGTATACCTAAGGCGAGAATACGGATAATGCTAGCTATCCGGCTCAAAGCGATTATACTGCTAGATCAATTACAATTAGTAAGGGCCGATTGTCGTCTGTTGTACTAGAAGCCTACTTGCGCGAGACCTTTAATAAGGTAAAGGGCTAGAAGGTAGGAATAGGTATTAGACAATAAGACTTAGCTGTTTATAGTTGTAGGCGATTCTAATGGTTCTGCTTTAGCACCTAATATAGTACTAAGACTAAGCCTAAGACTGAGTATAAGGCTACATATACGAATCCCTTACTGTTTAAATCACTAGCGCTAATTTATAGATATAGTCTTTGTAATGCGACTAAGTCTTAGGCTAGGACCTAGCACACGGACTCCTTCGTAACACTGTTTGATACAGCATTCGCACAATAGCTACATAACGAGGATGTCTCGAGTAATGCAATTAATCGCCTTCTATAGAACCCAGATGCACAAACGCTACTAGCTGGTCAACTAAGTTAGAGGTCCGCCTACGAGCTGAAGAGGAAGATGCAAGGCGATATTAGCGAGCTCTTAGTAATCGCAGGGGATTACCAAATCAAGGAGATTAGCATATCTACGACACGGACTACTTCTAGCACTGCAAGCTATATGCTACACTACTGCAATGTGTTAGCAGGTATTCAGTTCTTTCTTAGCTACGCTAGATTTAAGAATGACTTGATTTACGAACCCTACTAGATGTGGTTGACAGACGAGCTGCGAAGACGGATTTATACTGATATAGCTTTAGCGGACTGGTAGTGGGATATACAAGAGAAGGTTGGCATTGAGAATGCTACTATTGTGCCGCTTATTATCGCTAGCGATAAGACACAGTTAACTAACCACCAGGGGGACCAAAATGGTCATCTAGTCTACCTTACTATCGGTAACCTTCCTAGCCAAGTACGCTGATCACACGTGCGTCCTGGGATGATGTTGCTAGGATTGCTTCCGATTGTAAAGGATAGAGACCCTACTATGCGGAGCCGGATATTCTACAAGTGTTTGAAGGTTATGTTCGATCCTGTTATACAGTACGCAGATGCAGAGGGTCTTAATATGCTCTGCGCGGACGGCCTAGAATGCAGATGCTACCCTATAATCTCAGTTTTTTTAGTCGACCACGAGGAGCAAGTCAAGCTTACTAGTATAAAGGCAAACTCGTACTACACGATGTATAGAGTTGCTAAATATGAGTATAAGGATTTAGAAGGATGGGCGGAATAAAGGACATAAGAACACACGAAGGCGTAATACCTAAAGTAGCGAATATCTAGAGTTAAGAAGGCGAGCAATAAATAGGTGCACGATGTCGATCTATTCATATTCAGGCACTGCTACGTCAATATCCACTAATCTATAGCTGTTGACATCCTGCACCAACTCTTAAAGGGTGTCCTAATGCACGTGTTGGGTTAGCTATATACTCTGTTAGAGGAGCAGCTACCAGCTTCTAGCTCTGTTAGATATAGGGCAGCAGGAGTGTAGCTAGACCTCGCATCTGCTGCTACCAATACTCTAGTAACAGCAAAGGATAGAGTCGAAGCAGTAATAGATTATCGATTCGCATCTATACTAGTATATACGAAGATTCGACAGTTCGAGCACTTATAGAGTAGGATATAATAGACAGGCTGCGAGCAGAAGAGTATACTGCAGCAGATGTTACTAGTCTTTACACTAATTCTTTAGGAGATTAGGGCGATCGACGCTATCCGCTTCTTGCATATAGTTATCAATTTTATCTTGCTTATAATGTATAAGAGCTATGACGATGACACGCTCTAATATATGCAGCTAGCGCTCTTTAGAATGAACCAATATAAAGAAGTGTTCTAGAGATACCGACCTAGCAAACCTGCGTCTGCTGAATACGATGAGGTAGGCCACTTCAACTTCCCTAAATAGCATTTAATAGTCTATTACAGCGACATAATCAGATGTTTTAGCAACGCGCCTAAGCACGATTCGGGGCAATTCGAGTTTGGTCATATTATATAGGTGAAGCGCAGCTATAAGGCTTCTAACTATAAGGTTGGATAGGAGGACCAGGTTATGCAGTACAGCTAGCACAAGCTTAATAGTCTTGCGAGAAACGATCCTGGTCTCTACGCACGCCACCTTACTATTACTAAACACTAAGAGGCATTTAAACAATTCATCAAGCCTATAAAGGCAGTCGATGTATCAGACTACTTTAGATGGCCGCGTAAACAGTCACAAGGGCTAGATATTAGATACAACAAATAGCGTATAGTGTCCGAACTTGAGCAACTTATTAGCAGTACCAAGGGCTACCACTTCCGTCAGGCTGTAGCAGTATTCGTACGGGAGTCTCGTTCATAGGCTGTAGACAAGAGCTAAGAGCGCTTAGTACCAGGTTACGAGCCTGATGTAGTAGATACGGACGATAGTTAGGTACTGCTACTACATATATAGTTCTACCTTTTACTAAAGTGTTAGAAGTGCTTAGGCGCAGATGCGGATAACCCTAACGCTCTAAAGAAAGATCTAGTATATTGTGCGCCGAACTAGGATAGTAGAAGAGGCAATAAGCAGTATGACTTTGTTTGGGTATAGGAGTATACGAATACTGATATAGCTAAGTCTGAGGCTAAGTCTTAGGCAGGCGCAAGGAAGTTAATCACAAAGTCCTATAGCGCGAACATTACCTTTTATAGCTGGTTGCTAGTAAGGGTTATGTACTTAATTACTGTTAAAGACAGTAATGCCTAACGCTATATGCAAGTTATAGGCAGCAGTATGTAGCAACTAAAGGAATCTGGTATGCGATTTATAGGAGCCTTTGTCGAAATCTTCCGACTACGGTTGCTAGGCAGTGAGGCGGACTGCGACCATAGCATGACGGAGGTCTATAAGGAGCCTATAGCTCTAAGTAGAAAGATACTTAATAGGCAGCGGAGGATAGTGCTATACGGACAGAGAGTTTATCCGATTACTAGTATATACTACAGTATCTATATAGTTCCTAAAGGCACAAACAGCGAAGAGGACGGCGCAGAGTAGTACATCAACAACACAGCAGACTTTGAAATATACAACTACCTATAGAACAGTAGCTGGGAGGAGGAGGCAGCAGAGGCAGCAATAATGTCGAAGGAGCATCGTGTAGTAGCACTTAAGGAGGCAGTAGAGGCAGTAGAGGCAGTGTTGCCTAAAGACTATAGTGTTATAGCAATTAAGGAGAAGGCGAAACCGATAAATGCTAATATAGATAAACCTGTCGGTGTGCAGAAGCGTAGAAGGCCATACTATGATGAATATAGATAGATTATACACTAAGACTCATACTAAGTCTCACACATGCGCTGTATTATATAGGTGATATATAATGTTGTACTTCAAGGTGTTCGGCGCGCTGAGTCTCAAACTCAGACTTAGCGCGCAATCGGTTCTGCTTCAATCTCTATGCTCCCTACTACAATAATCATATATTACAATTACAATGCTTGCGCAGCACTCTAGTCGACGAATATAGCACCTAAGAGAGAGTTTAGTACTGTTTCCCCTAAAAGCGACTCTGAGATAGAGGTAGATACCCCTAGGAAGAGGCTGCTAACGATGCTATCAGGGCAAACAATGCTCTTAGGAGCTTATTAGGCGCCAGCATTCGATATTGCTAGTACACCACCAGCACTGCCTACCTCGGACGCTGTCGTCGAAGTGCCTAAGCTATAGGCGACTACAATAAGAGTTTACTAGCTGGTCGAGTTACAGATGAGCGTAGCTGCGATTGAAAGGCAGCTCGCAGTTTTGAAGCAGCAGATTACAGCTTGAGTATAACAAAGCGAATAGGTACGCGCGTTTAAAGCTATAAGTACTTGCTAGATATATACTAACTGTATATATAGAAGGATAAAACGAATAGAACAGGAGGGGGAATAGGCTACGCGAGATAGATGCGTATAGATATGGTTGTAGATAGGACGTAAGCAGAGCTGAGTCTGAAGCTGAGTCTCAGCTCGGTAGCTCAGCTGCAGCTCGATAGCGGCTCGGTGTATCTCGATACGGATCAGCTTTAAACAGTAGCTCGGGCCTTCTTTTTTCGTGACGTAGTCTGTCCCTCGCCCTACCTTGTATTCTTATATGCTATAGTTATACTAAGGCTACAATTTACAGGATCCTTAACTATATTAAGCACAAAGGACCTAAAATCCTCCTAACTATAGCTGTCCAACTCCTAGAGGCTATAGTTCTGATGCCATATCTTACGCGGCTCGCCTATAAGGAATATTGTGGCTGTGTAGGTCGAGAAGTCAATTTGAAGCCTGAAGTTCATACAGCTATGAAAAACAATCTTGACCTATGGGTCAAGAAAGATTCAAGGCAGTATACTGAACTTCAGAACAACCATAATAGTACCAGAGTCACAATAGTCAAGTGGGAGAGCAGACTGTGTTTTTAGTGACCTCTGATTGTCATTATTGCTATATGTAAAGCATATAACTCCGATTTTATCTCTGAAAAACAAAACTCATCTCTGTATCTGAAAAACAAGGTGTCGCTGGTCTTCGCTCTTCAGGCAGTCGACAGCTAATATAGCCGTCTCCCACCCTTCGCTTTGAACCCTGTCACGTATTGACCACGTGACTGCAGAACGCTTATACAAGAACCCAGAGCCTTATGCTTAAGACCTGTACCAAATCCTATCCTGATGTCGTACCCCACGACAATATGACACTATATAGGATCTTCTTACACTCTAAGCTATAAGCCTTAGGAGTAAGAGCAAAGACAAGCTCAAGAGATCGGATAAAGTCCCTAGCCTCTTTTAAGTTAAACGTAGTCTGCTTGAGGTCCTCCTGCATGCTATAGAGTTCCCGAATGCGCTACTTGCGACACTCCTTGCTTCGCTATTATTCTCGTATCCGATATCGCTATTAGTACTAGCAATAGGAGTATAGCCTACATTACGCGCCCTGTATAACACATCTAGCTATTGCTCTATTACTACAATCTCTAGCTCTTACTATAGCATATCGCATCTGCGATACACGCGTACTACTTGCACTACCTCTGCAGCCTCCTTATTGACCTCCTCCTATAGCCCTAGGTCTGCATCTCGCAGGTCGGAGTCGATAGGAGTCACTTCTGAGTCGCCTGCATCTGGCGCGCATTCCACATACTCGTCAGTTACGTCTATAATGTTTAATAGGCTGCAAAGGTAGAAGAACGATCAGAATTGTTAAGGGAATACTAAGTAGTATATTTAAAAAGAGGTATC
The DNA here is from genome assembly GCA_023634325.1 of Cladosporium cucumerinum. NCBI lineage: Eukaryota > Fungi > Ascomycota > Dothideomycetes > Cladosporiales > Cladosporiaceae > Cladosporium > Cladosporium cucumerinum. The sequence continues at coordinate 1,890,042 of JALDQA010000007.1, forward strand.
TCGTAATGTAGTGAATACTAAAGTAAGCACTGCTTTCGTACAAAGACTAATCATTGCTTCCTTGCTGCTGTCCAGCATGCGAGTCGCACATATTGCGCTGGCTGCTACCAAGCGCGGTACAGGCTGGGCCCTGCACGTGACCTTAGACTTCATCCTGAGGACTCCCGTAACACTTTCTCAACTTGTAGATTAGGAAAGGCTTTGCTCGAAGTTCTGGGATTGATGATTTTGATTTCTTATTTTCTTTACCTTCTTTTGGCATTATAGGACGATACTATAGTTAGTAGGAGAGGAAATGTTGTAGGGTATAACATTAGGATAGGATTTGGTATAGGTCTTAAGCATAAGGCTCTGAGTTCTTATATGAGCATTCTGCAATTATATAATCAATATGTGATAGGATTCAAAGTGAAGGGTGAGAGACAGCTATATTAGCTATTAACTGCCTGAAGGGCGAAGACTAGCGAGACCTTGTTTTTCAGATACAGAGATGAGTTTTGTTTTTTAGAGATGAAAAAATCGGAGTTACACGCTTTGCATATAGCAATAATGACAATTAGAGGTCACCAAAAACACAGACTGCTCTCCTACTTGACTATTGTGACTCTGGTACTATTGTGGTTGTTCTGGAGTTCAGTATACTACCTTAAATCTTTCTTGACCCATGAGTCAAGATTGTTTTTCACGGCTGTATGAACTTTAGGCTTCATATTGACTTCTCGACCTACACAGCCACAATATATAGATATGCTAAGTCAGAAGCTGAGACTCAGCTCAGCAGCTTAGCTATAGCTCAGCTATAGCTTGAATAGATTATTATACTAAGTCTAAAGCTGAGTCTCAGCTTAGCAGCTTAGTATTTGCTCAGCAACAGCTTGAGGTAGCTCGAAGAAGAACACTTAGGAACAGTAGCTAGGCATTCTTTTTTCGTGACGAAGCGAAAGTGATTGTATTATTGTAGCTAGTACTAGATCAACTTGAACATAGGATAAGCGAAAGTTTAATCCGCTTCTAGTACTGATCCGCTTCTAATATAGTGACGTTATACTAAGTATTACTCTTTTAATCCTATAAGATAGATATAGCTACTACTATATTTGTATATAATTATCAATTTAGAATACATATAAAAAATACTAACTATCATAAAGCACCTATTAATGCTAGTGGCTAGCTAAGTATCTAATTTTGGTATCAGAATTTAAGGTTTGTCCGTCTCGTAAGGATGGTCCGCCGTAGCTGAGGGACACATGCACGTGTCGTATCATGCATGCATCGCAATACAACAAGCCATGACAACAAATTGCCGTCTCGACAATCGCCAGCAAACGGATGCGGTATTCGCGACATTGTTCCGGTAGGGCGCGAAGGTCCCGTTCCGGGAGTGGTAACGTGCATGTGAATACCCATGATCGGATTGTACAGGCGCGCAGCCACAGGGCCGCAAACAAGCCACCGTTCTGACCACACTCTCGAAAAAAGTTACACTGATCTCTTATCTGTGCTGTAAATGCTATCGAGACGTGCTTTCCGACTAGTAAGCGATATCCGGCACAAGCAGCAGGGACGAAACGATCCGAGGACACCACATATCAAAATTGACGACACCGTTGGCCCTTTTTGGTTAGAGAAGTGTTTAAATATGATGTGGCTGTCCGCACTGGAACTGTCGCGGCATTCGTACATGCAAGAAAACACGCAATGAGCCACTTTCTTCATCACACAGCAAGCCACCTGTAGCACCTTGTTAGCAATCGGATCAGCTGGTAACGGAGAGCACGTAGTACTCACCAAGCAGCAGCAAGAGTAGCAATCCCCAATATGACCGTCAGAACGATTGCCCCAATGCGATCTGCTTTAGTCACGCCTGTAGGCACGACTTGTTCGTCCTCGTCGCCTCCTAATCCAGCACTCGGGTCTCCTTTCGAAGTCCCGCCCGTCTCGCTAGAGAGTGGGCCTTTCACGCGTTCGATGAGATTACTTTGAATGACCTCGAGCGCAGACATCTGCTCGCCCACGCCATACTGGCCATCCCAGCCCTCGACCCACCACTTGTGCCCACAAGTGACACCATCATTTCCACCCACGCAAGACTGAGCTGCAGCCATTGCGCTCGTCTGCAGATAGGGCATGATCGTGTCGTATGTCCAAGGTGCGACAGTCGTGCAAGCGGCCATCCATCGCGCCAGGTAAGCTTTGAAGCTGCGCTGATCGACGTCGCATTTTCCGTTTCGTTCGCAGACGGCTTCGAAGATAATGCGGTCTTCTGTGAAGAAGATTTTGGACCTTTCGAGGAGGCCTTGCACGCGAGTCCGCCATTTGTCTTGGGAGGCACCCGTTGTCTGCCGCTGGTTAGCTGATGTTCGTGACTTGCCGCCGGATTTCTGGATACTCACTTGGTTCCACATAACAGCAGCGCCATAGAGGAAAACTCCCGTGTTATAAGACCACTCAATATGATCCTTCCTCGTACAGTTGAGAAGACTATCAGTACCGTCAAACACCTGCCAGGTCTGGCCGTCTATCAGTCCGATATCAGAGACCCAGTCATAGGTCTTCTCGGCCCACTCGAAGTATGTCTGATTCTTGGTGAACGCTCCAAGGCGGGCGGCAATATTGAAGAAACCACCATTGGAGATCGAGTTTTTGTAGTGGTAGCCATTATTGAGAGAGAAAATCTGCCACCTCAGCCCTCCGCCGCAGGTATCCATATTCCAGCGGCGAGCTTGCGTGTTGAATACACCCTGAGTGAGAGCCAGCCACTGTGGTTGGTTCTCTGGAGGGTCCGGGAAGCCGTACTCGGCGGCAGCCATGGAAGTGAATGCCCAGAACACCTGGTCGTCGTTGCCTTCGGATTTTGTCTGGTTTGGTGGCATGAAGTCGCGGGTTTCACTGGCTTGGTGTAGGATCGCCTGGATGGTGACTTCATTGTATGAGGTATCTCCAGTATATCTCCAGTAGTCGACGAGAGCTCCAAACATAGCGCCAGTCTCCCACCAGTAGTATGGGTCTCCGAGAAGGCCGGGGATGCCGCGTGTGGTGTTGCCGTAGTAGTAGCTCATCATATTGAAAGCTACAGTGCTCGCAGCACTTTTGATGGAGTCTGACGACACTTTTCAGCATAGCTCAAGCCAATAGAGGAGCTGTCATACCTACCATCATTCTCAAGATCGAGTTTGATGCCTACTGTGAAAGGCAGACAGGCCAACAGTCCCAAAGCCACAGCTTGTGACCATGATGGCAGCACAATCATCATCGCATTATGCTGTGCCCAGAGTACTAAAGATTATGCAAGATAATTCTCGGACGACTCAAACTGTCAGCGAGCTTACCTAGAATATGTTAGGAGGCATGGCGAGATGGCAGATAGCACCTCCACCACACCAGATGTTCAGCGATTTAGGCGCCAAACTGCGCTGCGCCGCCACTTTGCACCGCACGCTCGTATCCCGCAGATGTACATGGTAGCGATGCGCGAAGGATGGGACTTGCGATGTTTGGGGAAACAAGCTGTGTAGCCGATGTCATTGTCGAGACTAGTGCGGTGTAGACAGGTCTTGGTTCGCTTCTGCCCTCTTGGCACTGCTGCGCCGAGGCGGATTAGATTGTCCGGGCCTGTTATAAGGCTCGTATTGCAAGCACGCGACGAAGCAGGCTGGCGATGCTCCCGATGTGTCTGTCCTGGCCCTTGGCGTTGATGAAGCTGCTCGTGGTGAGAAGTATAGCACGAACAAGGCGCATCTCTTGTAAGCTCTACAGAAAGAACAGTATACCGTCGAGATACTAATAGGATCTCATGACTAACCTAGTAGTATATATGCTACTACCTTAGGTATTGATTGATGATGCAAGGACCTCGTTCTTAAGATCATTACCATATCTCATGCGCAGGCTTATGATGACAGAGGTGCTATAGTTCACACCATCCGAAGGTTCTAATTCTGCATGCGGAAGCAGCTGATGTACTTTTGCTGATAACTCTCGTCTTGGAAAACATTCGTACCGGATTATCTATAACTGCAATTTGAGTGATCTTACACTAGTCTCTCATCGGCACCGCGAATGGCACGGACGTCGAAGCCAGACCGCGAGCGACCCAGTCCTCCTATTTCCAGCGCGAGATACCGATCCTACTCTACATCCTGACCCGCAGAGCAGTCTATCTGTCGGCTTTTGGTGGCCCTCTTTGGTGTATTCCTACGCTGAGATCCGCTCAATGCATCAACCTTACGCTTCGTAGCCGTGGTTCGCGAAGCAGAAGGGCCAGCGGGGCCGGAAGGAGCAGAGACATCAGACGTGCCGGCAGCATCAACAACGCAATTTGTGCTGGCGGTACGAGCAGTTCGGGTGATGTTGCGGACGAAGTGGCTCATGGACTTGTCCCACAATCGCGTTGTGAAGGTCCAGAGAACACTGTCCTTAGAGTAGGCTTGGTCGTACTTGTCCCTGGGAAAACGACAGTAGTTCGCCCTCAATTCGATAGTCAGTTCCAGCCTGACCCTGTTGCCTCGCATCTGCACATAAGTCTTCACATTGAAGTGCTTCTTGCTGGAGTCGCCGCCTTCTTTAGCCTTGGAGCAGTAGCCAGACAAAGTTTCGAGATCCACAGAGATAAGGGGATAACTGCGGATTCCAGGTCGCAGCGCACTGTCCTTGGTCCGCAGAGCTGAGTGACCCTCTAAGCCCTTTTCATTGCAGTAGACATCGGGGGTGTAACGTGAGTTTCCATAGTTCTAATACCTTGTTGAGAAGTGCAGGATCTCTAGCGACGGCTTCTTCGACGTCAAAAATGCCGTAAATGACTAGTCCAGACTCAGTAAAGATTGCGATCTGTTCGATGCGAGCGGAACTGGTCATCCTTCAAGCAGATGGGCCGGATTTCAGCCTCATTGCGAGTAGCGATATCCTGAATGTGTTGGTAGTCGATTTGAATTTTGCCAGTCCCGAGATCGATTATAATACGTAGAATGTGGCCGACGGGGACGTGAGGGGAGCGAAGACGACTGTAAGCAGGCGCCATGCTCGGTCAGGAGCTTGAAGGTGTCCAGAAAAATGACAAACGGTGGTGCGAAACCAGGGAAGGTAGTGGCTGCTGGGTGATGGGCACGATGCCAGCTATTTGTTGGTGCCGGATATGAGCGTGTATTGAAAGGGGATCAGAGATTTAAGGCGGAAAGCTCGGAAAGCTGTTTCAGCAGGCTCAGCGAGGGTGGTGGCTAGCTGGTGACGGTCGAGTTGTGATAAAAGTGGTTCAAGTAGCGCAAATTACATCAGGTGTTTTGGTGTGACCGGTGAGTGAGTGGAGGACTCAGGCTGCAATGTCGGTTTGCGAGGCGCGTAGGAGCAGTGAAGGTAGAATAAGTGACTACCCGCCTCCGCTCAACTCAAAGACTGCATGTGCATTTGCATGTGATGCGCGACAACGCTTTCCCAGTCTTTAGCACGCATCTCGTTGGAGCCTAGAGCGAGGTCAGCAGCGGGCGTGAGGTGAGGGACCTTAAGCGTGTTCAATAACCTTCACTCCATACTTGAGCTCTGCCTCAGCCTCAGATGTGTAACTGTTCGCTCGTCCCTAGCGAAGCATTGCTGTCTCATGATGGAGACGGGCGGCGGCGGATATGTAATGTATCGATGCTTCGCAACCAACATCAGTCCACTCTTGCAAACGCACATCCTGGCAGGTGCAATTCAAGTGAAGATCTCCTACAAGCTTACCAAGTGCATTTACTACAAATGCCTCATCGTGTTGCCTTGGGGGGCCTCATCAATCTTCATCAAAAGACAACCATGGCCCCATCGAATACGGCGGCCACCACCCCAAGTCGTTTGAGACGGCTCCTCGTGCGTGAAGTCCCGGATGGCTGCGTTGGGTCTCGACAGGCAATGGTAAGGCCAGGTGCGGAGTTACATATTGGAAGAGCATATATAGCCACAGCCAAGTCTTCAGGAGTGTGGCCCAGGCCAGTGGCGCAAACATGGTGCGCCACAGGCGACATCACGCTTGACGTGCCCCTACTATCCTCCCTCATCCGTAACGCTATCTGTAGCAAGGCATCTCTTCATGTAGCACACTCCTAACATGCCTCAGTTTCTGAATTCCATGGCGGTAGGCACAGAGCTGCATGTATGAGTGAGCGCAGCCAATCATGGAAGCTTGGGTGGCGCACGCATGCACGAAACATGTCCGACTGCAGCTGCCCGTGCAAACAACCACATATGCACAAACAGCCTGCACGTAGCATATATCACGATCGCCTGGCAAAGCTTGCGTCTGAGCAGGGTGGTTTCAAGTGAAGTGTGATACACTGGTAAGCATTGGCACTTTGGAGTCACCTGTCAAGGGCGGACAACAGAAGGATGTGCGATAAATCTATTGACCTGATACATGAAAGCTCTCGAGTGACTGCTTATCGAACTGCGTGACCTAGATTGATGACACCGCGCGACTACCCGTGTTTGCCGCTTGCGTAAAGACGTCGACTTGCCTCTTGGGCGAACATCGCGTTCCAATCAACGGCGCCACATCACAACATCTTCTGTCAACAATCCCGCCTCGCCAATCGCCACGCGGCATAACCCCAATTCCTCCTTGATAACACAACGTAACCATCAGTGATACTCGCTAGCTGTCCGCCACCCAGCTCAAGCCCTGCTTCACTGCTTGCACTTCCGTGGCAGTATCGCGCGTATAGCCGCTGCAGGACCGTCACACCTCGAAGTCGAGGTACCAGTAGTGTTGCTAGTAAAACGACTGCAACCCTTGCTCCAGACCTCTTGGGTGTGTGTGAACAGAACATCCTTCTCACTGAAGGAAGGACCACCCTCTACGGGAAACAGATAATCGTGCTTCATCACTTGGAGCGACAGCAGCAACTCATCGCTAGAGCCGGTCATCTCCGCAAACGCCCTCACGATGAAATGCGGCGACACGTCGTCATCACCGCCATAGATCTCAAAGCCCTGGCTGGCCAGATCCTCGAGGTCGGCGAACATCAGCGGGTAGCTACGAAACTCGGCGGAAATTCTGCCATTTTCATCTAGCAGGGCGGAGTGCTCCGGGAAGTTTCCTTTGCTCCAATAAAGATCCACGTGGATTCGGCCAAGATGCTTTCCATCAGCGTTGACGTAAAACTTCATCGGCATCGGATCTGCATTCGAAAACAGTAAATTGCTGCAGGATCCGATTTTCTGCATCCGCGCTGGCAACACGACTTCTTCCGGGTCGTACCTTGACGCTGCGTAGCTCTTCGGTGACTCGCCGTGCAGTTCATCATCGAAGCACTCGTCTAAAGCGATGTAGAAGTAACAGCGAGGTGGCAGCATATCTTCCTGGAAGTAGTGCTGCATGAGAGTCCCGATCGCACATGCATCGCCGCGAGGCCGAGCTTCGCTTTTGATGTGATGGCGAGCAAGTGTCGCATCCATGCGCTCGCAGAACCTTGTGCTGCGTGCTCCACCCTACAAACTGGTATGGGTGAGGTGACATAGACGGCTTGGAGATGGTTTCGCATTGCTTACTCCAATGACAATAGCGCTTGTGCGGGATTTAGGATGTCTCCAAATTGAGCAGACGGCGTTCCAGGGGCGCTCGTCGGCGGCGTCGGTCCAAGTGGTATACCAATCTATGATAGTGTCATATGAGATCTGGATTGGCCATTCCGTCAGGAAGCCTGGTCCAACCTGGCCGTGGCTGCTGTGAATGATGACCTGCTGGGGCGTACCTCTCCGGCATTTGTCGATCCGCAACTTCTTGATGTCGTCGATGCCGGCGAGAAAGGCCTCAAGAGCTCGCGCTCTGAGATGCACAGCTGTTTGCATTTCTTTTTGACGTTTGGCTCAAGCTTGAGGAGCCAGTTCCAGGCTTCAGAGTTCACCATGTGTGCACCAGCACCATCACCTGAGCATAAGCCTATTCTGCGCAGCTGCATTGGTCCAGCGTGTGAGTGGGCACGTACCAGCTCTACCGTGGAGATATCAAACGTACCGTCGCCGCAATCGACGAGGATGTACAAGCTTCCCGTCTCCACGGAAACCAGCTCATTCATGTAAGGAATTGCAACGCAGAGCGCTCCCTCGCGGAGTTCGATCCTGGGGCTTTTCCAGCTGTTTCCAGACGACCTTGCAGCTCTCTGCGCCGCGTTACGGATGATACCTCTCTGTCTATCGGTCCACATCGCGGGGACACTGATATGGATCTCGAAGGGGATGACGTTCCAGTACGAGTTAGACTGGCCAATATTGGCGCCAGGCCTCATGAAAGACGCTCTCACGTGGTCGAAAGCTGCTCGCAGGAAATCTTCGAACAGGTCCTGGAGAGCTCCGCGGTCTTCCTCGGCGTGTATGACTCTCTTCATGTGGACAACATCATCTACTTCTTCGAACTCATCGTGCAAAGCGAGCTTGATTCGCTGCATGGCCTTGTCGCCCGTAGCCCTGTCAACATCGTTGTGCCCGTACACTACTCTTCCATCTTCCAAAAGGATGACGATCTGCTTCACAGTGGTGTCTTGGTTCTTTTTCAGCCTGACCTCCCAGATTGGGGCGCTTACTTGGGCGTACTGGCCGTGGAGATGTTGAGCGTATACACGTGTGCTACCTGTTCCAAGATCAATGCCGATGTGCAGAAGATCGTCGGGTGGGAGTGACAGCTTTGGAGTTGATGATGGGGCTTCAGGGGTGTTAAATGTGGATTTCGAAGGCGTGGTTGACGGCGCCATCGTAGGGGAATCGACTACGTTGTTGGGAGTTGTAGAGTGATCGGAGGATACAAGGTAGTAGCTGTTATCTTGAAGGTGAGTGTTGCAAGAGTCGGCCAAAGTACTTCTGAAGTTAGAGTGGAAGTAGTGGTGCATAGAGGCACGAGACTGAATCCCTCAGAGCTTCATTTGTCACCAGCACAAGTGAAATGCCACTGCTGTTGTTGACATGTGATCTATATGGCACTGAGGCAAGCAAGTGAGGCAGAGTCTGATGTTACCCATTCCGTTTGCAATCACATGTCAGGCGAGTACACCTAGTCCAGTGTTATACTCACTTCTTCATGTCAATCCTCTCTTCTTGCCATATCCAATATCAGCATTCTCTGCGCGTACTGACTGTTCGACCAACAAACATTCAGCGGAAAACACAACCATGGTAACGCTACAGGAACGCCAAGACTGAAGACACGCAGGATATGGCGCCCTGTTCCTCATCGAGACAGCGCCGAAGAAACCAAGATTGATGTCGTGGCCCAAGTTGTCCAAGTGGTTGATTGAAGAGCACCTCAAGAATTACACTTACTATCGACACGAGAAAGAGCAGCGAGTCCCGGTGACCTACAGCTACTTTCGGAGACGCACGCGGGATCTTTGTGATCACCACGCCGACGTCTATTGATTCTCCCGCGAGCCTGAAGAAGACTCGGTCGATGTGCTGCTCAGGAACGGAGTACTGGATCTTGTCAGTCAGGAATATCTAAAGAAGATCCGCTACAGCAAGGAAGCCTTTCTCGAAAGTCGATCGAACCAACGTCCAAGCGAAGCAGTTCTCTCTACCAAGGTGGAAACAGTGGAAAGGCGTGGAAATGCTGAGGGCAATGGAGTCCATGGCAGCGTTGACAATGACGACTTGTGCGAAGCTTTCGACTATGACAGCAGCGAGGAAGACCACAACTCAAGCCGTACCACCTTACAGAAAGATACCTGTTTGACTGCCGACGCATCCATACCGCCTGGTGTACAGCCGCTCCTTCCATCGACTTCGCAACATCCGGGCACATCCATTCTAACACCAAGGAATAATCGCGATCCTGTCAAACTCAGGCTTTCCGAACCTCAAGCTCAACAAGATATCGACTTGAACCTGGACTTGCTGAAGCCAGGAAATAGCACCAAAAGCGTGGCATCAGCAAATGGCCAAACTGAGACCAAAGGCACGAGACTTCACCATACAGCACCTGCGGCGAACGTACGACCAGTGAGCACAACAACCACAGCTGCGAAGCGCAAGTCTACTTTCCCTGAAACTTGCAACGGGCCACTCGTTAGCGATGAACGACCTGGCCGCGGCAGCGCATCAAACCCCGACAAGAAGAGGTACCTCGCTACTGATGCTGCTACTCAGACCGATGACCAGGTGTATCGACCGGATGCCAAAGCATCGTCGATGAGCCAAAGTAAGTCACCGAGTACACAGCACGTTCGTGCACACACAGCAAGCCCATAGAATGATACCGCACGGCAGAAGGAACATCACGCCACACCAGTAGTCGGACTCAACATCAACGAGCTAGAACGAAACATGAAAGAACTGCACAGCGACACATTAAAAGTAGCCAACCTCGTCCTCGCGAACATCGGACAGATCCGCGACCTGTTGAGCCCGCTGCATCCCGAGTCTCCCGACTTTTGCTGCGGTGCTCGCTCGTGTGAAGTCCACTTCTTTTCGCCAACATTCGAATTCAAACGATAATCTTACTTGACTTGCTTTTAATATCCACAGCATAACACAATAAAAGACAAAAGAAAAAAAAATGATGATGCTGGTAAGCCAGCACCGGAAGACATTGTGATATTGAAGAACTGTCATGTATGTAAGATGCTCCTCAACAGGGAATCGAACCCTGGTCTCCCGCGACTTGTCGGTGTTAATGACAAGCGGAAATCATAGCCACTAGACCATTGGGGATGTGGTGTACTACTGTACACCAATGGATGTTGGGAAGGACGGTAACACTGCTCAGATACTCTCTGAAAGCAGAGCTGGTAGTGTCCATTGACCTGGCAGTCGGTGGTATCGCTTCAATCGCACGAGACTCAGAAGAAGAAGGGATGGTCAGCAGCCCCAGCAGCACAACTCACAAGGATATCGAAAGAGAGAAAATTAACATGAAATTAATGGAAAAAACGCCTCGCTATGCCTATGTGCCAGAGGAGAGAACATTCCACTCTTCCGCATCCCTGCATCACTCGCAGTTTGTTGGCTCCCCATATTCTCCCCAAAATGCAATCAGTCGATCAAGTCCCCACGCCGCCACTCCAAGCTCTCAGCTCGAATCATCGCTCTGTTCCTCGGGTATGTGCAAAGTAGCGCCATCTACAAGTCCCCTCTTCCGCATGTACGCACGCACCTCATCCTATGAAGCGCTGGTGACATTCAGAGCAGGGACGTTGGGAGTTTCTTTTGTCTGGCCGTCGATCGACGGGCTGCCAATTTGCGAAGCGTCGGGTGTGGCGGAGTGCTCGGCTTTGCTGCCCTTCTCGCGCCAGGTGCTGACGGCGGGGACGTCGGCGTAGATGCGCTCTTCCTCGGTGTTGTACGCGCGTGGCGTCAGCTTGATGAGGCAGTGCAGCGGGACGTTCATCCAGGGGCTCTTGTCTTGTGCAGAGCCCATAAAGTAGGCATAAATGCAGCGGAGGACGGCTTGGTGGGTGACAATGAGAATGTTCTCACTGCGCTCAAGCTCCATGATGATGGGCTCGAGACGGATGACGACGTCGCGGTAGGACTCGCCACCAGTGTAGCGGTAGTTGTATTTGTCTTCGTCACGGGCTTTGAAGTCGTGCGGGTATTGTTGCTCAATCTCGGCGTAGGTAAGGCCATCGCAGACGCCGGAGTCCAGCTCATCGAGCGCTTTCCAGGATAGCTTTTCGTAGGGGAGGTGGTGGGCTGTTTGTGCCGTACGCTTGAGGGTGGATGTCCAGACTGTGAGAGGACGGTCGCCAGCCGATTGTTTGACGAGATCGGGGAGTACTTGAGCGTACTTTTGACCGCGGGCTGAGAGGTTGGCGTCTCCACCGATCTGACCAGAAACGTTGTACATGGATTCACCGTGCTGTGAGAAATAAAGTCAGTAGGAATTCAAAACCAAGAAATTGCAAGAAGACATACTCGGCTTATCCAAATGCTCCTGGGCTTGATGTGCAAGTTCATTAGGTAGTACACCACTCGCGACTGTAGGTAGTCATGAATCCTGTTGATGATCACCTGGCTGCCGACATCGATAATTTTGCAATATGTCATGTCGGACTCGTCTTCATCCAAAGTTTCGTAGACGCGCTCGTACATGGTTATCCGCTGTCTGAAATCGATCGCTGCCTGCTCGGGGTCTTGGCCTTCGTAGTCCGGGCTGGTGGTCTTCACTTCGCGAATGTTGGACATGATCACATCCTCGTCATCGCACTTGCTCTCGACAAACAGCGTCTCGACACCCTCGGCGTCGCAAACATCCTTGATCCAACGACGGCGGCTCTTGGTGCTGTTTGTGGCGTCGAGAATAGCAATGAGGTTGTTTTGTCCCTTGAACCACTTCAACATGTCGGCGACGGCTGCTTCTGCGGCGGCCTTGCGAAGGCGCTCGCCCTCCTTGTTGTTGGTGTCGAAGAAGTCTGCTGTGGGCTGTGGGGTGTCGTGGCGACGATATGAGCCGACATTGAAACATTTTGCGGTGATTGAGAGCCAACCAAGGTAGCGGACGACTGTGAGATTGGGGTTAGCATGCGCTCAGCTTGTCTATTCAAGATGCAGACATACCTTTCTGTGCAATCAGACTCTTGCCTCTAGCGGGCAAGCCGACCATGACGACACATATCCGGGTATCCTCCACTGGCACACCGACTCCGTTGACTTTGGAGCTGGGTCTGGTCCTCGAGGCCGGGAACATAAATTCGCCTTGGGGAGACCAAGCGGTGCTGGTGCGGCGGGTGTCGGCGATCGCATTGTTTGCGACGGATTTAGGAGGAGGCATAGCTGAGGGCATTGTGTGGATGTGTGTGTGTGTGTGTGTGGGTGGTTTTGAGGGCAAAAGCGGGCGTGGTAGAGATATGTTGCAGCGTCGTGTCAGGAGATTATTGTGTGAGCTGAGGAGGAGGCGTGAGGAGAGTCGGTCCTGCTGTGGTATGGTCGTGCCTTCTTAGCGAGTGCATGTGAAGGCCAAGAGAGAGGCGGTCGGATGCGAGTTGCAGCAGTTGAAGTACCAGATTGTACGTACTGTACTGACAGTCGAGGCGGTGGACGATGCGATGGGATGGGATGGGAGAGCTTGGTCAATAATGCCGATGGCGGGGTGTATGGAGAGAGAGAGTGTGTGTGTGTGTGAGGACCAGAGTATCACCGCGGTTGGCAGGCAAGAGCAAGAGTCGTGAGTACCTTGGGTAGAAAGAAGGAGCTCGGCAGTGCTTTTGCTAGAGGCCACGGTCTTTTGCATCTCGCTCACCACACACCTCTTACCCTATTACCCTCTTACCCTCTCACCCTCTCACCTCTCTCTCTCTCTCTCACTCTCTCTCTCTCCCACTACTACTGCCACTTCAACGCGCTACTCCGGGACGGTATGATTGCGGGGACGGTTGTCGTCGGCCGCCAGCCATGACGCTCCAAAGACATCGACCCTCTCGGCCAATAGCGGTGCGCCCAAATGCTCTCACAGTCTAGTTTCAAAGTCCGTAATTCCTGTCGTGTTACCCGCCACCAATATCGATTTTGAACCTAGACTGCTTCCAAGCTGGCTAATACTCGCCGAAACCCGGAGGAGAGCCGCGTATGAGCGCTTGCGGCCTCCCCTCCGAATCCCTTTCACCTGCAGGCAGGGAAGAGACATGTTCTTTTCATATGGCAAAATATCACACGCGACCAGAGTACCGGTGTACATTTCTATGAGGGTTTTATGTGCATGCGATCTTCCTCTTGTCCGATACAACCACCTCTCATACCTCCAATGTGATTATCCGGGAGCTGTATTTAGAAAGCCGACAAGTGGATCTGGGGGATCCTTAGGCCGGCGGCGGTCAACAATCGTAATGATGATGGTAGCATCTGAGCAATTTATTCTCCAACGAAGGAACATCTGCATGCATGGAAGAAATTTTCCACGTTTGTCTAGACCACTGCTCTGCTATTGCTAGGCTCGATAGCCTGCATGCGTCTACGCTCGTAGGTCACAGCCTCATCTTGGGAAGATGGATATCTGAAACTCTCGTAGATGCCTTTGTGGAGCCTCACGCCCGGGCCTTATACGGGCGCTTTTAGGCTGCTGGGAGAGATGCGGTGGATGTGGTCGCGGTCCTCGCACACATCCTTCACGGGTCCCTTCGGGACCCGCCCGAAAGTCGATCTTTTGATCCACGACGTCCAGTGCTGTTTGCTTGTCGGCCGGCCATGCCTTTTAATTCGGGTTCATGCGAAGACCCGTAGCGACACAGTCATCTCTGGATGGTAGGTGCAGTCAATTCTTGAATCTCAGTCTGACGGTTTTTTGCACACACGACCGTGCGATACATGCGAGCTCAAGATATATCTCAGTGGAATTTCTCGCCTAAAAGATGGCGGCGTGCTTCGATACTGCCACAGTAGCCATTGAAAAAGGTGTACGTAGTCGCGCGTAGATTCACGTGCAGGCCCAAATTACTTCGCTGACCATGCAGTAGTATCTCAATGGAAAGCGTTTTCGTTACTCGGGCTGACTCCTGTGGCATCGGCACACGAGCTACCAAGACACAAATCAAGCTCTATGGGTATCCCAATGGCGTTGCATAGCCTGGTATGGCCCCTAGCCTGCCGATACAACTTCGTGGTTCGATCACCACTGCTGTACATGAGATCGTGCGCAGTGATTGCAGACCCAACAGCTATCTGTTTGATTCTCTCTCAGACCTCCTCCGGTGGAGAAGCCCCATCAATCGCGCCCTCTTCTGCCCCCTCACCGTATACCCTGAACCCGGCATCCGGCTCTTCGTCCTCCGCCAGCTGCTTCCTCTTCGCAACCAGCATCTCGGTCTCCACTTCGAGAAGATTGATGGCTTCCAACCCAGTCTCTCTCCCTGCGAGCTTCGCTTGCACTGCCCTCTCTGTGTCGCATGTCTTGTCGAAGTCTACGCTTACTTTCCCAGCATCGAGCCGAGCAACGATCATATCGCCAGCGTCTTCGAGAGAGACTTCCGTTGATGAATTCTCGACATGATAGTCGACGCGAATTATGATCAGAGCAGCGAGCAGATCCAGTCCGTCCACGATGGCAATGTTGCTGCCCTCTTCGCGGGCGATCAGAGGACTGGTGTGCGTATCGAGAAAGGCATCCACAGCGCGCATTTTGTACTGCACTGCTCCCGTGAGTGGCGCGAAAGGCTGCTTGACCTTGGTCTTGGCCGCTTTCTTGCTGTCAAGGTCCTCAACGACAATCTTCGGTGTTTTGGGCGATCTCTCTTTGACTGCAGGTTTCTTGGGAGTAGCGGCAGCCGTAGTAGCTCCCTTGCGCTTTGTAGCAGGTTCTGCGCCGGTATCGTCGCCAGAGGGAGTAGTCGGAGCTTTGCGCTTGCGCCCGGAGGGTTTCTTTGTAGCTAGCTTGGGCATTCCTTGCGTCTCGGCGGGTGCGCTGCTACCCGTGGTATCGCGAGGGGATGGGAGCTCCTTGCTTGGCGACATTGTTGAGAAATTCGCGCTACTGCGCGAGATGGTCGTTTGAAGGGGCCTTTGGGGAGCCAGGGAGAGGAGAGGTTCTTCAGAGGAATTTGGAGTGGTCTGTTGGGGCTGGCGCGTATGAGAGTAGCGTACGGTGAGGTGTGTGAGTTGTGGGATGGATGCGGCGTTTCGATGGTAGGACAAAGGCTTTGTTTGGGTTGTAGTGTGAGGGGAGGTGTGTGGAGGGGAAGAGGTATTGAGGGAAGGGCATTGCGGAGACTAGTATCACAATCTACTATTGTCAATTCTGTATTCACTGTTGTTCTATTGTGCTTGGGCGGGTTGTATTGTCTGTGGGTATGAATAGGGATTGGTATGTGGCTTCTGATTGGCTGGCCGGAGTATGGTATGTGAAGTGTGAGATGGAGTTTGACTTCACGTCGGACGTCGTATAGGAACATCCTATTCATGGGAGGTGGTTACGATGAGTATACATTTGATGTGGATATGGTCCATTTCTCTCGATGCGTGTGTGTATATGGCGGCTCTCAATGGGTCGGCCAGCCTGACATGCGGACTACACCAGAGGTCTTACCATAGCGCCTGGTGTCGAAGCATGAGAGTACTGCACTTCAGCACCACGAAGAGGCAGAAGGGTAAGCAGTCCTCATGTCCTCAGCATACACCCAATCGCGTTTCGACAACGTGATACTGAAGGCCTGTCCTCATGTCCTCACCCTGCGACCCTAACATTATTGTTGGCCGCCCAGATATCTTAGATACAGCGTCCCCGTCGCAGCATGAAACGATCGTCTCATACCCATAGCATCTGCATCTGCATCACGAATCAGTAAATTGAACAGAGAACCTCAAGCTCAACCAAAACGAACGAGACACACCGCCAGACAACATGTCTATGCCAGCAACCCAAGCCATGGCCATGTAAGCACTTCCGCCGTTGCCCAATACCAGCGCAATCGATAGCTAATCCTCACTCCAGCATGGAAGAATGGCAAAAATTCGACGCCATCGACGTCCTGCTCAGCCGCATCAGCAGAACCTACAAGCACAAATCCGCCGCCGTTAAGCAATGGACCGCCGACCTTATCGAAAATCGTATCTGGCGCGGTTCCAACACCACCCGCACACGTGTGCGTGTGACCAACAAGAATAAGAAGCAGAGTCCTCGTCGCAAGCAAAAGCGCTCGTCCGCTACGCAGCCCTCTCCGGTGAAGGTCTGGACGAAGGAGGAAAGAGAGGAGGCCACTCGCAAGAAAGCTGACGAGCCGGATGTGGCTGCTGCCAATGGCGTCCGCAGATCTAGGAGGGCTAGGGTGCCGACTGAGAAGGTGTTGAACGGGCAGGAGTGGTGAGTTTGGTGTTCACGTTTCAAGGGGTGGGATCGTTGCTGACGATGGAGGCAGCAGATCGCATACGTTTCTTGCTTCCTGGTGTTGCATGCCAGCCGACTTCAGGTTGCGGATCTGTTCTGTATTGTCAGTCTTTTCCTGTTATCATTTGATTATCATCGGATCTTCGCATCGCAAGCATCTGCAGATAGCGCTTGGGGTTTCTGATCATCCTTGCGTTTTTCGGCGCTGACAAACTATCTATCGATACTTTTTGACCTGTTTTTCAATCTTCGTCTTGCGCGTAGCCTGTCTTCCAGTATCACGCGTGCAGTGCTCTCCTCAGACCGTCCCTTCACATGGAACTCGGGAGATTTCAATCCTCAACTAGTATACTTGAGCATGAGCACGTGAGAGCAAGCACAAGAATGTGAAGGTGCATGCACGTGAGACCGTTGATTTCCATTGACTGTTGCAACGGTGAGCCGTGAAGGCTCACTTGAAGTTGTTAGCAGGGTTAGGGTGGGTGTGCGACGTTAACGCTCCTTCCCGTTGTGTCGCCGGCTGAAAACGTCATAGTTAGTGTCACCAATGATGGTGATGAGCGGGTGGCAGCATCCGAGCTTCTTGGAAGTTTGAAGCGAAAGCCGAAGCGGTGCACGAGCTCGATGGATGGTCGAGGAAGGAAAGCAAACTCATAATCCAAACCGCGACTTCAACTCCTCCACATATAACTTAACTTAACGTTACCCATCAACCACTCGCGTGATCCCCCCTGCCGCCTGCTCATCACCGCAAGGCAGCAGACGCACCTCTCTCTCAACACCACCCACCCACCCGTCATCTCACCGGAAGAGCTCGACTCGCCCGCTGTGCTTCAGACCATATCTTCCTTCACTTCCGCGCCCATCTCACCAGTGCGCCGACTTCGAAACATCTTTACATCTTTGGTGGACACGCTGCTCGCAACTCGGCGCCACCACACCTCAACACTCCATATAATAGGGCAATACACATGATAAGCCACTCCGGTTGAGCACCTGCACACTCAGGCCGCGCTAGCCTCATACACATCTCTCACAGCGCGCTCGCGCATTCCCACGGCCGCCGCCACCATGGGAAGGATCAAAAAGACTCCCTCCGAGCGCCACACGGCCACCATCTCGCCCGCAATCACAGACTTCGTCCAGGAAGCAACAAGGACGCCGCTCCATGAGCTACCCGCAAAGCTCGCCGCGTTCCCACGCCTCTGGCCATTGCCCCGCGGTGACTTATATCACTGGATTCCGCTGCTGGACCGCTTTGATCACATCCTCGAGCTCTTCAACAAGGAGTACGCGTTGCGCGAAGGCCCTCAGACGCAACCATTCGCGCGCAGGCTACTAGAGAAGGGTGATGAAGAGGAGGGCATGCCATACCCATCTGCGGGCGCTCAGAAGCAAGAGCTGGATGCAAATGGATTTTCGGAAGAAGGCGACAGGGACCTTGTGGAGTCCATTGTGAATTTCACGCGAATTCTGCTTGAGCACTGCGGTAACCGTAGCCTATACGCCAGCAGCGGGCACATCAACGATCTCCTGCACACTACATCGTTGAGCTTGCTAAAGGCTGCTCTGAAACTCGGCCTCCGTCTTGCACAACGATACCAGGTTGCTCGGTACAAGAACAACTCAACATCGATGCAACCCACATTGCTGGCCAATCACTATAACTTCAATCTTGACAACGTACACAAGCTCGCACTGCCGTTCCCCAAGCCACCAAGCGCTCTATCGAACGCGGCGGCCGTAACGCCAGGTAAGGGCAAGGACAAGGTTGTCCCTGCATCATCCTTCAACCCCTCCGATCTCGCTACGCTCGTAAAGGAACCGCTTTCGGGAACCTTGAAGCGCGAGCTGTCAAACGTTAACGTCACATTTTACGATCAGCCGGCATCCTCTGCGAAGCCTCACGCAACGCAGACTCTTCCGACTGAAGATGTACAAACTTCTCCAACGCCAGTGCGTAGAACATCAGCTCTTGGCCCGTCACGAGACCGCCCGTCTGTTGGTGATCGCAGTCACAGCTCGAACGATGTTAGTGGCACTCCTGTGAAATCGCTTGAAGTCGACCCTTCAAATGCTCCCAAGACCTACCAGCTGCCGGCTTCTGAGGTGGCGGAGACACCCGCCTGGAAGCTTGTACTCGATGCATTGCCTCATGTCCCGAAGGAGTCGCAATTCGATCTTCTCAACAGGATCCGCATTGCCCATGTGTTTGCGTCACAACAACCTCCCATTCATCTGCTTTTGGAGATACGCTTGCTAGCTATCGCTAATCTTGCATACGCCGTTGGTGAGACGAAGTTCCAAGAAAAGATTGGCCAAGCAGACGGGGAAGAGCCAAGGAGATTTCATCTGGCACAGCAGCTTTGCGATCTTCTCCAACCTGTGGCAAACGGCGAAAGCGTTCTGACTCTCGATCTTGAGACTACCGTGCTGCAGACACTTGAGGCCCTCGTCCGCCTCAAGCATAAGTGGTCTGAGGTCGTCGAGGCTCTTGCCATCACTGTGAACCATGGCATTCTGTACTACGAGCTTCGCAAGGCTGTTGCAACCCTTCACGCTGAAGATCATGCAGACACTGAACTCGACCTCAAAGAGACCGATTGGCGGACAGCCGTTCTTACCCTTGTCGACACTGTCTCACAGGCTAATCCCCAGGCCAAGTATGCTGAGAGGATGCTTGCCGCAGGTGTGATGGACATCGAGATCGAGGTGCTTACTCTCCGCACAGGCCGTGCAGAGCGTCACCAAGAAAAAGTCATCGGCTTCCTTGACGCATACATCCACAACATCAGCTCTTCATTCCAGACTTTGACCACCCTCAAGGGTCTCGATATCCTCAGCGACCTCGCCAAATATGAAGTCGAGACTTCGCTGGCGAGCCTGGAGCGCGGGCAAGGAATGCCGGCCAGCTACAAGTCGAAGGTCATTGACTATGACATTCCGTACTACCAGCAGGCCACACTCCGCGTTCTGTTCAAGTTCATCGTGCATCTATTCGACCACGGCTCGGGTATCCATGACCGCGAACTTCGCAACCTTTTGGATTCTCCTCAAATGCTTGGAGCTTTGCGTACAGTCATTGCTCGCGCCAGCGTGTTTGGTTCTAATGTCTGGTCTGGTGCTGTCAACACTGTCAGCAACTTCATTCACAACGAACCTACAAGCTACCAGGTTGTCGCGGAGGCTGGCCTTGCCAAGGGTATTTTGGAGACTATCACCAAGTCCACTTTGCCTAACGAAGTGCCTGCGGACTTTGAGCCGAAGGTCAGCTTTGAACCAGAGCCTGTCGAGGTCGTGAATGGACAGGTAACGCTGCCCATCGTTGGAGGCATCCTTCCTGTCGGCGAAACCATCTGCGACATTCCCACCGCCTTCGGCGCTATCTGTCTTAACGAGAATGGCATGAAGCTCTTCCAGTTCTCGAACGCTCTGGACAAGTTTTTCGACATCTTTGTCTCTCCAGCTCATGTCCGTGCGCTTGAGGATGAAGGCATGGCTGCCGCTACCGTTGGCAACGCTTTTGATGAGCTATCTCGCCACCACCCACAGCTGAAGGACCAGATCTTGGCTGCAGTCATCAAGATGGTCAAGAAGGTCAGAGCGGTCACTCAAAATTTCGCTGAACAAACAGCAGTCGGCGGCAAGCTTTGGAAGATTCCCTCAGGCGCCGATGATGCTGAGATTGCCGGTGGTATGCGCGCCGTTGCTGGACATGGCGTCGTGGAAGCCAGTGCTAGAATCACTGCTGCCGACATCAACGAGGATGCTTACGAGCGCGCGCACGCAACACCATACATCAGTGCCTGTGCAAAGTTCCTGGAGGGCTTTTTCCACAATGTGAGCATGTGTCAAAACTTCTGCGCCAATGGAGGTGCCGAGGTCGTCATCGACTTAGCGACATCTGCCAGCCATCCTTCGGACTTGGTTGCATACTCCGTCTTCGGTAAGATGGCCACAGTCGTCAAGCGGATGTGCGAAGAGAAACCTCACTTGGTCGTCCCAAGCTTGTTGGCAAGGACTCAGTCGGCGTTGAAGAACCTCAAGCCTCTCATCGAGTCATCTAAACCCGGCAGCTACTTCAGACTGTTCACCGACCCCAAGGCCGCAGCTGCAGCAGATGCTGGCTCGCTTGCAGCTGGAACCAGCGTCATAAAGTCTCTCCTGTCTGCCCATGTGCTGTCCCACATGCTTGGCCGCGCCCTGGTGCCGAGTAACACAAGTCCGCGCCACGCGAGTGTCAACCAAGTCTTCACGCTACTCAACTTCACAGACGTTTATGTCGAGCTTGTTGATGCTTTCAGCAAGCTCCACTCCGCTTGCCTCTGGGAGAATCTTGCTCTGAAGGATCAATTTGCTGAGAATGAGAAGTGGAAGACCGGCACTGACCCCAAGCCGTTTTCACCACGCCGCATCAACGCGCAGGGCTACGTCGAGATTCCTGAACGTAGCAACAACAACAACAGCAGCAGCAGCAGTGAAGGCAAGACTGAGAATGATCCCAAGGGCTTCTCTGAGTCGGAGATCGGCGAGACGAAAGCAGAGCTGTTCGCATTTAAGAATACGAGAGCCATCCGCTACCTTGTCAGCCAAACTCCTACCGGCATTGAGTCTTTCTTCCAAAACTTGGGCCAGGTCCTGATCCCGAAGCGCACATCCGATGTGAACACTAAGCAACATGCTGGACTTGTTGCTGATCACCTAGCGAAATCAGCGCTCAGTGAGCTTGAGATTCGCAAGCTGGGCAAGGTAGACGAAGCTGCCGAGCTGAAGTATGTGGGCCACGTACTGCACTGCACGACTCGCATGCTTCTCCGCAATTCCCACAACATCGACGCCATGGGTGGAAAAGAGGCTGTTACTCTCGTGCTCCTCAAGTTCTACAACGCTGGTGGCTTTAAAAAGCTGCAAGAGAACCTCACAAGATTCAGCGACATACTGTCGGGCACTGAAGACAAGAGCGAGATTGTGGAGACCGCTGCCCGCGAGAGTCTATCTACCATCCTCAGCTTCTATTGCCAGATCGTTCGTTCAAAATGCATCAATGACGCTGCACAATCCTCGCTGCTTTCAGTTCGCGGATCAGAACATGCCGATTACTTCTCCCCCAGCCAGTTCCTTGTCGAGCTTCGTAAGGTCGTCCTTGACACCGTCACTACCCTATGGCACTCTGACGCCATCGTCAAGATGGGTGACCAGAGCGTCAAAGCTATTATTGAGATCTTGAAGATCATCCTCAAGGCTGAAGGAGAAGAGCGCGCCATCACCAGGAGCGAGGGCGCGACCCGTCGTATCGCGACCTCACAGCCTGAGTTTGTTCTCAAGAACTTCAACCATGTTGACAAGGTGAAGAGCGCTGGTGTCGACGGCGTTCTCGCACGCGAAGCCCTTTACCGTTGCAACAACCACGAGGCCCATGCTACAGAGTACGCGGTGCTTCGCAAGAACCACGGTGCTCCGCGTTTCAGCATTCCTGGAGGCGACAAAGAACCAGAGCCTGCAACGCAGAATGCTGAGATGCGTGATGCTGGTGCTGGTTCCTCTGGCGAGACCCAACCTGTCAGCAGTTCACAGGAAATTCCGTCCTCTGACCAGGACATGTCAGATGACGAAAATTTCGGCTCGCTCGGTGCTCTGCCTCAAGACATGCTCAGCGCTGATTTGCGTGCCATGTCTGGGACTCAAGCTTTGCGTGACATCCTGCGTGTAGGTGGCACTAGTGAGGGTGTATCTGCTGGACCGCCCGCCGAAGATACCAAGAAGCCGTTCGTCACTATCGAGGACCTCAGTGAGGCCAGGGACCAGGTGCGCGCCGACATCATCGACCGATGCTTGGAGGTTCTCAGTGCACAGTCCAATATCACCTTCGATCTTGCAGACCTCATCCAAGCTGCCGTTGCCAAATCTGGCGAAGGTGCAAACCCCAAGGCAGAGATTGGCAACACTTTGGTGTCTTCACTGCTGTCGCTCCAAGGCGAAGAGGGTCCCGACTCTGGACTCAAGATCGCATCATATGCCCACCTCGTTGCGCTAATCATGCAAGAGCGCGACTTCTTCGACTCCACTCTTGATGAACTCAAGGACAACTTTGACTCGTTCATCAACTGGATTCAGCTGCGCCCTGACCAGAAGGCAGAGGATGCGCCCTGGATCGAGATGCTGCTGCTGATCATGGAGCGTGTGCTCGCCGAAGACGAACAACCGGTTGAGGTTGAATGGAGCGCACCGCCTATCGATGAGCCTAACAAGCCTCTTCCAGAGCCTAAGGCAGTGGAGCCTGTGGTACCCGCTGAGACTCGTGCACAGCTGTTCAGCACCATCGTCGACCTCCTGCCCAAGGTTGGCAAGAACTCCTCACTGGCGCTTTCGATCACTAGAGTCCTCGTGATTCTAACTCGTCGCCGTGACCTCGCTTCGAAGTTGAGCGAGAAGATGTGCATGTCTCGTCTCTTCTTGATGATCAGACAGCTCGCTGGCGCTGTTGGCGAGAAGCTGCAGAGCTCATTCCTACTCGTGCTCCGACACATGATCGAAGACGAACAGACCATTCGCCAGATCATGACGACCGAAATCAAGAACGCCTTCGACGGCCAACGCGTACCGCGTGCTGTCGACACAACTTCTTATGTGCGCAACATGTACCACCTTGTTCTTCGCGATCCCAAGATGTTCGTCGAGGTCACGCAGGAGTTGCTTGAGATCCCCCGTTTCGATGGACGCCCGGACAGGGCACAGCATCTTGCTTTGAAGCCTTTGCCCAAGCCTGAGGAGAAACCTGCCGAAATGTCAAGAGACTCCACTGCAGCCGAAATTGGTTCAGAGCAACAAGCGAAGCCCACTGAGACGAAGCCACCTACAACAGATTCCACCGATGGCATCGTGTCTTTCCTGCTCCGCGAGCTTTCAAGCTACAGGGAAGTCGAAGACAAGCCTGTCGTGAAGAAGCAAGAGAACAACGCTGCACCTTCTGGCGACAGTTCTACACCTGGCGATGTCGAAATG
The DNA here is from genome assembly GCA_023634325.1 of Cladosporium cucumerinum. Taxonomy (NCBI): domain Eukaryota; kingdom Fungi; phylum Ascomycota; class Dothideomycetes; order Cladosporiales; family Cladosporiaceae; genus Cladosporium; species Cladosporium cucumerinum. Next base: position 1,913,812 of record JALDQA010000007.1, read on the forward strand.
CCAGACGTAGCTACGGCCGACAAAGCTGGCGAGGACAAGAAGGAAGAGAAGCCTGTTTTCAAGGCCGAGGAGCACACAATCTACATTTACAAGTGTTTCCTCCTCCAGTGCCTATCAGAGCTACTCGCCTGTTACTCTCGCACTAAGCTTGAGTTCATCAACTTCTCCAGAAAGTCGGACTCGCAACCTGCCACACCATCCAAGCCACGTTCCGGCACCCTCATGTATCTGCTCAACGCCCTTCTGCCGACTGGCTCTCTGGAGCACAAGGACGAGATCGCGCATCGCAAGAGGCAGGTTACTTCCAACTGGGCCACTACTGTGCTGGTAGCACTCTGCTCTCAGACCCAAGAGAAGCCACGCGTACGATCGGCTACTCCAGAGTTTGAGGAGAACGCGGACCTTCTTTTCGTCCGCCGCTTCGTCTTGGACTACGCAATCAAGGCCTACAAAGATGCTACCATCTCTCCCGAGCCTCTAGACCAGCGCTACTCGAAGCTGCTTGCAATTGCTGACTTGTTCGACCGCATGCTGAACGCGAAGGCTGACCGACAGAGTCCGATCAATGCTGCTGGCTATGAGAAATCTCGCCAGCAACTGGGTCGCCTCATGTACGAGAAGAACTTGATCGCTGCTCTGACATCCTCTGTGGCCGAGCTTGATCTCAACTTTCCCAACGCGAAGCGTGCCGTCAAGCATATCCTTGTCCCACTCAAGACGCTCACTGATCTCGCGGTGGAATTGAGCCAGCACGCTGAACTGTCCTCGGCGCCTGGAGCCAGCACTGACGAGGATGACATCGCGTCTGTTACATCTGCCTCTGAGGAGGATTCCGAGGAGGAGCGTGAGCAGACTCCTGATCTTTACCGCAACTCAGCCCTTGGAATCTACAATGCTGAGGAAGACGATGACGATGATGAAGAAGACGACGAGGATGACGAAGAAATGGAAGATTACGAGGGATACGAGGAAGAGATGGAGTTTGATGAAGATGATGCCGCCGCTCCTGGCGAAGTCGTCAGTGACGACGACGACGATGAAGATATGGAGGGATTGGAGGACGAGATGGGTCCCATTGAAGGCTTGCATGGTGATCGCATGGAAGTCGAAGTCATTGACGAGTCCGACGATGAAGATGATGATGAGTCTGGCTCCGATGAAGAGGACGAACATGAAGAAGGCTTCGATGATCACGACCTTGAAGAGGTTACTGGCGACGAGGAGAACGCCAGCATTGGCGATGACATGGAAGAGGCTGACTGGGAAGACGAAGCCGACTACGATGATGAGGAAGATGCTGCCCACCATGGTGGACCTCTTGATCACATCGCACAAGTGCTCGGCGAGCCACTGGATGGCGAGCATGACGGCCACTTGGAGGTCGTTGGTGATGAGGGAGACGAATTCTTCGAAGATGAGATGCCTCCAGGCGACGAAGAAGATGATGATGACGAGGAAGACGAAATCGACTTCGATGGCGATGTTGTCTACGAGCCGGAGCATGAAGATGAGGAGATGGATGAGATGGGTTGGGAATGGGATGTCCCACCACCTGCCATCGGTCGCGGCCATCATCATCACCACCGTCACGGTGGACAGGGCGGCTTGAACGAGTTCCTCGAGTTCATGAATGCTGACCCGCTCCGTCCTGTGCCTTCGCGCTACCACCGTGGCGCTGGTAACTCTCGTGGCGAAGAAGAAGGCACCAACCCTCTGCTCCAGCGCAACTCAGGTAGTGCTGACCGCATGGGAGGCGCCACGCCACCTTTCCTGCCCCGTACTATTCGTGGAACCCAGCAGAACATCATCGGTGATCTCGTCGCTGCCATGAACCGCCCTGGTGGACATGATCTTGAGCGTTTCCAGCTCAACGTCGACCCTCGCCAACTCATCGCTGCTCGTGGTGGTATGCCGCCAGTGTTTGCGATCAGCTCCCGTGGCGGCGCACAGTTCGTGGACATTGATCCTCGCCGCCCTTGGCGTGATCAGATTCCCGGCTTTGGTACTAGCAGTTCTCGTTCAGGCGCCACTACCGAGGAAGGCCAAGCTGTCGACTTCCGCCCCACGATAACATCGGCGCGCTGGCAAGAGGAGGCACGTATGCTTTTCAGCGGCAAGCACCACGAGAAGGCCACTCGCATCATTCACAGCCTGCTCAGGCTCCTTCTACCTGCTGCCATGGAGGCGAAGAAGCTTCGCGACAAGGAGGAAGCTGAACGCAGGGTAGCAGAGGAGAAGGCCAGAGAAGAGGAACGAAAGAAGATTGAGGCTGAGCGCAAGGAGCGTGAAGAGCGCGAGAAGAAGGAACGCGAAGAGAAGGAGGCCAAGGAGGCCGAGGAAGCTGCCGCCAGAGCTCGTGAAGCTGCCGAACCTGCGCCTCAGGCGCCCGAGCGCACCCAAGCATCGACCATGGAAGGTGTCGAACAAGAAGCTACCGGCGAGACAGCTGCCGCCGAGCAGGCACCGCCTCGTGAGCGTGTTACAATTACTATCCGTGGCCGCGAGCTCGATATCACTGAGCTTGGCATCGACAGAGAGTACATTGAGGCACTGCCTGAAGAATTCAGAGAGGATGTGATCATGGGTCAATTCGCTGAACGCCGCGCCGCTGAACGTGCTGAGGCCCGTCAGACTGGTGAGGCCCCTAGTGAGATCAGCCGAGAGTTCCTTGACGCACTTCCACCAGAGATCCAAGCTGAGCTACTCGCTTCCGAGGCGAGAGACCGTCGCCAGCGTGAGCAACAAGAGGCTCGCCGCCAGTCGCGTGCTCAGGGTGCTCCGGCTGCTCAGCCTCAAGATATGGATCAAGTCGACTTCCTCGCTACGCTTGACCCTGGTCTCCGCCAGACCGTTCTTATGGAGCAAGATCCTGATATGCTCAACTTGCTGCCAGAAGAGCTACAGCGCGAGGCCCGCGAGCTTCTTGGTGATAGATCCAGACACCGTGCTCCGCGAGACCAACGCCACGGCGGCCCACGTGTGATCAACGTACCCGCCGGTGGAGCTCCAGGACCAGGCGAAGAGGGGATCGAGGAGCGTCAACGTCCTAGGCCAGTGGTGCAAATGCTCGACAAGCCAGGTGTTGCCACCCTCTTGCGTCTCATGTTCGTTTCACTCCACCATCGGGCCAAGTCCTCTTTGCACTGCATCCTTTCGGATGTTTGCAAGAACAACCAAAACCGCGCCGAAGTCATCAGCATCCTGCTTTCAATTCTCCAGGATGGTACTGCTGATGTAGGCGCTGTTGAACGCAGCTTTGCTCAGCTCTCTCTCCGCGCTAAGCAGCTTGCTGGTTCCAAAACCCCTCAACCACTGAAGCGTACTCTGACTGGCCAAGTTGTGACACCAGCAACGGAGCTCTCACCGCTCAGCATTGTCCAACAATGTCTTGGTACTCTCGGTGCCCTCTCTGCCGACAACCCCAAGGTGCAACACTTCTTCTTGTCTGAGCATGAGACCATTAGCAGCCAGAAGACGAAGGTGGCAAAGAAGAATAAGGGCAAGGAGAGCAAGGCTTCCAGATTTCCTCTCAATGCCCTATTGATGCTGCTGGACCGCAAACTTATCACTGAGAACACTGGTGTCATGGAGACTCTGGCTGGCTTGCTTAGTCGTGTCACCCATCCCTTGCACCTTCAGGCCAAGAAGAAAGAGGCCGAGGCGAAGAAGGAGGCCGAGAAGAAGCAAGCTGACGAGGCTAACGCGGCTTCAAGCAAGCCCGCCGACGACGTCGACATGCAAGAAGTTGCCGATGCATCCGCCGGTGGCCCATCCGCGGGTGCCGTGCCCACTGCGACCAAGACGGTTACCGAAGAAACTAAGGAAGAAAGCAATCCTGAGCAGAAGAAGAAGCGCGAGCTCGAGCCGCCCGAGGTCCCTGAGGAGAACATCCGCCTGGTCATCAACATTCTTGCTTTGCGCGAATGCCCCAGCAAGACTTTCAGCGATACGCTTGACATCATCAAGCACCTCTGTGCCATCCCTGGCGCACAGGAGATCTTTGGTAGGGAGCTCATTCGTCAAGCCCAGGAGCTCGGTCAAAGCATTGTCACCGATCTTGAGGATCTTGCTGGCCAAATTGGTACTGCAAAGACTGGTGTCGATCTTCAGGGCATGGCTCTCGCCAAGTTCTCCTCGTCTGGATCCCAGCAGCGCAGGCTGCTTCAGGTTCTGATTGCACTTGATCACTTGTTCGACCCTAAGCGCGGGATGGGTCAACAAAACACAGCCACTGGTTCGGTTGATCCCCAGCTGAAGGAGGACATTCTGACTACGCTCTCCGAGAGCACCACTTTCGAGAAGCTTTGGAAGAACTTGAGCCTCTGCCTGGGTGCTATTCGACAGAGAGGCAACATGGTCAATGTCGCTGCCATTCTGCTACCACTCATCGAGACGCTGTTCGTGGTTTGCCGCAACAGTGCTCTCAAGGAGCCCAACTCTGGCGCTGTCGAGGTGACTGCTGGTACACCACAGCCAGAAACCAGAATGGAAGGCCTGTTCTTCAGCTTTACTGAGGAGCACCGCAAGATCCTCAACGAGCTGATTCGGAACAACCCCAAGCTCATGAACGGCAACCTCTCCATCCTAGCCAAGAATTCCAAGGTCCTTGAGTTCGACAACAAGCGCAACTACTTCAACCGCAAGCTGCACACTCGTGGCGACAGATCTCAGCCGCATGGCAACTCGCTGCAGCTGGCTGTCCGCCGTGACCACGTGTTCTTGGATTCTTACAAGGCACTTTACTACAAGAGCGGCGAAGAGATCAAGAACGGAAAGCTCAATATCCGCTTCAACGGCGAAGAGGGTATCGACGCTGGTGGTGTGTCTCGCGAATGGTTCGCAGTCATGGCCCGCCAGATGTTCAACCCCGACTATGCTCTTTTCAACCCTGTTGCTTCCGACCGTACTACTTTCCACCCGAACAAGTTGAGCGGAATCAACGACGAGCACTTATCGTTCTTCAAATTCATTGGTCGCGTGATTGGCAAGGCACTGTACGAAGGCCGTCTGCTTGACGCTCACTTCAGCAGAGCGGTTTATAGGCGCATGCTTGGCAAGTCGGTGTCTCTCAAGGACATGGAGACGCTCGACCTCGACTACTACCGCTCTCTGGTTTGGATCCTCGAGAATGATATTACTGATGTCACTTTCGAGACGTTCTCCGCAGAGGTCGAGGCTTTCGGTGTGACCGAAACGGTCGATCTTGTTCCTGGCGGTCGCGACATAGCAGTGACCGAAGAGAACAAGCAAGAATATGTCCGCCTGGTTGTCGAGCACCGCCTTATCAAGTCCGTCGAAGCTCAACTCGATGCCTTCTTGGGTGGTTTCCACGACATTGTCCCCGCGGAGCTTGTCTCTATCTTCAACGAGCAGGAACTCGAGCTGCTCATCTCTGGTCTGCCGGACATTGATGTCGATGACTGGAAGAACACCACCGAATACCACAACTACCAGAGCACTTCGCCGCAGATCCAATGGTTCTGGCGTGCGGTCAAGAGCTTCGATGAGGAAGAGCGCGCCAAGCTGCTGCAATTCGTCACTGGTACTAGCAAGGTTCCACTCAACGGCTTCAAGGAGCTCGAGGGCATGAACGGTTTTGCCAAGTTCAACATCCACCGCGACTACTCCAGCAAGGATAAGCTGCCTACAAGCCATACCTGCTTCAACCAGCTCGATCTCCCCGAGTATGAGAGCTACGAAATCCTTCGCCAGCAGCTGTACACTGCCGTGACAGCTGGCAACGAGTACTTCGGCTTCGCTTAAAGTGAAGCGGTTGCCCAACTCATCATATGTACATGCAATAGCACAGAAGTTCTACTGAGCGCGGCGTTTTGGAGTGGAGCGATTGAGATTGCGATGGGGGTTTCTTTTTACTTTTACTTTCTTTTCTTTCTGAGCATGAGGAAGATGAATTTCAAACCTCACGTCTCAAACATGATGTTGTTGCCTGGCAAGCCGGTTGCGGTGGGGACGGAGTGCAGGCCTGAACTACTTGTGCCGGCGAGCCGGGCTAATAAAATGAGTGGATGATGAGGGTGGAGTATGATTAGTGGACTGCTACATGTAGTTATATCTTTTTCTTCGATCCGTTGTTCCCATTGTCTGACGTGGCTCTCAATCGACAATGTTGCAGTGTAGATGTATTGGCTTCTTCCCTCCTGTATATATATAACGATTGTAAGGCTTTACTGTCTACAACCGCCTTGATAAGAGTACTCCGTACCTTCCAGCATCTTGAGATATATGGCTACACTGTGTCAGTACATGTGTGATGACAAGCGCCTCGGTTAGGCTCAGCATAAGACCAAGACACTTACAAGCCACCGGCCACCTCGTAAACCCGATGATATCCAGCACTCTTCGCAGCTCTGCCAGCGCAGCAAGATGTGACGGAGCAGCAGTCTCCCTGGCATACCAGGGATAAGTCCCCCCACCGTGTATAGCGAAAACAACACCATCACAGGGATCTTATCGACGCCGTATTCTTCGTAATGCTGCTCGATCTCTGCCGCGAAAGTCGACACTTCACGTATCACTTCTTTGAATCCATCGAGAGCATGCTGTTGCAGGTCGAGCCTCAGCCCGCGATTGCCGCCTACAGCTTCGATGTTGTCGGCTTCGATGCAAGAGTGCACGTCGTACAGAGTGTTCAGCGCGGCGTAGGCTAGCCCCCGAGCGGCGAACAGCCGCTGGCGCTCGACTCGGGCGAGCTGGCTGCTTTCGCTGTGGAGCATGATGGTTAGGGCTCGCAACGCGCCGGATATGGCGAAGGCTTCTTGGAAATGCATGTCTGCTTCGGCCGGCGTTGGGTTTTGGTTCACGTGCGTGCATACCCAGCCTAGGAGGTGGGCTGCTTGGCAGGTGCGGGCGAAGGGGTCGACGGAAGTGGAGGCTTCGATGCTCATTACGAGGAGGGGGCTGACGGTTAGTTCCTGGGCGTGGAAGTGGTGAGCTTGAGTGGTTTTCTGATCTTCGGATCGAGGTGAGGAGACACTTACCCCGATATCCCAAGGTTCGTCACGGGCTGGTAAGATCTCGTCCGGAGGGATCTTTGGCGTGCAGAGTGGGCGGAAGCGGAAGCCGACGTGGACGTTTCGATCTAGTATTAGGACTGCCCACCAGAGACGTCGTCGTTCTTCCATTTCTGTCCATGTGTCTAGTCTGTGGTGAGATAGGTGGTGCCCAGGTGAATTAGGAAGTGATTAATACCTGGTCGCGGCAATATCTGCGTTGCTTTTGTGCGATCGTGTAGTCCAAGGGCGCAGAATAGTCGTGCCAGGTCACTGACAGTGAGATACGCTGCAGGAAAGATGCCGTGACCAATCTCGTGCAGGGCAAGTATGGCATATGCTGCGAGCAGGTTTGTGGAAAACCTGGCCGACTGTTCTAGTGCGAAGAGGGCACGCTTCACTTTCTGGTAGCGGCCTTTGGTGTCTTGGCTGCTTCTCTCAGTGGAAGCTGGTGGACTTGGAGAGTCGTCCTCGTGGTCGAGCTTCATTGCATGGAGGAGTACTTGGGTGCTGGCAGTATTGAATGTGTCTGGGTTGTGTAGAAGCCTTGTAACTCGAAGCTTGGATACTATGCTTGGGCATTAGATCCTAAGGTACTGTTAAATTTCCAAAGTCCGGCAGAGACACACCTATCGGAAGCCATGTATGAGTGGTGCTGAAATACCTGTCCAGGATATCCGAAGCCTCGTCCTTCGTAACGTCTTCCCCGTCTGAACATACATCTCGCCACAGCAGCGTGCTCGGAGGTGTCACTTCTACGCCTCTGGTAGCTACAGAGTTTAGAAAGCACGTAGCCAGCTGCGAAGACGCCTTCGAAAGGATGTCCGAGACGAATGGGGCCAGCGACACATCTGTCCGGGAGGGGAAGAAAGCTGGAGTCTCTGTGCGGCCTCCAATCCGTCCAGCCCGCGGCTCGGTGTCTGAGCGCGTCGGCGTTGATGGAATCGACGAGTAGTCACATCGTCTTCCCACTCTGGAGCATAACTGGCATGTTGGGAGGTCCTTCGAACAGCGGCGTTTGAGGCGCTTGCATGATGCACAGGATTGTTCTGCACGCTCGGGCTGGTCGCCGCCGATCGTCTCCATGGCTCTGAAAAGGCGGGTTTCAATGATTGCGCTGACCTGCTTAGAACGCGGACGAGAGCGGTGCCGCGGTGAAGTTCTCGTTGGTGGTCAGGCAAATTTGGATCGCAGTGGACTTTACGCCAGCAGATCTGGTCAACTGAGGGTCGGCATCTGGCGAAAAGATGCAACTGGTAACTCAGCACCATGCCTTGCGGGGGCATGCCATGAACTACAAGGAGATCTACTATGACACGCGGTGGTATGCTAGATTATGCCCGCTGGCGTGCTCCACCATGGCTATGAGCCTCTGTCTGCCACGCGTACGTCGCGGTGATTGTAGCTGGTATCAGGACGCCGAGAGATCCTGATGACATATTGATACGGCCATGATGATAATACTGACTTGGCACAGAGATGGAAACTGTATGAAACATAGCTATAAGACAGCGTCTGTTGCGCAGTCCTGCCATCTCAAGCCGTATCATCTCTACCATCTTTGCAACTCACCTTTACACCAGACTATCCAACCAACATGGCTCTTGCAAATCTGAGATCAGCCATCAACACTACGATCCGCGCAGTTCTATGGAAAGGCAACGCATACAACGTGACTGTGGCGGACGTCCCACGTCCTAGCATTATCAATGCGGCGGATGCTATCGTCAAGTTGAGCAGAGCCGCAATCTGTGGCTCCGACTTGCACATCTATCGTGGCACGCATCCGGGACCAGCTACACCATGGATTCTTGGCCATGAAGGCATCGGTTATGTCTGTGAATTTGGCGAAGGCGTGGGTAGTTTGACTGTAGGGGATTCAGTCATCATCCCTTTTGCGACTGTCGAAGGTCACATACATGGCAGTTTGGCAAAAAAGATGTATGGTGGCTATGGCAATGGCGGCGGCATGGGTGGTGCTCAAGGTTAGTTCTAAATTCTGCAAGACTCTCAGGGAAGCTCACTAACAGTCTCACAGCTGAATACATCCGAATCCCTTTTGCTGATGAGGGCTTGATCCCGATTCTGGCTTCTCAGACCAACTCGTACGAGAACGCAACCGCCTCACTCGCGAACGACTACCTTATGCTTTTGGACATCTTCGCCACCGGCTGGGAAGCACTCAATTATGCAGGCTTTAAAGCCGGCGATACTCTTGCCATTTTTGACGCAGGGCCCGTTGGTCTGATGGCTCTGCATGCGGCCGAAATTCGAGGAGCTTCGCGGGTGTACAGCGTGGACTATGTCCCAGAGCGACTTGCACTTGCGGAGCAACAAGGCGCAACTCCGATCAACTTCCGCGACGCTGACCCTGTCGAGCAGATTATGGCTCTGGAACCAAATGGCGTCACCAGGAGCATCGATGCGGTCGGCTACGAGCAGGTCAACCGCAACCTTACTGTCCAGTCGGATGTCATCACACGCAACATGATCGCTGTCACTTCGACTGGCGGCGGGATGGGCACTGCTGGCGTATACAACATGCATGCAGCGAACTCCGCAGTCGCACCACGTGCCTCAACGATCCAAGACACAATGGACTTCTCGTTGGCAGACTTCTTCTTCAACGAGCTGAGATGGCAGGCAGGACCTTCCGATCCTATCGGCCTTGCGCCTGAGCTTGTGGCCTTGGTGACCTCCGGCGTGGCGAACCCGGGCCTTATTGTTTCCGATGTCATTAGCATCGACGATGATCCGGACGCTTATCGGAGATTTGAGAGGCATGAGATTGTCAAGGCGGTTATTGCCTTTGATTAGGCAATTTACGATGCTGCCATGCGTACGCGTAAGTCTGAGTACAACTCAGATTTCGGCTCCATCTTCACTACCTCTTATCAAAGGCTGAGAGTTCCCAATCTGGGGCATTGATCATTGAGATACTCTCGCCAGTTCTTCTATATGTCCAAAACTACTTCCCATACTCGTCAAGGGCGGATTTAGATAGATCTAAATATAATTTAGATTTCGTACACAGACTTGAGCGCAATGGTCACAAGCCTTGTTAGACCTCACATCAATGACGAAGGAGATGACCGGATGTGTCCAGCTCTGCCTTCAGCAGATCCTATCAAAAGTGATCACAGTATTTGTTGAACTCAGCATAAATCACAAGCGTATGCTCTCCAACCGTTCATCTAACGTCAACCACCCTGAAGCGGGACACATCCGGAAGCGGGACACTCACAGTAGATATCATCACGATCGAAGTATAGTCTATACCAATGCGCGTTCAATCAGTCATGCCTGCGTAGTGTCCCGCTTCCGGGTGTGTCCCGCTTCAGGGTGGTTGACGTTACAGGCAGGCGGCCGCGCGCGGGCCCTAATGCGGAGTCGGCTTTAATAATGTTCGATGATATCAATCAGCAGACGGACATGAAGTGGAAGCCTTTGGATGTATATATTGCGGCTATACTATCACTATGCCCCCCTTTAAACCCACCATTAACTTCTCTGCACCCGCATAATGAACAAACGCATACAAAAATGTCGTACACTCCTTTCAAAGTCGATTGTGAAGTCAATATTGACAAGAGCGTGCTATCTGGGAAGACTGCCATCGTGACTGGGGGAGCAGATGGTCTCGGAAGGGCGTATGTCCGGGCTCTACATGCGACCGGGTAAGAAGAAGTCGAATACATTCCAGTAAATAGATACTGATGAAGTCATGATCAGGGTGCAAGTCTGCGTCGGACACATGAACGCTGAGCAAGGAGAAAAGCTTGCATCTGGATTACCGGGGTAGGCCAAGGATCTGGGTATAAGCATGCTCGTGTATACTGACTATTGCAAGCCTCAAATTCGTTCAATACGATGTCACGAACTGGGAGGACCAAGTCAATCTCTTCCGCACAACGGCCTCCATGACTCCCTCTGGTACCATCGATCATGTTGTCGCCAATGATGGCATTGCCATCGACGACAAAGTATTCTCTTATGACGTTACATCATCACTCTTTGAGTGTATTCCTGCCACCGCTAACGCCGTTGCCGACGGGTCCGGAGTACCCATCAAAGCCTCCCAACCTAAGACGATCGAGGTGAACCTCCACGGTGCTCTGTATATCACCAAGCTCGCTATGCACTCCTTCATCCGACAGAATGGTACCAACGACACATTGTCGAGTCAGTCAGACACGAGTCTCACTCTCATCGGTTCTGGCGCGGCGTTCCTCGATTGCCCGCGCGGCGTCCAATACAAAAGTACCAAATGGGGTGCTCGTGGGATTATGCATGCGCTGCGTCGCACAGCTCACTACCATGGTAGCTGCTTAAATATGACCTCGCACTGGTGAGTACCAATCTTGGACTGCTGTTAAGACTTCAAAATTGAGCCAAGCCCACACAGAATCGCCAATGCGTAGCTCAGGTACGTCCGTGCTTCCATCCTACCTGCTACTGCTTTCGACGGTGTCGAGAAGGCTGGCGTGGCTTTTTCGACACAGGAAGATGGTGGGAGGTTGTTGCTTCGGATCATGGCCGATGCGAGCATCAATGGACGACAACTGTTCCTCGCACCTCGGAAGTGGGCACCGAATGGATATATGGATCTGAATCTCGATGACTCTGAGGGCGGTACTCTTTACGCGGAGATCCAAGCTGATCAGATGAAAAGTGCACCGCCAGAGGAGGGATTGTTTCTACGAGGCAGGTGGTGAGGCAAGGTGAGGCAAACGTCTGCATTTGCTGCGTTGCGCCAAACTTCTACACCGGCTTTTCATGGCGGACGAAAATGTGTTGGCTCCTGAGTTGATCACACCAGCATGATAGCTCTCAGAATAGCTTTTAACAGTATCTCCAAATTCTGCTTGGTCAACTTAGTCGATGGTATTGGTATGCAAGGGCGAAAAAGTCGCTCGTCTGTATGAAAACTTTTGCGTACCAATGCTGTTGTATACTGGCCAAATGTGTATCCTCTAAGAGTCGTCTGTCTATGTTGTCTCGTCTCGTGTATCTCTCTTATGCCAACTCACTTGATGCTGTAGCTGACCCTGCTGTTCCCCTTGCTGCGAGAAATCTTCTTCACGGTGACATCTCCGCATAAGTCTGTAGTCTCCACATGCGTTCCTCCACACGGATACACATCAACGCCGACTATCCTGACAACTCTCAGCACCGAATCGTCTCCACTGCGCATCGGGTGGTTCTCCGGTATAAGTCGTGACAGTCCTTCACGCTCGAAGTCGGCGGCCTTCCAGAATTCGACCTTGACCGGAAATGCTTCTTTTACGAACTCGTTGACTTTGGCCTGGAAAGTCTCCTTGTGCTCTCCTCCTATAATTCCCTGGAATTCACACGAAGCGCTGTCGGGAAAATGTGATGCCTTGAGCTCGTCGAAGTTGGGCACTTTGTCGCCGACGGTGTGCCTCACGGCGCCTCCCAAGACGTGTCCAGCTGTGTGCAACCGAGAGTACAGAAGTCGCTTTTCGCCGTCGACGGCGAGCTCAACTTCAACCCCAGGCTTGATCTCAATCGCATTTTGACCGTCTGCGAAACGAACCAGATGCAGCACGAGTGCAGGGTTCGCGGCGTCGTGGCGGGCTGATACCATCTCAAGTTGTGGTGCCGTTTGCGTGCCATTGGAATTCTCGTTCGGGCTGGTCAGTGTAATTTTCCCTTCGTCCGATGGCTGTCCACCTCCCTGCGGATGGAAGATGGTCTCAATCATCGTCAAGATAAAGTCCTTGTCAATGTCGGCGGTCTTGAACAAGCCAGAATTTGCCTCGCTCAGCGATGAGAGAGGCTGAACCGACTGCACCTTAGTTCGGAGCTTCAGTAATTGTCCATCGTGTTGGTAACGTAGAAATGTGTCATTGGTGGCGGCCATGGTGACTCGCGGAGATGCAGTCGGAACGATGCGTGGGATGCTCGGCGAAGTGGCAAATCGAGTTTGCAAAATTGGCGTGACCGTCCGTTCCAAAATGAGTGATTGAGATGTGCTGACAATCCTGCAGATTGGATGGAGAAACGTTCTGTACATTGACCTTGGTTTGCTTTATATTGTTGTTATCTACGCCCTGCTGTACTCACCTCGCTGACTAACATCTTGGCGACGGCGCAACGTGGCAGCGGGGAGAGTCATGGCTAACACTAACCCTAAATTTGTTTCTATCACGTTCATGTACGTTCTTTATAGTCATACATGTAGGATTGGACCATATCTTACGGGTAAGCACTAACGATACTCAGAATCGTTCGGTAATTTGTGCGCATGAACAGATGTTCAGATATCTTCAATCTGTATAGCTGCACCAAGACCTCATTCTTCATCTGAGCCCGTGTAATCCAACTAATAATCAAGATCCGAAGAATATTCCAGGCCCTCTTCGTTCACCGGGAGCTCTGTCCAAACCGCCTCCAACATCCCAGTGACACCCTGCTCTTTCTCTTGCAAAGCCAGCCCGATGATAATAGCCATGTACTGCCAAGCCAAAGATGGCCTTGTTTCTCGATCATCGACTGGAACGTGTTCCCATTCTTCTTCAGTCAAGACGCACCCGAGTTCGCATCTCAGATCGTGAGGCATGAAGTTGCTGATGTAGCTCAGTAGTATATAGCTAGTATTCACATTGGCAGATGATAGACTGCGAAGCTCTGCGCGGAGGCCGGGTCGCATTTCCGGAAGAGTGCATCCCAACACCGCACGGCGAATAAAAAAGTACGCGCCATACAATGAGGTAATTGTTCCCACATACCAGGGATCATCTTTCGTCATGGATTGGCGGAACTCGGTGTACTTGTCGCAGAGTTTCACAGCCAGATCAACATTCCGAAGTATTTTAGACAGATGGTGATATAGCGGTTGAGTTTCTGGCGAGGCTGCATTGGTTGTCGTGGTTACCGCATGCCTTGCTTCGGCCAATGTAAAGTCCACAGCATTCTGGAAGTACGACATCTTCGCGTTGTGAAAATCGGTGAGGATCTGTTCCGATTGTTGAAACCAAATCGCGCGCATTCGTTTGTTGAAGTGTGCAAGATTGCACAGAGTCCGAGCCGTCGGGCTCGCGCTGAAAATTCGTATCAAAAGCTCATTGGGCAATGAGAGTAGTCCAGTTATGGTTCACTTTCCTGATGAATAAGCAGGGAAAGATATGACAGAGCGCTGGAAGTCTGCTTGTGGTAGTGCCAAGAATTTTAATCCGAACCAATATTTTTGATCTGTCTCAATGGGTCGGTCAAGCCGATCGAGTCGGTGCGGATGAGAGAATATTAGGACCAAGTTGTAAGGTGTTGTTTGGAAAGGGAGTCAGCCTGTTGCGGTGTATGAGTAAGCTTGCTTGATCCTTGGTACGAGTCAAGCGCACTTCGAGATCCGCACCACTGTTTCATACTTGATCGAATTGAAAAGATGAACTTCGAAACTTGGATGGAACACATGCGAAGTCCAGTGGACAAGAACCGGTAGACAAGAATCCCCTTTGGCGATTTCGGAACGCCAGCAGTAAATCGAATCTGGATTGCTTTTGCGTGTTTTACGCGAAGTTTGCGTACGATGCCCTCGCCAAACTGTGCTAGGCATCAGCAACACGACCAGCATCCACGTTCAAAGAAGTATGAACATTCGACGGGTCCACTTCAGTCAAACCCTGGCCATCGCCGTCTCCAACCATCCCACCAGCCTCCCCCTCCACCGCTCCACCAACAGGTTTCCGCGGCCGCACAGCGATAAACTCATCCTCATACGTCGGATCCTCCGAACAGCGTCTATCCTTGTAGAACGAAAAGACGGCACTTTTATACGCTCTGAGATCAATCTTCTCCGGCACAGTGATGAAGATGTCTCGCCAGGGTGGTGCGTTGATTAGGTAGCAGACGGGGAAAGGCACGTCTGCTTCGAGGTCGGCGGCGTATTGCGTGAAGATGGTATCGCGCCATGTTGTGTTGAGATTGCGGGATGTCATGGCAGACTCGGTTCGATTGTCTGCTTATCGGTCTGTGTGGAAGTGGGAGCTATGTATACGTAGCGAGGATGTAGTTGGTGGCGATGTTGGACGAAAGATGGTGGCGAATTTGGGTAGGCACAGTCTGGGTAATCACAAGTTTGTGTA
The DNA here is from genome assembly GCA_023634325.1 of Cladosporium cucumerinum. Classification (NCBI taxonomy): domain Eukaryota; kingdom Fungi; phylum Ascomycota; class Dothideomycetes; order Cladosporiales; family Cladosporiaceae; genus Cladosporium; species Cladosporium cucumerinum. The sequence goes on from JALDQA010000007.1 coordinate 1,928,927, forward strand.
CACCGTAGCGCCGATCCTCCAGTTTACAGAGGTAACACTCTGATGTTAATGCGAACTTCATTTTCCTTTGGTAGCCCCGATCCGTAGAATGTGAATACGATGTATTGGCGAAATGCAGGCCTGAGCATGTGGCAGGTGAAGGTCATGTGAAGACAAAAGGACGAAGGTAGGGCAATGTTTATATCGCTTTAGACGCAGAACTCTCCTCACCAAGACATGTATACATACATCTGTATATATAGACGTCGGTGCTCGATGCGGTGGGGAGGTTTGCAGGCTTACACTCCCTTCCTCCTTCTCCTCGTCTCTGTCTGATATATGCTTTTAAACACCCATCCCGAAGAAGTAAGAAGAAATCCAACAAAGCGAATCAAAATTCCCAGAAAATAACGAAGCGAAAAAAGAAGCAAAACAAAAGAAGAGCGCCGAGCGAGTATGCAATCTGTCTGTCTGTCTGGTTTTTCGAGAGAGGCCGTTAGAAGGCGAACAAGGTGATCGATATGCCAATCCCTTTCGCAGCGATCGAGGTAGCTAAATAAAAGTTCTAAATATAAAGTGTAAAGCACAACAGCGCTAGATGGTGCCAGTATCTACAAAACAAAGCAAAAGAGAAAAGAGACAGCAAGTTGTCTAAGCGTAGCGCGGACGACCCGGGTACGCTGGCGGCGGCGGAGGAGGTGCTCCCCAGCCTTGGTTTGCGTCCTGGTTGGCCCAGCCGTGGCTGGATTGCATCTGCATGGGTGGCTGGCCGCCGCCTTGGTGGCCGCCTTGCCATGCTTGGTGACTGCCTTGCCATCCTTGCCAGCCGCCTGGAGGAGGTCGAGGAGGAGGAGCGACCATCTTCTTGTTTGCGCGGCGGCGGCGGCAGCTGCGGATGCAGCAGCTGAGGACAGCGAAGAGGATGAGGCCGCCGACACCAGCGCAGACGCCGATGACGATGACTTTGTGGTCATCGATCCAGGAGGAGACTTGGCCGCCGACGGAGGCGCCTCTGCAGCGGCCGTTTTGGCATTTACCGCCGCCGCTACACTCGGTGCCGTCGAGGAAGTTCTGTTGCAGGCTGAAGCATTGATTGGCGGGGAATTCGGGTGAGCCGCAGGTTACTACGCAAGAGGAGGAGTCGCAGGCGTAGGTGTCGTTGCCTGTGGTGTAGGAGCCCATGACTGACTTGCACTGCTGGTCGCGGGATGTGCACTGGCCAGAGGCACATTTGAGGCCATCACCACAGCTGTCACCATCCGGAGTGTGGATGTCAGATGGGCAGACAGCACCGTTGCCAGGGCAAGTCTCTTGCGGGTCACAGTCGCCCGAGCTTTCACGACAGACAGTGCTTGAGCTTGCATACTGACAGCTGCGGCAGCAGTCTTCGTTAGAGTCGTCACAGACAGAGTTGTTCTTGTATTTGCAGGTCGAGGCATCGCAGCAAGGATTGTCGCCACACCCCTGCTCACCACCGCAGTCACACTGTTCGTCACCCTCTACGATGCCGTTGCCACATTGTTGGCCAGTGATGGTCTCCACTTCTCTGTTATTGCTCAAGCAATCACTTCTGACATTGTTGTTCTTGATAGCACTGCAAATATTGCCGATTGTGCAAGGAGAGAATTCATCAACACCTCTCTGACTCGACGGATTCATGATGTACCGTTGATTGGCATCGCACGTGTTTGCGTCCAAATGACAACACTGCGCCAATACTCGAGGGTCTGTCGAGGCACAAGTTTGAGAATTGCAGTCATGGACAGCACCAAAGGTGTGGCCAGTCTCATGTGCAATAACTTGCCACTCGACAGCACCATCGGTGCGATACACAACGTTGGCTCCAGAGACAGTTTCGGCGGTTCCACCATTTTCCGTCTGGCCAGCGCCAGTGGTAGAAGAGTTCGTCTCCATAGCATCATTTACGCAAGCCTGGCCCAACCAAGCGAGCCCAACAGCGCTGTCGGTAGCACAGGTAGATAGAAGAGTCCAGTGGCTATTGCTGTCTCTTTGCTGGCCGCGCCAAGCGGAGAATAGGTTGAGACGTGTTTGAATATCAGCACCAGTGCCGCAGCCCTGGTTCCATGCAGTATTTTGAGAAGGCGTGCCAGGGCAGGCAGCGTCTGAGATGGTCAAATTTGCCAGACCGAGTGAGATGTTGAAGGTGTTCTCCCAAACGGCAGACGCTGCGTTCATCTGTTGGATGACGTTCTGTCTCGCAGTCTCGGAGGAATTGAAGTCGCCGGTGTAAGTGCAGTCAGTCGCCACACCCACCAAAGCGACCTTTCGGGTGGACGGGCAACCGGAGCTGTCGCCAATGGTAGATAACAAGTTTACGCCAGCGCTGTTGCCACCGGTGATGTCGCTCTGTCGCTTGAAGATGTTGGAGAAATCGATAGTTCCAAAAGACTTGGCGGATCGCTTGCGCATGGAAGCATACACAGGGTGTTCCAGATCGGTGTTGAAGTTGAGTCCATCGGAATAGCAGGTGGCCGTGTCATTGCCGGCGTCCAATTCGCGCTTTAGCCCCTGGTGCATGAATCCGTCCTGCGTAGGGGCGACATCTGAGTCTCGCCAGACAACCATGTATTCGCTGCCAGGCTGTGCGCGTTCAATCTCGGGGTCCAAGCGATGGCGGGTGCGCAAGTAGTTGTGCGACGACTGAACGTGGTGGTGATCCCGGTCGACTGTGAAAGCACCCTCGAATAGCGGTGTCTTGCCATCCTGCGATACTAATACACGCGCCCAGCCGGCCCTCCGCCATCTATCCTGCTTCTTGTCTAAGCGCTTCACCCATGATGTGCCCTTGAAGACCTTGTGACTCCGGCGGTCCACCTCTTCAACACGCCGTACGCTTCCATCGGGCGCGAGGTGCGTGATGACAGCGCCCTCACCCAGGATGTTGTGATTCGGTTCCAGGCTAAACTTGACGTGCAGCTCGTCTCGGATGTGGAAGCTGAGGTCGAATTGTGAATAGGCGTGGACGCGGTGGTTGCCGGTGTGTATTGTCGCATTATTTACCTCTGACAGGGCTGATAGAGGGTTGCGAATGTTGCTGCTGGCCTCCGCTATGGGCGCGACAACGGCCAAGGCGGCAGAGAAGAAGGCAGAGAAGCGCATGGTGGCGCTGAGTTTAGGAGTTAGTCGTCGATCCGGAGAGGGGGTCCACGGCGCCGCTGTGTTGGAGTAGGGTACCGGCCAAATAATAGGAGAGGGAATGTCGTGAAGCAAAATAGATTAGCGTGATACTTGGGCTCGCAAAGGCGATGTAGCGAATGTGATGAAGAGCGACATGAGAGTCGGGAGTATGAGATGTGCCACTCGTCGCCAAGTGAGCGCAAGGCGGATGCAGCGGCGGAGGCGACTGGTTGCGTGGAGGCTTAGCCCTGGGTATGCTAGCAGGGCTGGGCAATGATGACCAAATAACAACGGCGTAGGGCAGAGGACAAGTACAGTACAGTACAGTACAGTACAGTACAGTACAGTGAAGTACAGTACAGTACAGTACTTTAGCTCGCCTGCGGCTATTCTTAGTCGCACTCGCTTTGCTTTGTCCAGCGCGTACAGAGGGGGGCACGAACGGATGGAACCCCTGCTAGTTCCCGAGCTGACAGAGCCAGTAGTATATTCTGTTACTTGGAGTTGAGCCAATTGGAAACTTGCTTGACTTACAGGGGTTCCATCCATTCGTGCCCCCCTCTGTATATAGTACTAAGTTAGTACGTTACGTTACGTGCTACTGTAGAATCACAACTTTCAAGGGACAGACAGACCTTCCATCCCCAACTTCTCTCAGCCTGCCTGCCCTACATTGATTGCCACAGCGACCGCTGACATGGATTTTCTTTTCCAGTGAAGAAGCATGTGTTGTCAGGCCTGTCTCCCCGCCCGCTTTTATCTTCACTGCTTCTTCTTCTCTTCTTCTGGAACCCGTACAGTCGTCCTATCGGCAATCTATGCACGCCAAGTCGTGTAATTACGCGGCCTCAGGGCTAAGTACAGGCCGTCTGTGTACATCTATCTTGTACATGTCGAAGAAAACTTAACCCACACAAAATGCCTCTGCCAACTTCAAGTCGTGGGGTCATTCCTGCTGTATGCGCTTGGCCTGTGTCTGTGGCGCCGTAGAGACATGTTGCCGCGGAGCGAGCATGTGTGCAGACGTAGAGATGCACGGAGTGCGTTACCCGTCCAACGTGAAGTATTCACAGCGACGATCATTGCTTTTATCAGATCACAGCCCTGTAATTGCATCTCGACCGTTGCTCCGCACGTTGCACAACTTCGGTATAAAGATACAGGACGTGGTCTTCTGACAGTCCACAAGCATGACAGCACATGTATTTGTGATACAGATATGGTCTACGCATCGGCCAACAATACAACGATTTGCGCGCCGTCAGCCACCCTTGTCTAAGACCCGTTTGAGGTGGCAAAGTGGCGGCGGTTGCCCTCATACCACAATGCAGAAAGGAGTGGTCATACCGGAGGTAAGTAAGGTCGGCTGCCAGTCCGTACCCACTTGACCGCAAACTTGTCACAACACAAGCATAGTCTTCCCACGCCATACCCTCTCGTGACGGACAGCTCTTACGCTTCTCGAGCCTGCTCATCGCCGGGCTGCGTCGTACCTTGGGCGGCCTGTCTCTCCGAGGACCGACTTGTTCTGCTGGAAAAAGGAGTGTCGCCATATCGTTCACGTCATTCGTGCTTGCAGTAAGACACGTTGAAGTCCGAGATTGCGCCCAAGGATGTGCGAGCGAGCGACGGCTACACGATAAGGGCGGCCGCATATGGAGTGTTGTGTTCAGCAGATAAAATGTTAGGTCTGGGGCAAAATTGTTCGCGTCGCGGTCCAATGCCCGCGTTTTGGGCACGTCTCCAGGCACCGCAACCGCACCCGCGACCGCAACGACCGCGTGTGGGCTGAATTGGCAAACAGCAGGCTGTTGAGGCGAGGTACGTCGAAGAGTATAAGCAATGCGCGTCATGATTCCTTGGGTTCACAACAGCCCACTTCATGGAAAGCTCAAGCGTAGTTGAAGGGCGTGATGGTCTTTGGTTCTAGGACGGAAATCGCTATAAATGCAAAAGAATGCGGTACCTCAGCAGAACATCCTTCACACAGAATCGTCGTTCCCTCATCTTCGAAACGCAGCTAGCACATCCCTAGGATCACAAGACGATCATGAGGATCCCCACCGCCAAAGCCGCCGCCATCGGCATGGCCATTTTCAATCTCACATACGCTCAGAATATGTCGTACGGCGCCGAAAACTTCCTCCAGAGTGACAACGTCACCGTCTGGCCGATCACTTTCCCGACCATCTACCACACCACCGTTGCTGGGAATTTGTTCCTGCCGTACAGCCTCGACCGCAGTATCGGTAACCCGGCCGTCGTCGTCAGCCACCCTATGGGCGCAGTGAAAGAACAGAGTGCCAACCTCTATGCTGCCGAAATGGCCGAGCAATGCTTCGTAGCAGTCTCGATCGACATTCCCTTTTTTGGCGGAAGTGAAGGATCCTCTCGAAATGCCGTCTTGCCGGACCTTTACTCGGAGGGCATCAGCGCTGCTGTTGACTATCTAGGCCTGCAGTCCTACATCGATCGTAGGCGCATCGGTGCCATTAGAATTTGTGGTAGTGGCAGTTTCGTCGTCAGCGCTGCAAAGATCGACTCGCGTATATCGGCTGTCACAACTTCCAGTATGTATGACATGGGTGCAGTAAACCGCAATGGACTGCGCCGGTCCCAGAACACAAGTGCACGCCAGGGTATCATCGCGCAAGCCGCGGAGCAGAGCTTGGTTGAAGCGGTCGGTGGCGACCTGGAATGGAGCATCGGCACACCTCTCCAGATCACGAATGCTTCCACTGCCATCGATCGCAATTCTTTGATTTTTATCGCACCTCGCGCGGCCTCTACACTCCGTCAAGCTCCTCACCGAACGTCACGACCGGACGCACTGTCACCAGCAACCTCAAGTTCATGAACTTCTACCCATACGACGATATCGACATGATCTCACCAAGGCCGTTGTTGTTCATTTCTGGAGACATGGCTCACTCCCGTGAATTTAGCATGGATGCTTACCTTCGCGCCGCGGAGCCCAAAGAGCTTCTGTGGGTGCCAGGCGCGAACCAAGTCGATCTCTATGACCGTGTGGACCTTATCCCGTTCGACAGGTTTTTGATTTCTTCCGAGTCAATCTAGCAGGCAACCAGGCTGGCAAATTGACAAATACCACGCAAACTTAAGATGAAATGGTGTGAAAAGAGTTGGAGAGGCGCACAGGAGGTGTCATAGACGAGGGCGACAGGCGGTTTCTCTGGACGAAGCTGCAGGATGAATTATGGTGAAAACTGGTGGCGTGTTCCTCACCTGTTCTCGGATCGGCTTAAGGTGTCCTTTGCGATTCCCAAACTACGATATAACATCAACGACTGCATTATGCAGTCTACTTCCGCGTCCGTGCTGTTAGTGGAATGAAAACATCAACAAAAGCCCGTGTGAGACTGGATGTATCGTAGTAAGCTAGGCGATTTTTAGATCGCGCACTCGCATGTTTTTGTTGCATAATGGTGGTTTTGCAGTCCAGACAAAGCCGGATAAAAACGGTAGGGTTGTTACTTATACTCACTTACTAGTAGCGTCGTTATAACACAAGCACAATCTTCCCACGCCCATATTCTCTCGTTGCAGACAACTCGTACGCCTCTCGCGACTGCCCGAATGGCATCGTCTTAGCCACCAGTCCTTTCATCCCTTTCGTCTCAACTGCAGCAGAGATTCGCTTCATGCTATTTCTAGATGGCTCCACGATGAAGAATTTCGCATGGACGCTTTCTCTTCCCGCAGAAAAATTCTTCTTCTTATGCTCTTCCACAAAGTTCCAGCTTGCTGAGTCCACTGAGACGAGATAGGCATCATCTCGCACAGTCTTCCAGCAGCTGGCGAGAACTTCACCTCCGGCCGTATCAATGACGACGTCGAACTTGTCTTGCGACTCCAGCTGGCCGTACTCAAAGACCTCAACTGCACCCATCGACCGCATGAACTCCCCATTCCGAGCATTAGAACTCGTCGCAGCGACGACGTGATTTCCAGCAGCAGCCGCAAACGCCACAACAAACATGCCGACACCGCCCGATGCGCCCGTAACAAGCACGCGCTTCGCCTGCTGCGCATTCACAGCCAATCCAGCGTGTACAAACAGCGCCTGATCTGCGGTTAGCGCGCTCAGCGGTAGCGCTGCAGCTGCCGCCCATGACAGAGACTTTGGTTTGAGGTTTGCTTCCTCAGTCGTGACCACAGCGTACTCAGCCCAAGCGCCCCCTCGAACTGCGTGCGTCATGCCGTAGACTTCATCGCCGGGCTTGATTTCACACGCGCGGGAATGCACGTCTGTGACAGTCCCGGCGAAGTCATTGCCCATATGCGCTGGTGGGTCGGCGTAGAGCTCGGGCCAGGTGAGGCTGTCGCGGATGACGGTTGTTGCTTTTATGCGGATGACTACTTGGATTGGCTGTAGAGCTTTCGGGATTGGAATATCTTTGAAGTGAATTGCTGATGCGGGCGCTGGGTTTGCTGCTGTGTAGGTTTGGCTATGTTGGGGTTTGTGTTGGATGCGCACGGCTTTCATGGTCATTCTGTGAGATGAGATCGTGGTGTGGATTAAAGTATCGTAGGCGGCGGAGGTTTGTTCAAGGGTGTGAGATTCTACTGAAGGTCACAGTTTGTGAGATTTACTCCAATTTAATGGATGAATTGCTTACATGTACACATGTGATACTCTGTTTTGTGATGCCGTAAGATGCGGGCGACGTCCTTAGCAGCCACGCCATCAGCATCTTCTCAAGCCCTACATCCTCCGTTCTTCCTATTTCTTCATATTACTCTCCTCCTCTCCTCCTATAACATATTAGGTTCTAGTACCAATCTACTAGAGTCCTTCTTCTATTGCTCTAAAGACTATGTAAATAGTTCTCAAAAGTGAAGACTAGAGTATATAATACTCTATAACTTGAATGCAACAGCTCTGCAAATTTAAGGCTTACTAGTACTAAAATACTTAATTTTGTAGACACTATAGGATTATTATTAGTATCTATTATTAAAGGTATAGAATACTATTTTAGAGCTATGCATTTTTCTTTACTTAAGTCTTAGCTTATGTCATAGGCGTGAGGCAGATCGTGCGGGAAGTAGGTATGGGAGCGTAATGGATCGGATACAGAGCTAACTACGGACTAGAGGCCAATCTTAATATTGGTCCTATCGATAGGATGTAGCTTAAGGAGCTACATATCAGTTGCAAAGTGCGAAGTCAGGAGTAAGCTGAAGCCTCAGCTTACCTTCTTGTCATATTAATTATAAATGCCTGAGGCAGAGTCACCCTAGTAGTGACTCTATCATGTGATCTCAGCTGGACTTCTGTATGTGCCATGGCTTGCTTGTGATACTACTTCTCTCAAAAGGGTCTATCTCCTGAGAGACAAATAAGCAAGGCTATTATTAGATGAATGGTGAGAGCAGCTTCTTACTATAATGACAGTAGAAGTTGTGAACTAACTTAGAGACATCTTCGAAGATTGTTTAAATAGACTTAAGAATCAGGTCATTGTATCTAATCTAATAGACAAAGTACTAGAAGCCTCGTCCTCTATAGCAGCAGTCAAGGACTTTAGCAATATCGTATTCAGGTGTATTTTCAATAAGGACAGGTAGGAGCAGTTTGAGGACTTGTCTAGGTAATGAGTCATTTGCAGCAAGGTATAGTTAGTCAATATCAAACACATTGTGTATTGTGAGATAGTTAGGCAAGTCAAATCAGTACATGTATGAGCCTAGAACTTCAGCAGTTAGGAATGAGCCTAAGTTCTTCTAATTGAGCTTCTTCTTTAGGCAGAGTGTTTTCAGATTCTTAGCATTTAGCTATATGAGTTGGCTTTTATCAAAGTATAAAGCAGTCGAGTAGGAACAATTAGCAGAGTCCTCTTGATAAGCTTGTACAAGGAGAGTCTGTTTGCAAAGGAATTTAAGGATTATAGATATATAGTCGATAAATGTATCAGCTTATTGGGCAGCTAGTATATTAGGAGTTTCAATCAGTTCGATACTAAGGCAAGGATAGTAACCATAGTTTGCAAAGAAGGGAGTCATTCTAGTAGTCTCAGATTTTATTAAGTTTGTAGAGAACTTAGTATATGGGAGCCAGTTTACTTAATCATCTTGAAGGTAGGATACATAAGTATAGAGGTATTATTCTAATACTGCATTCATTTGTTCAAACTGGCTATTGCCCTAACAGCAGTGCGCAATAGTTGACTTTGTATCAAACTAAAGTTGGTTTGATAGGTGTTCCCAGAATGAGTTCATAAAACGAATATTGTAGTTAGATATTACAGAAGTCAGGATACTATGCAAGCAATAAATCTCTCGAATGAATAGTCGAGCTACCTCTTTAGCACTATTAGTCATTAAGCAGGGAATGTAGTATCTCATCTTTGTAAGTTAATCAACAATTACAAGGATTGCATCAAATCTATTCGACTTTAGTAAATGCATAATAAAGTCAACAGATATATCTTGCTATAGGCATTCAGGTATTAGTAGTGATTTTAATAGGCCTTAGTGTCTATCATATTGTGGTTTTATTCTTCTGCAAGTTTGGCAGTTCTAAATGTAATAGCGCATATCAATATTTATTCCTTTTCAGTAGTAGCTTTAAGAGAATAGTTCGAATGTCTTAGCTCTACCTAGATGGCTAGCAGATGAGTAATTGTGATGCTATTGCAGGATTCTGATTCTTAACTCATTAGAATTAGGAATATAAATCTTTTTGTAGTAATAGAGGATTCCTTCTTAAACTTGGTATTAAGAGAGCTGTAAGAATGGGTGCCTATTCTTGCCTTGCTTGACTGTATATAGGACAGATAGTACATTCTTGTCCTTTTATGACTCTTGTCATATTGCTTCTTTAATCAAGAGAAGCAGATTAGGGCCTAGACTTAGTACATTTATAAGGTCTTGCTACTATAAAGCAGATTTTGTTGTCATTTCTGAATTTTCTAGCTCTTATGCATCTAATAGCATCAGTCTTGTCTGATTTAGCTTATTAAATTTCGAGATATTTGTGTCTAAAATTAGGTAGTATCTCGAGATTAGTTCTACAAAGTGAACTTTCTTCTGAGGAGGCTTCAGAATCTGTAGCAGAATTGGCAGTAAGTCGAGATTCTCTCTCTTAAGCATTATACAGCTCTAGTGTTCTAGTCTTTCCTAGAAAGATCTTCTGACCTCCTGATCAGTGCATTAGGCTTCTTGCTTTGTTTTCTAGATTAATATATAATCTTGAAGTTAAAGCATAAAAGGAATTCAGACTAATAGGCCTAGCAGTAATTCAATATCTTTATAGATATGAAGTATTCTAAATTGTAGTAGTTGAATAGGATAAGGATTAGGTTCTTAGAGCTCTTAAGTTCTGAGTGCCATTCTTTAAAACATTAAATAATTATAAGCAATTCTTTATTATAAATCTTATAATTATACTCAATAGAGGAGTATTTCTTTAAGAAAAAGGCAATAGGATAGAGGATATTCTCTTCATTATACTGCAAGATGTCACGGGCAAGCCGTGGCACGTACAGAAGTTCAGCTGAGGTCACGTGACAGGGTCGCCCGGGATGCGACCCTGCCTCAGGCATCCGGGATCGATAGATTGGAAAGTAAGCCGAGGCTTCGGCTTACTCCTGATTTCGCACTTCGCAACCAATACGTAGCTCCTTAAGCTACGTCCTGTCGATAGGACCAACATCAAGGTTAGCCTTCAGTCTGTAGTTAGCTCTGTATCCGATCCATTACGCTCCTATACCTATTCTCCGCACGATCCGCCTCACGCTTGTGACATTACGTAGCTCCTACCTTAGGTATAGAAGCCGAACGCCCGATTCCACTGTTTCTCCTAGATACAGTAGAAAATTTCCTCGAGAATGTGAACGATAATCCGGCCCTGTGGGTTGAGTACCTACGCAAAGCACACGACTTTATCTCGAACATTCCTACTATATAAGACTAAGGACACGAACTCGAAGAGCAACTTGCATCTCAAGACCTCTATGTGTCCGAATTAGAAGAGAGAGTCGCCTCTTTGACCCAGGACAATACCGCAAAATCCAGTATTATTGACTTCTAACACTATGAATCCGACCGCCTCTAGGAAAAGCTCCGATATACCGAAAGTGACTGCGACTGCATAGTTGCTTAGGCAATTATACTAGTATTGTCAACTCCTGTCTTCCCTACCCCGAACTACATAGCTAAGGCTATAGTAGATCCTACTACGCGAACGACTCCGATTACTCCTCCTACACCTTCCGAGCATTCTGTCCGATCTGATAAGCTGCCTAACCCCGATGTCTTTAAAGGCGACCGACACGACCTATATCGCTTCCTCTCCCAGGTTAGCTAGAAACTGAGGATTAACTACGATCGCTACCCGACTCCCGAATCCTATCTCGCCTATGTATCCTCGTAGCTCGCAGGTCCTGCTTATTCCTAGATACTACTGCATATCAATCGTGATAGAACCTGCTGCCTCTCTAACTACTCCGACATTCTTGGAATCCTTGAATGTGCCTATAGCGATCCGAACCGGATTAATAATGCTTAAACCGAACTCCTTCAGCTCTATCAAAAGAACTAAGAGTTTAGTACCTTCTTCGCCGAATTCTAACGCTTAGCTCTCGAGGGAGAGCTAGCTAACGATACTCTCTCGACTATCCTAGACAATGCTATCTCCCGAGAACTCCGCAGTATGCTTATGCATAACCCTCCTCTATCGAGAGATCTAAGCCACTTTGCGAAACACCTCTAAGACCTGGAAAACTGCTATAGATAGTATTCGACCCCTCTTATAACAACTCAGAACCCCTATATAACCCCGATTTCTCGAAACCCGATTTCTACTTAGCAAAACGTCATATCCTAGGCAGAACGTGTTAGCGACCCGATAGATACTAGTAACGTCCGACCTAAAACTGATAAGGAATGTGGCGCCTATTACCTCTACTACTAAACTGGACACCTCGCATGCGACTGCTCGCTCCTAAACCCTAGGAACCAATGCTATAATAGTAACGATAGCTAGAAATACCGGAACCAGAATATGAAGCCTCGGTCCCTGTCGCCCTTATAGTCTCCGACGAACTGCTATGCTGCTCTCTAGCTTACTACTAATAGACCTTCGACTCCGGCGTACGCCCTATTAGCAGCGTTCTACTCGGAAAATGGAGTAGGCCTGTAGAAAGACGTCTCCAGGCAGTAAGAACTAACGCATCTGCTACTAGATTATCCGCTCAATTGATGACTCGCCCTGATACCTCTCTCGCTAAGCCTGTTCGTATCTCGAACGTAGCTATTTACGGAATGCCTATCGAAAAGGAATTCACCTAAACCTCTGCGCCTATTATCGAAGTCTCGATAATCTAGGGCCAGAACCAGAAAGATACCTGTGCTCTTATAGACTCTAGTTACGAGGGTTACGCATTTATCGATTAGGATTACGCGAAGCAAGCTGGCCTCTCGCTGATTCCTATTGATCGATTGTTTCTATTATATAGCTATAATAGAGAAGACAAACACTCCTAAATCATCCGATACTATATACGCTGCGAACTAAAGAGTGGGACTTATATAGATAAGGACGCTGTCCTGTATACCACCCTGCTACTATATTATCCGATTATCTTAGGCCATCCGTAGCTTAAGAAGCACAATCTAATACCGAATTGGGCTAATAACGTTTAGGAATTTAACGACCCTTACTGTACGAAGCACTATAACCAGACTCCGACACCTACCCGACTCTAAGGACTCTGCGACGTTCTGAAGAAGTATATTCCGAATCTGAACAATCGGGATATCGCTACTATAAGCCTACGCGCGTGCTATGCATATACTAAGCGAGGATATAAGTTCGCTGCAATCACGATCGAAGACATCGACGAGGCCCTTAAGCAAGAGGGAGACGAGATTGCTATCCAACTACCTAATAAACTATAAGACTTTGCAGATGTCTTCTCACCTAAGAAGGCTAATAAGCTCCTACTGTATCGAAGTTACGACCACAAGATCAAGCTCATGTCTGATAAGAAACTACCATTTGGCCGAATCTATTTAATATCCTGCGACGAATTGATAATACTCTGTACTTAGCTCGATAAGAACCTAGCTAAAGGATTTATCCGCCCTAGCTCTTCGCACATAACCTCCCTAGTCCTTTTTGTTAAGAAACTAGGTAGAGGCCTCCGACTTTGTATAGATTACTGCGCTCTAAATGATATCTTAGCGAAGGACTATTACCTGCTACTACTAATTAAGGAGATGCTAAACAACCTTTAAGGAATAAAGTACTTCACGAAGATCGATATTATCTCGGCATTTAACAATGTCCGTATGAAGGAAGGACACGAGCACCTTACTGCCTTCCTTACCTATTTCGGCCTCTTCGAATCGTTAGTTATGCTGTTCGGGCTGACTAGCACTCTAGCTACGTTCCAGAGGTTTATAAACGACTCGCTCCGCGAATACCTTGATTAGTTTTATTCTGCGTACCTCGACGATATCCTGATCTATAGTAGAACGAAAGAAGAGCATATAGACTACGTCCGGAAAGTACTCGAACGACTCCGATCTATAGGCCTCTTTGCTAAGCTTTCGAAATGCGAGTTCTTTGTTACTAAAACGAAGTTCCTCGGCCTAATTATAGGCTAAGACGGATTCAAGATAGACCTAGAGAAAGTCAAGACTATCCTTGAATAGGAGACTCCGAGGTCTACTACTGATGTCCTCTAATTCAACGGTTTCTATAATTTCTATTAACAGTTTATCTGTAACTACTCGAAAATCGTTATACTGCTTATTAACTTTACGAAGAAGAACGCCCTATTCAACTAGACTCGATCCTATAAGGATGCCTTCTAGTTGCTTAAGACTACTGTTGCCTCTGCCCTGACTCTCCGACCTTTCGACTAGACTAAGCAAGTAGTCGTCGAAACCAATACTTCGGACTTTGTTTCTGCTAGAGTTCTATCGCAGTACGACGAAGAGAACATTCTCTGCCCTGTTGCCTTCTTCTCGAAGAAATACTTGTCTGTTGAATATAATTACGAGATCTATAATAAGGAACTCCTCGCGATTATCTAATGCTTCGAAGAATAGCGCCCAGAGCTTAAAGGCTCTAAGAACCCGATCCTTATCCTATCCGACCATCGCAACTTAGAATATTTTATGTCTACAAAGATGTTAAATCGCTGTTAGGCCTATTGGTCTGAATTCCTCTCGCGCTTTAACTTCAAGATTATGTACTAACCTGGAAAACAAGGCGAGAAGCCTAATACACTAACCAGGAGGTTAGAAGATCTTCCTAAAGAGGGGGATAAAAGACTAGAACACCAGAGCTGTACAATACTAAAGAGAGAGAATCTCGACTTACTGCCAACCCTGCTACAGACTCCCGAACCCACTTAGAGAAAAGTTCACTTCGCAGATCAGATCTCGAGTTACTACCTGACTTTAGATAGCAACATCTTAAGAAGCAACGAACCAATCCGGACAAGACCTATACTGTTAGATCCGCAAGAACTAGGAGATTCAGAAACGACAATAAAACCTCTATCGCAGCAACAAGATCTATCGAAATCTATAAACGTACTAAGTCTAAGCCCCGAACTGCTTCTACTGATTAAAGAAGCGATACGAAAAGAGTTGTAGAATGACGAGAATGTGTTCTCCGTCATACAAGTAGTCGAACAAGGCAGGAACAGATACCCGTTCTTGCAGCTATCCTAATGCTAAGTTCAAGAAGGAATCCTCTATTACTGCGAAAAGATTTATGTTCCTAATTCCGACGAGTTAAGGATCAGAATCCTGTAACAGCATTATGATCACCCATCTGCAGGCTATTTAGGTAGAGCTAAGACGTTCGAGCTACTCTCTCGAAGCTACTACTAGAAAGGAATGAACACTGACACGCGCTGTTATATCTAGAACTGCTAAACTTGCGGAAGAACGAAACCACGACACAATAGACATCAAGGCCTTTTACAACTGCTACTGATACCCGAACGGCTGTAGTAGGACATATCTGTTAACTTCATTATGCACTTGCCGAAGTCGAATAGATTCAACGCAATCCTCGTAGTTGTCAATCGACTTACGAAGATGAGACACTATATTCCCTGCCTGATAACCGATAGTGCTGAAGAGGTAGCCCAACTATTCGTTCGAGAAATCTACCATTTATACAGTGTCCCGATATCTGTTGTGTCCGACCGCGATATCCGATTTGTGAATTCATTCTAGGAACACCTTTCGAATCGACTTTAGTTCGACACAAAGCTGACTATTGCACATCGCCCTTAAGGCGACAGCCAAACCGAACGAATGAACGCAGTATTAGAATAACACCTCTGCGCCTATGTGTCCTACCTACAAGACGATTAGGTAGACTGGCTCCCGTTTGCCGAGTTCTCCGTAAACTCGATAAAATCTGAGACAATAGGAATGACTCCCTTCTTCGCAAACTACAGTTACCATCCCCGTCTTGGTGTTGAACCAATTGATGCCCCTGATACGCCTGCCGCTCGATAAGCTAACTCATTCGTCGACTATATGACTATGATCCTTGAGTTCCTCTGTGAACAGACCCTCCTTACACAAGCTCGTTACGAAGACTCTGCTAATCGTACCCGTATAACCGCTCCGCGCTTTAACAAAGGTCAACTTGTATAGCTAAATGCTAAGAACCTAAAGATACTCCGTCCGAAAAAGAAACTCGACTAGAAGAACTTAGGGCTATTTCCGATTGCCGAAGTTCTAGGCCCGTATACGTACCGACTCGACCTTCCCGACTCGCTTACAATACACGATGTGTTCAATATCGATCAGTTGTACCTCGCCGCTAACGATCCGCTTCCCAGCCAGATTCTTGAACCTCCTCCGCCTATCCTAGTTGAGAACATGCCCGAGTACGAAGTCGCCGAGGTCCTCGACTGCTGCTGTAGAGGACGTGGGTTCTAGTACCTTGTCCGCTGGACTAGATACGATGACCCGACGCTTGAATCGGCCCGAACGATCTTTGAGGACGTTCCTGAGCTAGTTCACAACTTCTACTGTCGTTACAGTGAGAAACTGCTCCCGCCGTTCGTCCGATAATAGCCTCGCTTGTTTGTCTCTCAGGAGATCGACCCTTAAGAGGGGAGTAGTGTCATGGGCAAGCTGTAGCACGTACAGAAGTTCAGCTAAGGTCACGTGACAGGGTCGCCCGGGATGCGACTCTGCCTCAGGCATCCGGGATCGATAGATTGGAAAGTAAGCCGAGGCTTCGGCTTACTCCTGATTTCGCACTTCGCAACCAATACGTAGCTCCTTAAGCTACGTCCTGTCGATAGGACTAACATCAAGGTTGGCCTTCAGTCTGTAGTTAGCTCTGTATCCGATCCGTTACGCTCCCATACCTATTCTCCGCACGATCCGCCTCACGCCCGTGACACAAGAGAACTCTAGCAGAGATGAAGTTAGAAGCATCAGTTTTAACAACTACTTACTTAGTGTAGTTAAAAGGTTAGAGAGTTAGAGCAGGAGCAATAGTAGTCTTAAGCAACTAGAAGGCATCCTTGTAGGATTGAATCTAATTAAATGAGGCATTCTTCTTTGTAAGGTTGATAAGCAGTGTAATAATTTTCAAGTAGTTATAAATAAATTATTAGTAGAAATTACAGAAACTATTGAATTAAAGGACATCAGTAGCAGACCTTAGAGTCTCCTATTTAAGAATAGTCTTGACTTTCTCTGAATCCATCTTGAATCTATCTCGGCCTATAATTAGGCTAAGGAACTTTGTTTTAATTACAAAGAACTCGCATTTTAAAAGCTTAGCAAAGAGGCCTACAGATTGGAGGCATTTGAGTACTTTTTAGATATAGTCAATATGTTCTTCTTTTATTCTACTATAGATCAGAATATCGTCAAAATATGCTAAATAGAACTAGTCGAGGTATTTGCAGAGCAAGTTGTTTATAAACTTCTGAAATATAGTAGGAGCACTAGTTAGTCCAAATAGCATAACTAGCAATTCAAAGAAGCCAAAGCAGATAAGGAAGGCTGTAAGGTGTTTGTGCCCTTCCTTCATGCAGATATTATTGAATGTTAAGATAATGTCGATCTTTGTGAAGTACTTCATTCCTTCGAGGTTGTTCAGCATCTCTTTAATCAATAGGAGCAGGTATCTATCTTTTGCTAAGATGTCATTCAGTGCACATGTAATGGTCAACCATACAAGGAATGGCAGAATAGCTATCTCTGCGTACGGCGGAGCGGTCAGCTGAGCTATAGCTAACTGCCCCGCATTGTACGTTTCCTCATATATGCAGCGTGCCCGCTACGTAAGGAAAGCAGCAGCTTTCAGTCTCTGTATCTCCTTCTCTTTTGGTAGAAGGACGATCTACTATACGCTGCCTACAACCCTTGATAGTCGTATATACTTTTGAACCCTATGCGATATCGAATATTACAATTCTGAAAGCTCACTAACTGGTAGCAGCGTATAGCAGATCATAGAATCTGAAGCACTAATGCAGGACGCCTGCGACGTGTCTGCTATAGACACGCTATCAAGAGAGCAATAACTCTATGAGCTGCATAACGAGCAAGACTGCCTAGAATGCGAACGAGTCTTAAGGGAACAAGAACAGTGTCCGTAGATCGGATTATAGCTACAAGAAGAGCTAGCTAAATTGTATAACGTCACTGTAGGGGAGTTGGGCCAGTAGGGGATTTCGGCCAGGCCCGCGCGCTAGTTTCGCGTCAAAACTGATTTTTCACGCGATATGCTTTTTTCCTTCTTTATTATGCCTACCTATTCCGAAGATACGCTTACTACTGCCTTAACGGCTTACTGTAACAGCGAGTATTCTTCGATTCGGAAGTGTGCTTATGTGTTTAATATCCCGCGTACTATGTTATCTTACTAGCTTTCGAATCAAACTTCGTACATAAAATCATATGAATCGCAACAAATACTCTTAGCTACTAAAGAGAGGACTCTTTTTAAAGCGATTATTCGACTTTCTAAGTCGGAGTGTCCTCTTACTCTCCTATTAACGAGAGATCTCGCTAAAGAAATCCGACTTTACTGCTTCTGCCTAACCTCGACTCCGACTTCTTACCCTCCTATTAGTAAATAGTGGATCGATAGGTTCCGTAATCGATATCCTGAACTAAAGATAGTCTACTCTCGAGCCCTAGATACAAGCCGCTTCGAAGGAGTTACTTATCCGATTATAAATGCCTACTTTGATGCCCTTATCGACCTTTTCCTTAAGAACTCCTACCCTTCTAATGCGATCTTTAACATCGACGAGACCGGCTTCGCCCTTAGTACTACTTTACCTTTAAAGGTACTTATAAGAAGAGGGGACACTATAGTGTTTAAGAAGATCAGCAGAAGGCAAGAGTGGATAATAGCGATCGAATGTATTAGAGCTTTAGGAGTCGTATTACTTCTGCTTCTTATCTTTAAGGCGAAATATACGAATACTGCATGGATACTAGCCTCTACGCCCAAAAACTGGAAGTTCTTAACGTCGACTAGTAGGTAGACATCCGATAATCACGCTTACGAGTGGTTAATAACCTTATTCGAACCCGAAACATACTGAAATAATAGAAAGTGAAGGCTATTACTTCTCGATGGACACGGATCTCACCTTATAGCGAGGTTTATCGCCTTTTGCCTCGATAAGAATATCGACCTTGTAGTACTACTGCTACATACTTCGCATATCTTACAGCCTCTCAATATCAGCGTATTTAGCCCTCTAAAGCGGGCTTTATCGGCTGAAATCGAGAAACTGTTCTGCTTAGATACTCGATATATACCCTGAATCGAGTGGATAGAGGCCTATATAATAGCTAGGGCTAGGGCTTTTACGACTAGGAATGTCGAATCGTCGTTTCGGGCATCTAGTATCTATCTGCTTAGCCTGATTACTATCCTCTCGACTCTCCGAATGCCTACCCCTACCTCCTAGGTGATGCTGCTGCCTATTACGACCCCGAATGACCTAGACTGCTCCCTACTAGCTAGTTCGCTGCTAAAGGGTACGGAGTTATAGGAGGCGACTTCGCTAGTTAACTCGATCGTTCATTCTTCTACTCTCGAGACTCCTATAAAGCAGTATATCGAGCGATCGGGGTTAGCTCTCGAAAGGACAACCTCGGAGAATACTCTCTTATGGAGGGAGAACACTGAGTTTAGAGAGCTATTACGAGTACGTAAGGAATATAAGAAAGGGAAGCGCGTCGTAGTTAAGAGTAAATTCGTCTTTAATACGAAGGAAATCCTCGAACTCGTAGAGGAAGCAGAAGCAGAGGCATTAAAGAGAAAGTCGAAGAAGAGACGAACAACGAGGTCTATAACTCCCGAAATCGAGGACGAGGAAGAGGAAGGTATTGAGGAGAGTATATACGAGAGCGAGAGTGATTGTATTATCGTAGCGAGTAGTAGATCGCATCCGAGGTAGAGAAGCTAAAATTCTGGCCGAAATCCCCTACTGGCCCAACTCCCCTACAGTGACGTTATACAAGTTGCAGCACTAGCGCAGCAAGCCTGCAGAGGGGTAGCTGTAGAAACGCTATCTTTACACCTAACTCTATCTATTATAACAGATGTAGTAGACTTAGTTAACTCGGCTTCCTAGGCTGGCACCTGCTTTGCATATGCAATAGGCTCGAAGCATAGGCGCTTTAAAGACTTAGAACCCTTCAAGGGCAGAACCTTAAAGGAGGCGACAATCTTCATCTCCTCACTAAAGGTGATCTTTGAGATTGATCTAGTGATGTATGAAACAGAGCAAGAGAAAGTCCTCTTTGTAAGCACCTAGCTTATAGAGGAACCTTGCGCACTATAGAGCTATACTACTAGTATAGCTCCGCCTCTGACCTACACCTTTAAGGACTTCGAAGGGTTTATTTACAACTACATTACAGACCTAATTAATAGAAGTCTCAATATAGGCTAGAGCTATAAGGAAGCGCATTAGAAGGAAGGCAAAAGTATAACCAACTTTGCTATGTATCTAACGATGCTAGAGGACTAGTTCTATAAGTCCTACACGGAGGTGCAGTGCACTCACTATCTGCTAAACAAGCTTCAGCCTAGCCTGAGGGAGGCTATTACTCTAAGAGCTGATATTCCACTGAACTGCTGCGACCTAGTCGCAATGGCCTAGTGTATTAAGAACATAGCCAAGGGAAGAGGCAATAGCAGGACAGTCGTTAACAAGGCAGTCTAGAAGGACTACTATAACAGTCGCACTGCGCCTAAGAGGCGAAGGGAGCAGAGAAGCTCCTAGCACAAGCAGCTATTGTCTACCGATTACAAGCGATTAGAGCCTACTAGCACGAAGCTAGATCTATCACATATTGTTTGCTATAACTATAGGAAGAAGAGGCATTATAAGACGAATTGTACCTTAGCCCCCTAAGGCGGCTCTACAGTGTATGTATAGTATAAGATTAGCGTGCCTAACAAGCACCAGCTAGGCCTACCTACTATTCGTCAAGAAGTGATGAAAAAAGGCAGAGGTCGAGGGAAGGCTCACTCCTCGACCTAAAAACCTATATAGAGCACTCCTACGCGCCACTATACTATAGTATAGCAGGCCCTAAAACAGGCTATAAGAGAGCTACTAAGTTCCTATTAGATGATGCTGCTGATTGTAATCTTATTGCACAAAGGCTTATCTAAGAGCTTGATATAATACCCTTAGAAGGTGCTAAGCTGCTAAGTATAAAGAGTTTCTAGGGTAGGAAGGCATACATCTATAGGGCGCATGTGTTGCGCATCCGCCTCACCGACTTATTAGATATAGTAAAGGAGACAGTTGGGACTTTCTATGCAATAGATTTCCTAGGGCTAGATGTGATCCTTAGCTAGCTATAGTACTATATGCAAGGAATCGTCACAGATTCGTTCACAAATTAGTAGAGGTATAGCCTCGATGTAGGAGATACTCGAGTGCTTATGCAGAAGGCATTCAATAAGCTTAACTGCTGCGGAGCCTTATCGCAGGCGCTATAGATCTGCATCACTTCTGCTAAAGAGCTGGACAGCATTTTAGCAGAACCAGGGATAGAACCAATCCCTAATTGTGTACGTGACTTTGAGGACATCTTTAAGAGCGATACTCTTAAGATGTAGTCGAGAGTAGCTAAGGCTTCGTATGCGATTAATTTAAAGCCTAGAACAGTACTGCTGTTCCAGCCTCTAAGGAATCTCTCAGCTACAGAGCTAGCAGCCCTAAGAGACTACTTCAGCACTGCAGAGACGAATAGTTAGATATACTATAGCGTATCCGAGGCCGGTGCTCTAATCCTCTTTACATGAAAGAAGGATAGTAGCTTATCCCTTTGTATTGATTATTATAGATTGAACAATATCATAGTGAAGGACAGATGTCCTTTACCTCTCATCAGTAAGACACTAGACTATTTAAGCAGTGCGAAAGTGTTTACTGCTCTTGATCTAAAGGATGTCTACTATAGAATCCCGATTAAGAGGAGAGACGAGTAGAAGACTGCATTTCGCACTCGCTACAGACACTTTAAGTACATAGTGATGCCCTTTAGCTTAACTAATACTCCTACCACATTTCAAGCCTATATCAATAGAGCATTAGCAGGCTACCTTAATAAGTTCTGCATTGTCTATTTAGACGATATTCTGATCTATAGTAAGGATGTAGAGGAACATACGAAGCACCTCCAACTCATATTAGAAAGGCTTCAGAAATATGCCCTCTATGCGAACTAGAAGAAGTGCTACTTCTTTATAGACTCAGTAGAGTTCCTAGGATTTGTTATAGGAAGCGAAAGCATGTCAATAGACTTACAGAGGGTCGATACTATTGCAGCATAGCTGCAGCCTACTACCTATAAAGAAGTGCAACAGTTCCTTAGGTTCGCCAACTTCTATAGGTATTTCATATAAGGCTACTCCTATATTGCACAGCCATTAACATTATTACTAAAGGGGTCTGTAAATGGTAGTGTGGCTGTGTAGGTCGAGAAGTGAATATGAAGCCTGAAGTTCATACAGCCATGAAAAACAATCTTGACCCATGGGTCGAGAAAGATTCAAGGTAGTACACTGAACCTCAGAACAACTATAACAGTACCAGAGTCACAATAGTCAAGTGGGAGAGCAGACTGTGTTTTTGGTGACCTCTGATTGTTATTGTTGCTACACGCAAAGCGTGTAACTCCGATTTTATCTCTGAAAAACAAAACTCATCTCTGTATCTGAAAACAAGGTGTTGCTGGTCTTCGCCCTTCAGGCAGTCAACAGCTAATATAGCTGTCTCCCACCCTTCGCTTTAAACCCTGTCACGTGTTGACTATGTGACTACAGAACGCTCATACAAGA
Organism: Cladosporium cucumerinum; assembly: GCA_023634325.1. NCBI lineage: Eukaryota > Fungi > Ascomycota > Dothideomycetes > Cladosporiales > Cladosporiaceae > Cladosporium > Cladosporium cucumerinum. Next base: position 1,951,392 of record JALDQA010000007.1, read on the forward strand.
ACCCAGAGCCTTATGCTTAAGACCTGTACCAAATCCCATCCTGATGTCGTACCCCACGACAGTAGAAAGCTAGGGCCTCTCTAGCTTAATGATAAGGCAGCAGACACATTTCGTACCCTCTGCACAGCCTTTATAGAGGCATCAGTGTTAGTCCACTATGACTCCGATGCAGCTATAAAAGTTGAGACTAATGCGTCCAACTTTGCGTGCTCTAGCATACTGTTACAGTTATAGAGCATTAGCGGAGAGAATCCCTAATAGCACTCTGTGGCATTCTAGTCGAGGAAGTTTATCCCTATAGAACAGAACTACGAGACCTACGACTAGGAGATGCTAGCTATTGTAGGTGCCTTTAAGCATTAGCAGCACTATCTCGAAGGCGCAGTATATGCAGTGCGAGTGCTAATAGATCACAGTAACCTCAAAGGTTTTATAATGCTAAAACAGCTGAATAGAAGGCAAGCAAGGTAGGCTACTTTCTTAGTAGCATTCGACTTTAAGATCGAACACTGTCCTAGAAAGACAAATTTAGCAGATGCACTATCGCGAAGGCCTAACTATGCAACTGCAGCAGATACATCTAGTGGCCTGATACTAACACTCCAGGCCAAGCTCAAGCGTTAGGTGAACAGTCCTAGGGAAGAGCACAGGGTTTTAGTATCCAGGATTGTTATAATAGGAACCCAGGCTCAGAACTAGGGCTGCAGTGTAGATATATAGCTATAGCTATATTGCGAACTAATATGTATCCTCCTACGCGTAGTAGCAGTATCAATTACAAGGGGCGAACAGCCTTTTGAACCAGCAATATTGAATATTGTCGATATAATTGCTCTTCTATAGTCAACCTATAAAGAATGGGTAGATCGATTGCTAAATGCGCCTTGTAAATGCAGCAGCATTGCTATATACATACAATAGAATAGACTCGTATATAGGGCTGATACTCTGTGTATCCCAGAAGATGCAGCACTGAGAGCAGAGCTGATCAGAATGCACTATAACGACCCTCTAGCAGGTCATTTTGGTACTAGTAAGACTATAAGCCTAATCTGCTATAAATACTAGTAGCCACGAATCGACAAAGATGTGAAAGAATACACCTCGACCTATAGCATGTATTAGAGAACATATGTATAGCGACATCGCTCCTATAGTACTATGCAACTACGACTAGTACCAGGTAGTCCATTCTAAGAAGTGTCTATAGACTTTATTATTAATCTGCTGCTAAGCAGCCTCAATAGATACGTGTATGACTCTATCCTAGTAGTAGTTAACAGATACACAAAGACAGTAAGGTATATTCCTTATAATAAGACATGCACTGCTAAGAAGCTAGCATCATTGTTCTACAAAGAGATAATCTGCTGCTATAGAATACCTAAAGGGATTGTCTTAGACTATAGATCAGTATTTACAAGTATATACTAGTCTAGTTTCTGTTACAAGGCGCATATAAAGCAGCGCCTTAGTATAGCCTTCTATCCACAAACGGATGGGCAAATAGAAAGGCAAAACCAGATATTAGAGCAATACCTCAGATGCTACTACTCAGAGCACCAGCAAGACTAGTCAGAACTGCTTCCTATAGCAGAGTTTGCAAGTAACAACTCTATATCAGCAATACTGCGCGTCAGCCCTATATACGCCCTAATAGGATACAATCCTTTATTATATGCTGACTAGACTCGAGTTGAGTCTGCAGAAGGGGAGGTACTAGCAGCAGAAGAACATGTATAGCGCCTATATAGTGAATGCGAGGTGCTAGAGCAGTATTGGTAACGCGCACAAGAATAGCAAGCTAAGGCTTATAACAAAAACTATACAGCAAAGCCCTTCAAGGTAGGCGACTTAGTGCTGTTATTGCTAAAGAATCTCAGCATCAGAGCACCCTTAAGGAAGCTGGCTGTAAGGCGACAGGGCCCTTATTGGATTACCGATGTTATAGGCGCATAGGCGTATCAACTAGCCCTACTAAAGGAAATGTCGAGAATACACAATATATTCCACGTGTCCTTATTAGAGCTGTAGCATGCCTATAGCAGATGCGACGAGCTGCTAACCCCAATATAACTAGATAAGAAAAGTGAACCCGAGTGGGAGGTAGAGGAAATCCTCGACTCCTGTACGCATAATAGTGTTAGAGAGTACCTGGTGAAATGGGCAGGATAGTCATCGTCCTATAACGAGTAGGAGCCAGAGGAGTATCTTAGAGGTGCACTAAAGGCGCTAGCGGCTTACTAAGCCTTAGCAACAGCTCCAAAGCAGTATCGCTATAAAGCTAATGTCACTCTATAAAACTCGCATTAGCACAATCATCCTATGAATTTTGAATATATAGGAACCTAATGAGAAAAGAAAAGAAAGGAACAGGGCTAGCGCCTAAACAACCAATAGTACTGCTATAGCGACAACAACATATACCCTCTACTCTAAGGATTCATACGCGATTATACCCTACTAGGTATCACTCATCGACTAAGGAGGCTCTAGGCACCTGACTGCGGATAGTATTAGCAGCTGTTATATCTAAAGATCGAAGATTAGGGTGACGAACACTTAGAGAGCTCAAGGACAGTAAGCGTGCTAAGGAATATAGCAGAAGAAGGGAAAAAGGGAGTAAGGGGTTGTTTATACCTAGAGCTTCCTCTTTAGCCTCCTCCTCCTTGCCCTCCGCATCGACAGGAGCAGCAGGTAAGGTGCTATAGTGCGAGTGCTGAGCAGGGCCAGTATTATTGCCAATGTCGAACATTGGATTAGTAATAGTCGACTAGCAGTCGAACCTGCTAGTGACGCGGTCGAGGGTCCTCCTATAGGCGATAGCAAGGCCGCTATTGCTATTACCAGCATTAGTAAGGCTTACAAGGGAACCTTTCACAAACTATAGGAGGTCAGTATAAGCAACAGAAGCATAGCAGAGGTGATACGTACTAGAGCACCTATATCTACAAGGGACTCTCTAATAGTAACAAGGCGCTAAACCTGTGTAACCAGAGCATTATTGTTACTAAATGCCCTAGAAGCACTAGTAGCCCTCTTACGAGGAGTCGCCTCTCTATAGATGCACTAGGTGCGCAATGATTGAAGGCACAAAAGGCAGACATGAACTTGTCATTGCTGTCCTAGAAAAGCCTGTAGGCATACAGCATCTCCTCCTCGCTAATAGTGCGCTAGTGCTCCTCCTACTTAAGCCAGGCGCAGATAGTATTGTTAAGAAGAGGGAATAGGCTACTATAGCTGGCTGGGCTGATCTAAAGGCATTTGCTATTGGCTTTAGTATAGTAGTCACAGCAGTATGGCTAGAAAGGGTTAGAGTTGCTGCTAGTGTAGGTATAGCCTGTAATGTGTGTCAGTATAGTAGGTGCAGCTAATACAGATATAGGGAGTATACTCACTATTGCTGAGGTAGACAGTATAACGCTCACAGACCTCCCAAATGAGGCAAGTGTTAGTGATAATCTGACAGTCCTCTAGGTCGACATTCACAGAGCGCCTAATGATCTCTTTAGCAGCCTTAGCTGCCCTAGCACCCTTAGACTTAGGAATCTTGCACTATAGGCCTACAAGGGTAGCACTACAGATGCGATCCTCCTTAGTAGAGGAGTTCTTGCCTCTAGCCTTTAACTTAGCAGGCCTAGCAGACAGACTATCTAGGGAGGGCTCGGGGTGGCTAGGCCTAACCATCACACCTTCCTTATCCTCCTCTACAGGCTCGAACTCACTATTATCATTGTTGCTGCCCTCCTCTTGCTCGTTGTCCTAAGGCGAATCCGCCTTAGTGACAATACAGGCGCGCTTGTGCACTAGCTCCTTAGCAGCTCTGCTAATAGCCGACTTCCTCTTGCTAGCAGTCTTTCCTAACGTTCTAGGAGTTATCAGAGGCAGTATAGTCTTACTGTCAGCACTATTAGCCTTATCGTCAGTGATAACAGTAGGCTGCAGTGCTGTAGCAGGTTCGCTATACTCCTCCTATATAGTATGCTTAAGAGCGAGTGTAGCCTTACATTTCGCTTAAGCAGCAGCCTTCTTCCTGGACTTGTTAAGGGTCGACTTAGGAAGCATGTTCGTAGATGGTTTTTATTATAAGTAGTACAGTAGTATAGAGGAGGTGTAGAGGTTGGATATCAAGAGATTGAAGGGTTGTATAGATAAAAGAAAAATTCTTGACAATGTATTTAATCTGGCATAGCAAAATATCGCTCACACCAAACATATAACTCACCCCTAAAGCAGCATTGCTAAGCAACTGCTACATCAATAACAACATATCAACACTTTCACTTTCACAAAAAGCGAAGAGATGCTGATATACTCGCAGATAGTACCTGCGAGTTGCAGGACAAACCCATATTAGCTACATAGCAAAGCGAGAAGAATTGAGAGAGTTAGACTAACATAAAGTGAAGCTAAGCACTAGGGTCACGTAGCAGCTATGCTACTGTAATACTGCTGCTATAGTGCTACAGCCTTATAGCAGTGTTACTGCTACAGAACAATATGAGGCTGGGACATCCTCCCTAGGAGAGGGAGCAATTATAATGGTCAACCATACAAGGAATGGCAGAATAGCTATCTCTGCATACGGCGGAGCGGTCAGCTGAGCTATAGCTAACTGCCCCGCATTGTATATTTCCTCATATATGCAGCATGCCCGCTGCGTAAGGAAAGCGGCAGCTTTCAGTCTCTATGTCTCCTTCTCTTTTGGTAGAAGGACGATCTACTATACGCTGCCTACAACCCTTGATAGTCGTATATACTTTTGAACCCTATGCGATATCGAATATTACAGCACAGTAATCTATACAAAGTTAGAAGCCTCTACCTGGTTTCTTAATGAAAAGGACTAAAGAGGTGATATATGACAAACTTATTCAGATAAAGCCTTTTGCTAGATTCTCATTAAGTTAAGTACAGAGTGTCTGTAGCTCTTCTTAAAACATTGAATATATCCTTCCGAATAGTAATTTCTTATCAAATATAAGCTTGATCTTATAATTGTAGCTTTAATGCAGTAGTAGCTTATTAGCCTTCTTTAGCAAGAAGATATTTACAAAGTCTTATAATTCTATAGATAGCTGGATAGCAATTTTATCTCCCTTTTGCTTTAGGGTTTTATCAATATCTTCAAGAGTAGCTATTGAGATCTGGTATCCTTATCTAGCATATGCATAATACGTGCATAGGCTTATAGTAGTAATATCTCGATAGTTCAGGTCTAGAATATACTTCTTTGGGACATTGCAGAGTACTTAGAGTTAGGGGGGTATTAGAGTCTGATTGCAGTGCTTTGTACAGTAGGGATTATTAAATCCTCAAATATTGTTAGCCCAATTTAGTGTTGGATTGTGCTTCTTGAGCTACAGATGGCCTAAGATAATCGGATAATGCAGTAGTAGAGTGGTATACAGGACAGCATCCTTATTTATATAAGTCCTACTCTTCAGTTTGTAGCATATGTAGTATTAGATGATTCAGGAGTACTTATCTTCTCTATTGTAGCTATTGTCGTGGGGTACGACATCAGGATGGGATTTGGTACAGGTCTTAAGCATAAGGCTCTAGGTTCTTATATGAGTATTCTGTAGTCATATAGTCAACATGTGACAGGATTCAAAGCGAAAGGTGGGAGATAGCTACATTAGCTGTCAACTGCCTGAAGGGCGAAGACCAGCGACACCTTGTTTTTCAGATACAGAGATGAGTTTTGTTTTTTAGAGATAAAATTAGAGTTACATGCTTTGTATATAGCAATAATGACATTCAGAGGTCACCAAAAACACAGTCTGCCCTCCCACTTGACTATTGTGACTCTAGTACTATTATGGTTGTTCTGAGGTTCAGCATACTATCTTAAATCTTTCTCGACCTATAGGTCGAGATTGTTTTTATGGCTGTATGAACTTTAGGCTTTATATTGACTTCTCGACCTATATAGCCACATATTTGGTGCTGCTTCTATAGACCGACCTTGCCTTCTGAAACAATACGACTTGAACAATACATCATAGAATAAGCAGAACGACATTAACTATAGATACAATACAGCGAGGGACGAGGCCAGAAAAGGGGGGCATCCCTTTGACCCTGATAGTAGGAGCTTTTGAAACCCTACAAATTTTAAGGAAGCTCTAACCAACATGAGTTACTATAGGAAAAGGCAATAAGAGCCTTAGCACTAGGAGCTACTAATAACAGCTCGAAAAGGAATCTGAATAGCAATCCAGATTTACTCCCTATTTCAGATTATGCAGATGATAGCTGTATAGATCCCAGTAGTCACAATCTTAATCAGTATGACTTACCTATTTCAGCAGTCAGCTACTAGAAGAAAATGCCTTTAAGACAGGCATATAACAGCAGTGCAACAGTCCATATTTCGAGGAAGAGGACAGCAATAACAACAGAGCCGATAAAAACATTCACGAAAACCAGCATATAGGAATAGCCTATACAATTAGCAGTCAAATACAGTGCAATACCTAAGGATTTAGAGAAGGCGTATGCCTGAGACTAAGTCCACCTTTCTTTCTATTTGTTATTCTTGTCTTTTTATTATACTATAGATAGGAGGAAGAGGACTATCTGCAATCATAGCAGACTAGGACTTTCTTCCTTCTGCTCTATCTAGATTTATGCTATAGGCTATAAAGGGTATTACACTTAATAGGATCCCTCTCGACCCGACTCAGCAGGCCCAAACAACTGAGTCACAGCCTTCCTAATGATATAGAGAGAGAACTCCTTCGATATCTTACTTGCAGAGCTTTATAGCAATTTAGCTACTTCCTGCTCCGAGGTCTCTTAAGTCTCTAACCTTCGATGGTTACAACTTGTCGACTTTCCTTCGAGAATATACACGGCTTTGCAAAAGATATCAAGTATCTGATAAGAGAGCATGTGACCTCCTCGAAGACTACTGTACTAAAGATGTAGGACCTGAGGTTCGCTAAATTATCGCCCGAGCGAATAGTAGCCTTAGCACTCTTTAGGGCCTGCTCCGAACGAAGTATGCAGCTATTAATAATGAGCGAATATTGATAACTAAAGGCGCTCTAGAGCAGTTCGTGTTGCAAGCGAAGGAACATCCTTATGATAATAACCTCTTATTATATAGCAGGCAGTTCTAGATCATTGCCTCCCGCATTAAAGAAGCTAGAAACACACTCTCTACTAGCCGAAAGACGACACTGTATCTCCGTAGTCTCCTAAGGAAGATTATAGAAAAGGCAATCAGCTCGCTTCACATTCAGGCTATGCATATAGAGCTGGTTAACTTTAAACAAGTAGTAAGCTTCGTAGATAGCATTACTTAAGCTGCTACCTCATGCTGTATTATTAAGATAGAGGACATTAATAGAGCAGTCTCGAGGGCTGTAAATCGATAGTGCAACCCCTAATACATTGCCCTTCCTATAGAAAAGATAGCATCTGTACAGCCTTCCTTACTAAAGCGCTAGGAACCTCTATACCCTGACTTGTAGAGAGGAGTGTAGGATCAGCAGTCCCTCTCTCTCGATAAGATGGTCGAGAAGGTTAAGGAGATGAAGCTGACAAAGATAGAGATCCTTAAGATGTTTGAGTCTCCTGATCTCACATACCTCACCTCAATTTAAAGAGGGGATGTACTGATGCAATGCCTTCGTTTAGAGCTAAAGCCAAATCTACCAATTGCTGATTATAATAGACACCTACAAAGAATGCAAAGAGTGGCATTTCAGACAAACAATGCTATACAGACTCTGCCTTAACAGCAGTATGCTAGTAGGAGCGCAGAACAGCAGCCACCTCTTAAATGTTATAGTTATGGTAAGACTGGTCATATAGTGATGCGCTGCTAGCAGGTCGACAAGCTGGTACAGCAAGGATATATCCATTTTAGCTAGAACAACCGCATTTTATTTGGGACTGCAGCTAATCCTGGCCGAGAGGTGCCTAGATTGCCTCCGACTAATAGATATAATGCTCTCCTTAACATCCTTAGCTTAAGTGCGGATCAGGTAGATGCTACTATGCAACTAACTGCAGGACTATTAGGCAGAGCCATTACCCTGTTGCATCCTTTTAATAGTGAAGATGATTCTAATCAAGAAGTGTACTATAGCACTCGTATTGAAGCCATCCGCGCACTACAAACTGGTAGGAGAAAAGGCAAGGTTACTCAACTATCTTAGTATAATCGCATTCTAACTGTCTATACAGATCAATCTAGACAGTACATTCCTAAAGTATAAGATTCACAAATGCAAGGCTAGACTCTCTCTCCTTAGGATGTAAGGAGAACCTAGGACTCTATAGATGTCGATAAGGATCACCTGATAGGCATTCTGCCTATAAAGCCTAATAATGTAAGGCAGGCTCCTCGAGCCTAGCAACTAGGCGACATACTTAGCAAAGAGGATGCTGCGCCTACAGAGATTCGGGTAATAAACCATATCTTGAATATGCCTATTAGCATCCCTGTTCGAGATACTATCAACTTAATGCCTAGGATTCGCAAATTGTTTATATAGCCTCTTCGCTAAGAGACAGTAGAGGCACTAAAAGCTCTAGGACGAGGGAATGTCTTAGTGAATAGTTAGGATACTATAGGAAGTGATAGTAGCATTCCAGATAAGCGCCTTACTAGCGAAAATCTTTCTCGACCTATAGGTCGAGAAAGATTCTCTGCTACTGATATAATGTCTGTAGCCCTACTCACGACTAAGCAACTTGATAAGCGCCTTAGGAATATTAAGATATACTGAGCGAAGTGTCCTCGTATCTCTATACAGATTGGAAGAGAAGCAGTATAGGCACTAGTCGACTCTAGAGCCGAAATCAATATTATGAAGGAGAGCTTTACACTGCGTATAGGACTGCTAATCAATTCGCTCTCTCCTGCAATAAAGGGCAACAAATTGATCTCAGCAAATAGAACTAGTGATCCCTTTGTAGGAATAGTAGAGACTCGCGTATTTATTAGAGAGACAGAGATCTCTTTCTAGATGCTCTTCCTTATTACTAAGGACTGTATAAGTGAAGTGATTCTTAGAGAACCCTTTGCACTACAGTCTTCTATAGCGACCTCCCAGACTCTATCTGGCTGCATTACTATCCTGATAACAGCAGAGGACAGTATGCATACTTGCAAGATAAGGTCTATTAATAGATACGAGAAGGAGCTTAGAAAAAATGACAGCCAGGGGGAAGGCAAGGTGGTATAGTAACTGGCACTGCACCTAACTAAATGCTATCGCTAGACAATAACAATCCTATGCATGCTGATACGGAATTTCCTTACAGTGCTAGGGAAACTCCGGATAATCTTTCCCGACTCATAGGTCGACATTATTCAAAACTCCCTTATAAGCGCATTCGCGCATAGGCTATTACTAAAACACAAAAACACTTGGAAAATGACAAACAGACCTCAAAAACATGTGCAATAGAGCTAGTCGACCTTATGCATATCTTCTAGGCATCGCTAGGAGAAGGCACTAGGCGATGCTTAAGGAGACGAGATGAATACAGCCTATATACCATTTCGTACTAATAGTAAGAAAGTAGAGCTGTAGAGCTAAATATGCTATACAAAAAGAAGGCGGACAAAATTAGGCCTTTAGATACTGCGCTTCTAGATAAGAGCATGCCTAACGGAAATCCGAATGAGAGGCAAGACCTCCTAGCAGAATAGTGCTGCGCTCTCAATCCTATTAGAGCACCTAGCCCTTATGACCACTTGTTCGAACCAAGGTACTAGTAAGAACCATAAGGTTGTCATATCACTATAGTGTATTAGGAGAAGATAGTAATAGATGAAGACATTTGGCCCTAAGAGAAGGAGATATTAAAAGAGATGATATATAATAGGGAGAAGGCTCTTATATAGGATTTCACAGAGATTAGTTGCTGTGACGAACAGGTAGTACTACTATAGGTTATCTGCACAATAGAATACAAGGCCTAGCAGGCAAAAAGTTTCTCTGTGCTAAAGGGACTTTAGGATAAAATAGTATCTATGCTTTAGTAATAGATTAATGCTTCTGTGCTAGAATAAAGCTATAGGCCTTACTACAATCCTTAGTTTCTAGTACAAAAGAAGGATAAGAAGCACTATCTAATCAACTCTGCTACTAACATTAATGCTGTTACTATTAGAGACACTATGCTCCTTCCTAACATAGATGAATTCTCGGAGTATGTTGCTAGACGACCTGTGTGCACCCTGCTAGACTTCCTCTCTAAATACAATCAGATTATGCTCTATCTAGCAAGCAAGGACATAACTGCTATCTAAACTCTCCTTAGACTCCTTTAGCAAACGACTCTACTATAGGAAGCAATAAATTCAGTAGCTTAGTTCGTGCGAGCTATTATACATATCCTACACCTATACCTGGCAGAGAAGGCCAGCCCTTTTGTAGACGACATTATTATGCATTCACCTCAGACAGGGAATCTCACTAAACTTGTACTGCCTGGCGTACGGAAGTATGTGCTTTAACACCTGTAATAGATTGATAGGGTGCTAGCTGACATTGAGCGATCTGGTTATACTGTATCTAGAGGAAAGTCACACTTCTGCGCTCCTACCCTTAAAGTAGTAGAGTACATTTGTGGCTAAGATAGGCAGAGACCTACAGATGGATATGTGAAAGCAATCTAATAGTAGCTAGCTTATAAGAATATCACTGCATTACGAGGATTCCTTAGAGCCTATACGTACTATCGGATCTGGATCGAGCACTTTAGCGACATTGCATCACCTTTGTTTGCCTTGCTTAAGAAGGATGTAGAGTACTGCTAGGACATTAAACAGGCTCAGGCAATACAATCTCTAAAGGATGCTCTAATATCTGCACTAGTATTGATGCCTCTAAATTACTCTCCTAATGCCAGCAAAGTGATCCTTGCTGTAGATTCCTCTATAACTGGGTTTGGTAGAGTTTTGATATAACTTAATTAACAAGGCAAAAGGCATCTATATAGGTACGAGAGTGGACTCTAGACTACTGTAGAGAAGAAGTACGACATTGTAAAGCTTAAGTATTATTCCCTCCTACACATACTACGCAAATACAGACTGTAGCTATATAGGATCCGATTTACTATAGAAACTGATGCAAATACACTAATTGCCTAGCTTAACAGAACTATAACTGACTTGCCTAGAGCCTTAGTGACTCGTTAGCTTATATAGATAAGACTCTAGGATTTTGATATACAGCATATACCTAGAAAACAGAATGTTGTTGCTAATGCATTATTGCGCATACTATAGGATAATAATACAGTCAATACACGACAAGATAACTTAGATGCTTTTATCGACTACGAACTTAGCAGTATACAGATCAGCCCTACAGCTACTATACCAGAGAATGTTCTCCTTCCTTAATATAGTAAGAAGTCCTAGCGATATGCTCTTTAGCTTACCACACTTCAGCAGCCTCCAGAACTCTCTATAAAGGAGTTTGTTACATTTAAGAAGGAAGCCCTAAAACATCTCGTATAGGGAAGGCACCTATTCAGAAGGCAGAACAAGAATGCTCTTCTAAGGCGTGTAGTAGATGATTTAGACAAATGAAGAGACATCATTCAGGAACTACATAATAAAAGTAGCTATCGAGGGAGAGAAAGTACCTACTAAAGGATTGCTGATCGATTCTACTAGACTAGCCTATTTAAGGATGTAGAAAAGTATATTAATACCTGCTTCGCCTGCTAGACCTAAGCACATAATCAGTCAGACGAGGCTCTTCACCCTATCTAGTCTTCCTGCATAAGAGAGAAGTAGGCTATCGATATCATTCATATACTGCTATATATAGGATACTCATACCTTATACTAGAGAGGGAGGATCTATCTAGATAGATTAAAGAAAGAGCCCTTTATAAGAATAACTTAAAGAATGTTTTAAAGTTCATATTTAAGGACATCATCTGTAGGCATAGAATGCTGTTACGCTTAGTAAGCGATAGTGGTCTAGAGAATAAAGCACTTACTGATAAGCTTCTTACTCGGTACAGAATCAAGCATACCTAGATATCAGCATATCACCCTTAGGCAAATAGCATAATAGAGAAAGGACATCAGCCTGTTATAAATGGGCTGGCTAAGCACATAGCTACTATAGGAGCTAGGTGGATTGATGCCTTACCTATAATGTTGTAGGCTGATCGAATAACTATTAAGTCGACTACTAGAATAACTCTTGTTCAGGTCATCTATAGAGCTGAACACATACTTCCTATTAAGATCGATGTTAGTTTATAGCAGATAATCACTTAGAATGCTGTAAGATCTACTACAGATCTTCTCGCTGCTTACTGTGCTTAACTAAACAGGCGGGACGAAGCCCTAGAGGAAGTGCTGCTCTGTGTATACAGATAATAAGAGGCTAATAAGGAATCCTATAATAACTCGCTTCGCATTCGGACAGAGGAGTTTAAAGTAGGCGACCTTGTGTTGCTCTAGGACTCTCGCTAAGAGGTTAATAAATCTTCGGCCCTAAAACTTTATCCCTGCTGGTTTAGCCTATACTATATATTAACAACAGTTCAGACATTTAGCAGTTATTAACTGGCTGAGCTAGATAGTGCCAAACTGACTAGAACATTTGTAGGAAAGCAATTAAAGCTTCTAAATTTACGAACTAAAGAAGACAGAGCAACAGAAGAACCTCAGCAGTATCAATACTCTTAATAACAAGCAACTGATTAGAGAAGTCTGCCTTCGACTTATATGAATTAAATACGTAATAGTCGCCATCCTATAGTCGAGATTCCTTAGCCTCACTCTGACTTAGCGAACATTCCGATAATCTAGGAGAATAGCGATGTTGATATGGACAACAGGAGTGTGTCAGATGTCTCCTTATAGGTTCCTAGTAACCTCCGATTTTGATTACTTAGCGTTTTTCTTAGGCAACTAGCATTAGAACTTTCTCGACCCTTAGATCGATATTCATTTTTTAAGCACTAACCTGTATAGTACTTAAGAATATCTTTGGTTTCCTAGACATTCCTTCTTTCTTTTCTTTTTTTCCTTTTATCCCTTTTCGAGACAAGTATACAGTTACAAGCAATTAGCGCTAGACTAGCATATATAGCAGATATAAGGACCAGCCAGAACAAGCAAAGATAGGAGTAAAACGAACATAGCGCATTCAGAAGAGAATAGGGGATAAGGAACTGCCTTACTATACTAAATGCAATAATAATAGAATAGACAAGAGAGCATAGGGTTGTATCGACTAAGAAACGATTATAACAATCTTTCTCGACCTATAGGTCGATATTGATCGGAGACTCCTTAGCCTATAATAAACCTATAATAAACTAATAACGCATGCTTCACACTTCACTCCAAAGTGCTCAGTACTCCTTAACTCAATAAGAAGCCCCTACTTCACAGGAATAGCGCTAAGAACTAGAAATGTCACATGCTGTAAACACTATAGCCAGCAGGGGAGGTGTTTGATACCTCAGTTAATAGTAGTAAAGGATAGGTTTGGCAAAGTCATATAAAGAGAAGGGATGCTTCCTCTAAGTCCTTCACTTGTGATGAAGGAACTCCTTTACTTTAAAGGAGGCGACTGTTGCTTACAGACTCACTAACAGGCTAATCACAAGCCTTAAAAGGCGCATTGATAGTTACGAGCCGACTGTTTAATAGTCACGAGCCGACTGTTTCTGTTTGCTACAAAAAAGGCGCTAATGCTGTTTAGATGTTTGGGAAAACATATTAACCTGCTGCCCTCCTACACTTACGACTTCTTCTTCTAACTATACTAACAACCACCCTCTCTCCCCTACCTTTGCTTACACTCACGACTCGACTTAATAACACAAAGGCATACCCTCTACCTTTCTTACTCGGCCGATTTTGCAGTTATTAGCTTCCTCCCTTAGTCACTATGGCGTCGCAATCCTCCTACACCCCTCAGAACCCTCCTTAGCGCACTATCATATAGCGACCTACGAATCTGGAAGCTACTAATGCAGCAGCTAATAGCGTGTATGCCCTTGTTGCTATAGGCAATATCTCTTATAACAAACTCTACAACTTCTGTTCTAAGAGCACAAAGATGACTTTAGAAGATCTTATTTCCTTCCTTAATAAGCAAATGCTAGCAGTCTGTAGAGCTATGTAATATAGCCTACTCGAACTTGCTAATACAGCTTTAAGCGAAATTGCGGATCTTGCCTCGCATTTCTATAACTACTACAACTGCGACACTACATAGAAGAACAATAATCCTAGTAGCTAGGTCCTAAACAGTCTCCCTGAGGACTTTCTAGAATTCTACTAATTAGCAGAGCTCGGCAAGAGTACGTACAACTACAAGAAAGAGGCCTAGGATGGTATTTAGGTAGTATACCCTTTAGTTGCAAGTAATCGCTCTATTAAGTCAATATGCATATCAGACAAGGCTACTTATTCCCTATAGGCAGTCTATAGGCAGGTACATACTAATAAGAACACTCCTAGTGATGTGATCAAATGCTTAAACCTAGCCCTGCTAGACAGGCTTGATAGTATTGGTCAGATATGTAACTAGGGAGTGTCGAGCAAGCATATCCTTCTCACCTGTGATTATAATAAGGCTGCTACCTATAGCACATTAAACAGTGTGAATACTACTAACCTAGACTGATGTGCGCAGGAACATCACTTGATTCGAAATAACGATAGTATCTATGCTGATCTAGAGTTTGCTGTTTATGCCAGTCCGTCTCAAGGAGTGGCTTCTCTAGGCATTTTCCTAAGCAGCAGGATTACTAGAGGTGTAGGACTCTGTGATTCTCCTTCTCCTTCTATCAGCAGCCTTAGCGACTTTGTTGCTAATATGAGCATTTATGGTATACTGTAGCTGCCTAAGAAGCAGAAACAGCGACTTGATATAATAGGACCTACTAGCAGATACTATAACACATCTACTTATAGTAGTAGCGACCTTAAGTGCTTTGCGAAGGTACTACAGTTTATTATCGACTACATCAACAACCTTCTAATTCAGGCTAAGACTACTGCAGAGCGCTATACTATTCTAAAGCAGGTCTCTATAGTTAGTCGCCTTAGTGGTTAGAACAACAAGAAGCTTTGCTAGAAGCACATACAGCGACTTAGAGCTGCTCTTGGTATGATAACCAATTCGGCGACCTAGGATGAACTCCTCACTCGAATTGAGACTATAATAGCTAGAAAAGACTCTGAGGGAGGCCTTAAGGCCCTTCAAACCAAGGATAGGCATTTCAACTAGTAGCATAAGGGATGCTGTCCTACTGTTAAGAGTGATACTCTAGGAGTATACTACTTCTTCCTAAGGTATGTGCCTTTCTGTGCAGAGGTTTTTGATAGACCTTTCAGATTCACAGAGAGCTATATTATCAAGATCGCTCTAGCTATAGGTATGACTTAGGACAACTACGAAAATGGATTATAAGGCAGCTATAGGAGCCTTAAATCGAACAACATAATAGACTACCTAAAGCAATCTAGAATGCTCGCACTTATGTGTTAAAGGAATACCAAGTAGTATATTTAAAAGAGGTATCTCGCAACGTAGTGAACACCAAAGCAAGTACTGCTTTCGCACCAAGACTGATCGTTGCTTCCCTGCTGCTCTCGAGCATGCGAGTCGCACATATCGCGCTGGCTGCTGCTAAGCGCAGTGCAGGCTGAGCGCCTGCACGTGACCTTGGACTTCATCTTAAGGACTCCCGTAACAACTATCTCCCCTCTTGCGATATGCCTTCTACAGCAGATCCTTAGAGGTCATATTATGTAGCCTTAAAGTTCAGTGACTTCATATGTGGAGGATTCACCTCCCTAAGGAGTAGTATGCGACTCTATGCGCCTGTCCTACATAGTAACACACTGTGTTAATACAGCGTTTATATAGCAACAAACAGAAAAACTCTTCACCCTTAGGTAAGTTAAGAATTTCGCCTGCTCCTCGCATCGTCTTCTTACCAATATCGCTATCCACATGCTCACTACCTACAAGCTCTCTGCTTAATAATACACTCGTACCCTACTCGAAAGCGCACTGCCTGCCCTTCACAATGGCTACAGTTACTCCTAGTAAGGTTAGCAAGCCTGCTATTGCTATCTGCAATAGGTGCATTCCGTACCTGAACAATGACCTTGACAGTGAGTGTCGCACCTTCGACGCTTCCGAGAAGTATACTAACCTGTCGCGAAGCGTACTAGTGCGACGTAGTCCTAGGGGCCCTAGGCAGGAAGTGCACCAGATGCAGGACTAGCAAGCACTACTGTGTGCCTATAGAGCAGCCTCTCTTCGAGCTGCTTAAGAAGGTTAAGACTGCTCGCGCTGCATATATAACTGCTATGCGTACTGCAGACGACCAGAATAAGATTGACGAGTATGAGGCTCGCGCCCGTGACCTTACTAACGAGCTTATTAATAGGCTTAAGACTCTCAACCATAACTACAATAAGACCGAGGGCGATCGCATTGCTAGTCGCAAGCGTTACGCTAGCAGCTCTAACACCACTAGTAGTGACCTTATAGTTATTGCTAAGCTGTAGAGCATCAGGCGTGGCATCCTGGCTCTAGTAGAGGTTAGCAAGGCTATGAGTACATTCCTAGCTCTGTTTTCTAGGAGAACCACCTGCTAACTATATACATAGTTCCTATACGACTGCGCTGTCTCCGAGGAGGAGCTTAGCGCTATCGATCAGGTCCTTAGGCCTGATGCCCCTAAGAAGGAGGAGGAGGATGAGGAGATAGAGGATGATAAGGATGAGGGTGAGTAGCATAGAGCATCTGCTCTGCATACATAGGCCTTACGCCCTTTAAGATACCCTAGCGCATCTCTGTAGGGGTGCTACCCCAAAATGATAATCTGCTACGCTTTGGCGTAAGCCTCTTCTCACGACTTTCGTGCTCTTCTCTTATATATCCTCTGCTCCTTGTATGCATTAATTAGGGCTTCTGCTCCTATATAATGCTCTTTAGGCTCCTAGCTGGTATACTCTTTAGGCTAGTCCTTCCACTATACCAAGTAATGCTGTTTGCCTCTCCTTTTCTTAGCTCCTTTGATCGCAGAGACTTCTTATTTATCTGCTATCACAGCGAGCAGTATAGGTGCTGCAGGTTCCTCGCCTGCGCGCTAATTCTATGGCTCTAGTAGTGATATATAGAAGACATTGTGAATCTTGTATAAGGTTGGGAGCGCTAAGCGATATGCTTGCGAGCCGACCAGATCCTGTACTTAGAACAGCCCTACGAAGCATGCGCTTAGCTTCTTCTTTGCTCCTAGTAGCTTTAGGTTCTTAGTAGAGAGAAGCACTCGATCTCTAACCTTAAACTCTATACGCTTCTGTCGCTTGTTCTGGTGCTTAACCTGCGACTCTTAGGCTTCTTACTAGCAGTTCGTAAGTATAGTATGCGCATCGCGCATTTGTCTCGCATGCTCTATCGCAGCTAGCACCCTCTCCTCACGCAATTCGTCCTGAATTAGAGGGCCTCTAATTTCTGGGTTCTACCTATATAACAATGCAAATAGACTTATGCGTGTCGTATAGTATATGCTGTTGTTTATCGCAAATTCCGCATATATAAGGAGTTCCAGCTAACTACTTTGCGACTCTGAATAATAGCATCGCAAGTACTATTCTAAGGTCTGGTTTATTCATTCTGTTTGCCTATCGGTCTGTAGGTAGAAGGCTGTACTAAGCTTGTGTTTTATATGCGCTTCGTATACGAAGTCACTCTAGTATTAGCTAGTGAATAATGAACCCCGATCTGATATAATTCCTCTTAGAACTCTGTATCTTTGTATAACTGCGTCTATTAGGAGCTCTACAAGCTCTATGCTGTCGTAACGCTTAGTAGTAGGGACGAAGATATTCATCTTCGTATATCTATCTATAATCACTAGGATGGAATCAACCACTTAGTCATTTAGCTTCCCTAGGGGAAGGTCTGTGATGAAATTAAGCGTGATTTCCTCCCAAGGCCGGCTTAGCATGCTCAACGCCTATGCGTCGCTGTAGGGCCAATAGCGCCTTGATTTCATAACTTGACATGTCTCGCAAGAGGCTACTCTTTATACTACATCCTTGCTCAGGCTTGGCTACTAGTACTTCCGCTATAGGAGCTCTTCAGTTTTGTTCCTACCGAAATAGCCAGCTAGCTCATCGTCATGATGGATCCGCAGGAGTTCTGCATACGTAGCGCTATCGAGAGGTACGTACAACGCATCTCGATAGTACTACAGGTCGCCTTCTTTGCGCTATACGCCTTCCTCTCCTGCGTCACTACTGCACTTCTGCAGCGAGTCTAATGCATCATCCTTAGCCTGTAGCGTTTGGATGATGCTTACTAGGTCAGATATAGGGTCCTTAAAGGGATCCTCAAATCTTGCAGCAGTATTTACTACTGTACGCACTATTATAGGACGCCCTTAGTACTTAGGCGACGCGCTTGCACTAAGCAAGTGCTCTTCTTGGGCTCTGACCCTGCTAATCAATAGGGCGAGGTCAGAGTCTGAACTCTATACTACTAGTTTATTCTGCAATATAGGGAGAAGGTGGCTAGGCGTATGCTCGTCGCATGCATAGTCGGGGCGTCTCGAAGGTGCATCTGCTAGGTTCGTCTTACTAGCCTAGTGTTCGATCACAAAGTCGAAGGAGGCGAGGAAGGTAGCCCACCTAGCTTGCCTACCATTTAGCTGCTTAACCCCTATGAAACCCCTCAGGTTGTTATGGTTAGTAAGCACCTAGACCGCATGCGCTACGCCTTCGAGGTAGTGGCAGTACTGCTTAAAGCCCTCTACGATCGTAAGGAGTTCTCTATTATGCGTCTTATAGTTATACTCTATAGGGATCAACTTTCTTGACTAGAAGGCAATCGGGTACTAACCTGTATACTCTTCGCCTGCATAAAGCTTCTAAGACAGTATCGCAGAGATTGCATATATAGACGCATCTGTCTCTATTCTTAGCTCTGCAGCTAGATCGTAATAGCGAAGCATAGGGGCTTCTATAAAAGCAGCCTTTATTGCGCGGAACGCATACTCCTTGCATTCTGTCCACACGAGAGGCCCTGCCTTCTTGCTATTCTTGGCACCCTTAGAGAGTGCAGTTAGAGGAGCTACTATCTTCGAGTATTGCTTAATAAACCTTCTATAGAAGTTCGCAAAACCTAGGAAGACCTGTAACGTCAATGATGGGGAAGCGGATCAGATGGGGAAGCGGATCAGTCTGGGTATATCTCATACTGATGCGCGATGTTTCAAGCACGTACTGCGTAGAATATGTCCTGCCTGCGTAGTGATCCGCTTCCCCATCTGATCCGCTTCCCCATCATTGACGTTACTTCTCTAAAAGTAGTTGGGGTTGGCTAGTCTTCGACTGTGGCTACCCTGCTTCTATCTATCGAGACGCCTGCGGTGCTCATAGTATAGCCTAAGAATGCCACCTGGTCTGTAAAGAATTTACACTTCTTCCAGCTTGCATAGAGAGCGAACTTCCTGAGTCTCCCTAGCACTGCGCGCAGGTCTCCTATGTGTTCCTCACGCGTGTCGCTATATACTAGGATGTCATCTAGGTATACCACGCAGCAAACATCGACTAAGCCGGCTAGGGCGCAGTTAATATATGCTTAAAACGTTGTAGGAGCATTTGTTAGGCTAAAAGGCATAACATTGTACTCGAAGTGTCTATACTGCGTGCGAAACGCAGTCTTCCACTCATCGCCTCGCTTGATAGGGATACAGTAGTACGCATCCTTCAAGTCGAGAGCTGAGAACACTGTTGCACGCCCAAGCCTATCAAGCGTCTCGCTTATGAGAGGCAAGGGGTGTCTGTTCTTCTTCGTGATTGTATTTAATCCACAATAATCCACATAGAGGCGAAGGGAGCCATCTTTCTTTAGAACAAACAAGATTAGCACACCCGCTTCGCTTATGCTTCGCTTGATCCACCCATTCTTTAAGGCTTGCTCTAAATACTCCTATAGAGCCGCTAGCTCTTTTACTGAGAGGTTGTATAGAGGCCTAAATAGAGGATGTTCTCCTGGCTCGAGATCAATCGTATAATCTACGCCTTTAGGGAGCGGACGATCCGTAACACTATCGCTAGTGATAATATCACAGAAATCTCGAATTTCCTCTAGGAGCTCAGGAGGATCCTTGATCTTGTTTATACTCATAGCATACACAACAGCAGCCTTCCTGAGGTCCTATTAGAACGCGCGTGCGTCTCTCACGCATGTAGTAGGGAGTTCCCCTAACTCTGAGAACCACCAGTAGTCGTTGCGGCTGTCCATAATGACTCCGTACTTATGCCTCTATAGCCGCCCTAGAAGGACGTCTAAACCACTAAGGTCTATAGCAAAGAACACATCCTCTATGATGCGCTCTGCACCTATAGCATCTGCGATTCGCAGGCGAAGCTTGTAGGCACTATAGCAATAGCCCTTCTCGCCCCTAAATCCTTCTATTGTGGGGATAGGGATATCAATCCTGGCTAGGTTACATTGTAAGGCAGTAATCTAGGATATCACATTGACATCTGCTGCATCATTAAGCAAGCATCGAACAGGGGTGCGTTTCCTATGCGCCTCCGCTGTTCCTTGTAGGAGCTTTGCTAGCCACGAACAACCTGATTGCTCAACCGATTCTTGGCGGACTTGCTTGATGCTAGTAAGTCACTTACGCGGCTTCTCCGTTGCTTTAGGCGCGTTTGTCGCCTTCAGAGCGCCTGTGCTGACCTTACGAACCGACTGTCTGTAGTCTCTCTTTTCTTTCTTACAACTAGAGGAGTAGTGTCTATACTCGTAGCAGTTATAGCACTAGATTCCTGCCAGATTCGAGCCGCCTGCGCCTTGCCTGCTAGGCGCATGCATAGGGCTGCCCACTTTTGGCGCACTGCTATACCCTCCAGAGGGTTTGTACCTCTTTGCATTCCGGTTTGACAGGGTTCCAGAGTCTCGCTTAGTAGTCGCCAGAGAGACCTGAGAGCCACCTGTGCGTCCAGCAGACTCTAATCTGGTAGCAAGGGAGACTAAGTCTTCCCTTTTCTTTGGTACCTTATAGTACGTGATAATAGCCGTGCGTAACGCAGGCTTTAGCTTAGCGAGGAGATGGCGAGTCCGCTGCATAGGCGTGTACGCGTCTATCTGCTCCTCTAAGGTAGCTAACTCTATAGCAAAAGCTTATACAGTCTGTCCCTCACCCTGCCTTACACTCTCGTACGCTATAGTTGTACTAAGGCTACAGTTTATAGGATCCTCGACTATATTAAGCACGAAGGATCTGAAGTCCTCCCAACTGTAGCTGTCCAACTCCTAGAGGCTATGGTTCTAGTGCCATGTCTCACGCGGCTCGCCTGCAAGGAACATAACACCATATAGGATCTTCTCACGCTCCGAGCTATAAGCCTCAGGAGCAAGGGCAAAGACAAGCTCAAGAGATCGGATGAAGTCCCTAGCCTCTTTCAAGGTCTTCCCCTTAAAAGTATCTAGCTCCTTCAAACGTGGTCTGCTTGAGGTCCCCCTGCGTGCTATAGGATTCCCGAATGCGCTGCCTGCGATACTCCTTGCTTTACTATTGTTCTCGTATCCGCTATCGCTATTTGCGCTAGTAATAGGAGTGTAGCCTGCATTACGCGCCCTGCGTAACACATCTAGCTATTGCTCCATTGCTGCAATCTCAAGCTCTTGCTATAGCATATCGCGTCTGCGATACATGCGTACTGCCTGCGCTACCTCTGCGGCCTCCTTATTGACCTCCTCCTATAGCCTTAGGTCTGCATCTCGCAGGTCGGAGTCGATAGGAGTCGCTTCTAGGTCGCCTGCGTCTGACGCGTATTCAACATGCTCGTCGATTGCGTCCATGATGTTCAATAGGCTGCGAAGGTAGGGGAACGATCAGAATTGTTAAAGGAATACTAAGTAGTATATTTAAAAGAGGTATCTCGCAACGTAGTGAACACCAAAGCAAGTACTGCTTTCGCACCAAGACTGATCGTTGCTTCCCTGCTGCTCTCGAGCATGCGAGTCGCACATATCGCGCTGGCTGCTGCTAAGCGCGGTGCAGGCTGAGCGCCTGCACGTGACCTTGGACTTCATCTCAAGGACTCCCGTAACATTATGCGTGTAGAGTTCTATATGTACTACTAGCACTAGCATGAGCAACATATCGAGATAGGATAGTAATGGAACCAGTTTGGGAGCCTTGCTTAACAAGTTGTTCGTTAGGATCCTAGGTACTAGTTGCTTAATGTGGTGGCTTGTAGCGACCACCTATTTGTACTCACAATTAGCCCTTACTATATAAAGTATGCTATACAAGGATAGAGCACTAGGTTCCGTCACCTTAATCAGAACCTGTATACACTCGCTGCTAAAGGCAAAGGCAAAGATCAGTAGTAGGGATCTCTCTCTCTAGATGATAAAGACAATAACAACTGCATTAAGCTTTACACTAGCTTTAACAATATAGCAAAGATTAGGAGGTTCGCTGACCTCCTTAAGAAGAAGGGTAAGCTAGGTGATAGGTTTGTCAAGCAAATAAACAATACTATTCTGGATGCTACTATAGTTGGCTCACTAAACGTTCGCTAGGCTCCTCACCCTTGTGTTACTGCTCAGATTCGCCTCACTTTGCCTCTCCTTCTATATGGTTCTACTGCTTATAGCACAAAGCTTCACTATGCTATCTATCTATAGTATGTAGGCTTCCTAGCAGGTAAGGGTTCTGTAGAGGTACCTAAAGGTCCTACTTTCGATGAGCTCTATATTGCTTATACTACTGGTGTTGCTCCGCCTAAGACCCCCTTAGGATACCTATACAAATATGGCGAAGTTAGTACTCCCTTCTTAGCTTTTGTGCGAATCACGGATGTGAATCCAGTCTGCGATGCCTTAGTGGCCTAACGCCCTTAGGATAATAGAGCTGTTCGGTTAGAGATAGGCAATGTATTCTATAGATAGAAAGACTATACCTATAATAATGACAACTTCTAGTCTACAGTCTGTGACTTTGTTACTCACTATAGAGTTCGCATTCTAGCTAAGATAGTTAGCACTAGCACATTTGCTAGCAATAGACTATTTGATAAGATGGTTAAGCTAGAGAAGATGTCCTATGGTTCTAAATCCTTCTTTAGGGCCTACCCTTAGTTTAACTTAGCGCAGAAGGTGATTACTCTTAGAGCTAATGCTATAGATGCCACTCATAATCGCAATACTCGCCCTTAATCTAAGCTTTAGGATCTATACCAAATAAACGAAGAGAACTGCATACATAAGCTTAACAATTATAAACTTCCCCTAGATAGAGAGAAGTGCTCCACTAAGAAGGCTAAGCATCTCGATATCTTTAAGAATGCTTGTGATGGTTTAGTGTCACCTGTCCAATCTGGCATCACTATTCGCACTCGCTCCTTATTGTCGTCTGTAAGTGATAGGCCTTTGTTATCATTATCATCCTCCGACGATGATAACAATCCAGCGCAGGGAACTCGGGGCTGTAGCAGATCGATGCAGTCTTCAGGTACTCGTCGCTCTTAATCTGGCAGCCCCTACTTCTCTGATGTGCAATCCCCTAGCAGTTCTGCTAATAGCATGTCTCCTAGCAGGTGGGAATAGGAACTTTAATATAGGTGTGGCTAAGATCTTTCTCGACCTATGGGTCAGGAAAGGCTCTACTCGAAATTCTGGGGTTAATAACTTTGATTTCTTGTTTTTTTTTTTGACTTCTTTTGGCATCATAGGACGATGCTATGGTTAGCAGGGGAGGAAATGTCGTAGGGTACGACATCAGGATGGGATTTGGTATAGGTCTTAAGCATGAGGCTCTAGGTTCTTGTATGAGCATTCTGCAGTCACATAGTCAACACGTGACAGGGTTTAAAGCGAAAGGTGGGAGATAGCTATATTAGCTATCGACTGCCTGAAGGGCGAAGACTAGCGACACCTTGTTTTTCAGATACAGAGATGAGTTTTGTTTTTAAGAGATAAAATCGGAGTTATATGCTTTTGCGTGTAGCAATAATGACAATCAGAGGTCACTAAAAACACAGTCTGCTCTCCCACTTGACTATTGTGACTCTGGTACTGTTATGATTGTTCTGAGGTTCAGTATACTACCTTGAATCTTTCTCGACCCATAGGTCGAGATTGTTTTTATGGCTGTATGAACTTCAGGCTTCATATTGACTTCTCGACCTACACAGCCACAATAGTTCTTTCCTTCTTTAACCTATCATCTAGTGTATCTATATTAGAACCGATATTCTTTAAATACAGTCTATATTCTGTTATACACTTTCTATAGGTTACTAAGAATTAGTAAGAAGGTGACTCTAAGTATAGTATAGGTATAGACTTTCTATCAGAATTTAGCAATTTCTATATAGAATTCGGCAACTCCTTTAATCTTAGAGCTACTTATCAGGAAGGAAACTAATGGAGCATAATCTCAGGCCCTTTGCTAGGTTTGCATTAATTATAGCATAAAATTGATATCAGTATGCTTAAAGGCACCTCTGTCTGAGGGGTTAGGTCAGGTGCTGCATAAGAGCATATAGCATGCTCCTCTTAGAGAGTAGCACAAGTAGCTACTAGCTCAGTGTCCATTATCTGTTGTGAAGCATACATCTGTTTCGAGGCATTATAGAGCTCTATACTAGCAGTAGTACCTTCGAAGGCTTTGTGTCACGGGGCGACAGCTGGGAGCATTCAGCTGCGTAGCCGCTGAGGCAAAGAAGCTCAAAAGACTAGGATGTAAGACCAGTTGTCTTACATTGCTCGCACATATGTAGCTAGATCGGATGTTCGGACGGATAAACAGATATTCTCAGCTTCTTGCCTGTGACACTTTGTCTCCTAATAACCTTATACTAGTGTCTAGAGTATAACCTTTAGGCAGCAGTATATTTATTAGATCGAACTTAATGTTATAGGAGAGAAATGCATATACTAGTGCTTAATGTGGTATTTACCAAGTTCGATATAGGGAGTAAGAGGGTTCTAGGGTAGCGACTATATAAAGGGCTATAGTCGCTGATATTGAGCACAGGCCTCGCTAGTGCCCCAGACTCTAAGGACTGTTCCTTCACAGCTGTATAGATTTAACGTTATCAGAGCATTTACACAACTGCAGACCAATGCCATGCCCATGAACACCATGGCGAGATGCTCGGAATGCTCGTTTTGGACATAGGTAAATACAGAGGGGGGCACGAACGGATGGAACCCCTGCTAGTTCCCGAGCTGACAGAGCCAGTAGTATATTCTGTTGCTTGGAGTTGAGCCAATTGGAAACTTGCTTGACTTACAGGGGTTCCATCCATTCGTGCCCCCCTCCTGTAGAGGGAAAATCAATCTTGATTAAGTTATCGCATTGGGTCACTCTTTTGTAACATTTTCAACCTCCATCGCGATCTGAACGACAATGGATTCCACACCTTGAGGTAATCCACGCTTCTCTCCTTGTGCCAGTGGGCATGTACGATGTAAGTTACTTCATAATGGTGTACGTAGCGTCCTTGTAGTGTATGCTGTCGCCCGTGACGGGCGCCTCGGTTCCTTCAGTGGTCTGGAAGCTCCAATCACACGTCAGGTCAGCAGCAAGTTGGTTGCAAAATAGGCTGATGCCATCCGTATCGTCGGTTAGAGTGCACGGCTTGCCCGGAGTACAAGCTACACGGCCGCTGACGTCACTAATGGTACCATTGCTGTCAAGCGTCTTCTGAACATAAAGCTGTATAGTGTCCTGGGGTTCGTCTGCGCTTAAAATGGTGTATGTAGCGTCCTTGTAGTGTATGCTGTCGCCCGTGACGGGCGCCTCAGTTCCTTCAGTGGTCTGGAAGCTCCAATCACACGTCAGGTCAGCAGCAAGTTGGTTGCAAACTAGACTGATGCCATCCGTATCGTCGGTTAGAGTGCACGGCTTGCCCGGAGTACAAGCTACACGGCCGCTGACGTCACTAATGGTACCATTGCTGTCAAGCGTCTTCTGAACATAAAGCTGTATAGTGTCCTGGGGTTCGTCTGCGCTCAAAATGGTGTATGTAGCGTCCTTGTAGTGTATGCTGTCGCCCGTGACGGGCGCCTCGGTTCCTTCAGTGGTCTGGAAGCTCCAATCACACGTCAGGTCAGCAGCGAGTTGGTTGCAAACTAGACTGATGCCATCCGTATCGTCGGTCAGAATGCACAGCTTGCCTGGAGTACAAGCTACACGGCCGCTGACGTTACTAGTGGCACCGCTGCTGTCTTCTCTTTTCGACAACTGGAATTTGGCCTGAGATATAGCTTAGAAGAGAATCGTCAGTAAATCTAGTCGACAAGCTGCATGTCCGCGAGTGTGGTCTCACCCTGTGCACGTGGCAATGGAACAGCTGCTGCCTCTGTAAGCGCGGTCGCAAGGCTAATGGCAATAACGACAGCAAGCTTGGCGCACATCGCGTTGATAGTATTTGTATCTGCCTCTGGAAAAGCAGCTTGAAGTGCTTCTGTCGTTGACACGTGAGAGGAAGACAATTGGGATAAGCTGCTGCTTCGGCGAATGATAATATATAGCCTGATTTCAGTTGCATCGCCCTATCCTGAGTCATCGTTAGCAAAGTAACGAGAAATTTCCGGGAACACGCCCGTGAAGGTTCTGGATACGATGACAACTCTAATATTGGAACGAGCCAGGTTACGTTTCCACAGTGAGCGATTGACATAACTTAACGTTAAGATTAATTTGAGATATACAGGGGGGGGCACGAATGGATGGAACCCCTGCTAGTGCATGATCATAGTATCTAACCTATTTGAGGTTAGATGCCAAGGTATGGCCCCATAATCATAATCTGAGGCGTTTTAGGGACTTAGCCATTTTTCATTCACAACAACCACAATAATGCCCAGCAAATGGATCTACTCCTGCTATCGTGGCCAGATCATTGCACTCTACCGCTACGCACATTGGCCTATTCAGAGGATATCAGATACCCTTTGGGTCTCTAAGACGACAGTACACTGTATTGCTACTCAGAGCGAGACCACGGAGCCGACAACACCTCCACGGCCACATGGTCGGAGGCCAGTATGCACTACACGGAAGCGGCAACGCCTTGTGAATCGCCTTCAACTAAGTACTGAAAATAGGCGCCTACCTCTCAATCAACTAGCCAATCTTGAGGACCTCCATTACGATATTAGGACTCTTCGCAAAGCCCTTCGGCAGGAAGGATATCCAAGGCGTGTTGCACGCGCAAAGCTACTTCTTACTAATGCACATAAACTATATCGTTTGCAGTGGGCTACAGAGCATTTAAATTAGTCAGATAGGCAATAGAGCCGTATAATCTGGACTGACGAGGCCTCTATCCGTTACAGCCATTTTAGCTAGGTCTATGTTACCAGAGTTGTCAATATGTGAATCGTGATTCAGTAATTCAATTCAGTAATTCAGTTCAGTCACTACTGAATCACCATTTTCTGAATGGCGCCATACATTCAGTAAGATTCAGTAGATTCAGTAGACTTGATGTCATCTTGCGGGTATAATGGAGCACTACACGGCATGATGCAGAACGCAGGGCTGCATGCGTCCCTAGATTGCAGGCCTTGCGGGCAAGCCTTTTTCTCCGGTAATGCTCTCACACTGTCGAAGGCTTACAGCACTGTGGTCTCAAGCACTAGAACTACCCCACTGTCTCGCAGGCATGAGCGCTAATTCAGACTCTGAAACCTTTAGTAAGGCATCTAATTCAGAATTTGGGCTTCCTGGTGTGCACTCTAGCCCCAGCGGAACACCTCTATCTAGCGAGTCCAGCTCTCAGCCTAATAACGACCTGATCCATCTAGTCAAAAGGCCGAGGAAAGGACTGGCACTGCGAGGTATTGATGTATGATTACACACACGTAGCCCTTTGCTACATGAGCCATCACATACACTATCTGGCCATAGATAGTTCTACTGCAGTCGCTGCAAGTAGAAGAGTATCATATCTAATGCTCAGAGGCATCTTGCAAGCTATAGCATACATGTCGGGCAGAATGACTCCCTCTAGAAGCAGGCAGCAGCGAGATTCATAAAAGCATCTTTTAGTGCTCAAGAACTTATAGCATAAGCAAGAAGCAATAAGAGGGTAAGGAATACTCTCTATAATGCTTATAATAAGAGCACTTTCTGTAATGCGGTTGCACACTTTGTCACAAGTCAGAATCTAGCTTATAATGTTGTTGAGTCGACAGAGTTCTATACTATGTGCCTTACCCTCAACTATGAGGCTGGCCATACTCTGATTCATTCTCACTTGTCTATACCTTGTCGAATTGCATCGAATTTCGAATACTAGCATTCTCTAGTAAAGGAAGCTTTGCATGAAGTGCAAAGCGCAATTCAACTGTGTACAGACAGCTAGACCTCTGGCCTTACTAATCAGTGTAAGCTTTAAGCAATCAATGTACAATGGGTAGATGCAAACAACCAGATACAGTGCGCACTGTTAGCCCTACTAGAGCTCATGCAAGGTCATGCTAGAGAAGATGTAGCGCCTCACATCATTGATGTGTTACAAAGGTACGATATTAAGCACAAACTCGGCTTCATTACTGCCAATAATACTATAGCCAATGACACGCTTTGTCAGGCAATAGAGCATCAACTAGCCTTAGAAGGGATTTCTTGGAATGCATCCATCCAGCAACTACAATGTCTAGGTCACATTCTGAATATAGCCACACAAGCATTTATATTTGTGAAAGATAGCAAAGCTGTCAATATAGCTATACAGTGCATAGCCAACACTTAGTTGGTAGAGGAGTCCATTGCTTCACTTTCGCAAACTCAGAATAAAGATTAGCAGTGCGCGCCTCCTCTACAGATCTGTCGATCTGCGTACCTTGAGACACCATAATGAGTTCAAACAGCTTGCTGGAAAGGTCATCAGCATCCCTGGTCAGACATGGTGGAATGGATGGTTCATAATGATCTAAGAGGCCTTCGAAATACAGCCAGTTGTGGCCCAACTGATTGATTGCTACTCTGAACTTGGAGAATATCAGATTACTGCTAATGACTGATATGCTCTAAAAGCTACTAGAGATTTCTTGGAGCTGTTTTGGCAGGTCATGCTTCAGACAGAAGGCAAGGACGTCACTCTTGATGAGATGCAGACCACAATGGACTTCATCATTTACTATCTGGAGCGCTACAAGGAAAAGTATGCATCGAATACCGGATTGTTAGCAGCAGTGAATACCTATTAGTATGCCTTCAACAAATGGTATGAATGTATTGACAAAGTGCCTGCTTATATTATAGCTGTATTGCTATACCCTTTGAAGCGTCTGAAGGACTTGAGAAAGAGTTGGACACAGGACAAGTGGATCAAAGCAGGCCTAAAGCATTTGAAAGGTCTTTGGGAAAGCTACAAGCAGAAGTACACATTGGAGGAGACTGAAGTAGCTACTGTCAGTGAGCCATTGCTCTGAGAACAGTACAAATGCTACATCGATGCAGTGCCGGCTGCTGATAACTTCACCGCCTTCATAAATGCACCACCAACTCGTCTGGCTCAAGGTACTACTGCGTTGGCGTAGTGGTCTTTGCTAGACTAAAGAGAGGCTTATCCGGCTTTGTCAAAGCTCGCTATTGACATCCTGTCAGCCTTCGCAATGTCAGCAGACTCGGAGTCTATCTTCAGCAGCTGTCGACAAATGATCTCGTGGGAGTGTGCAAGACTTGGTAGTAAGATCATCAAGCATTCAGAGTGCACCAAGGACTGGCAGCAGAGTAAAATCGCTTACAATGAAGCCTATAGTACACCTGATAGCGACAATGAAGCGTCCAGCTTGCACATAGGAGGATAATTTAGCTGTTTATATCGTGATCGAGAGACTCTATCGCCTATGAAACTGCCCTGAAATGGCTATAATTACTAATACTATTCTTAGATTACTGAATCTACTGAATCTACTGAATCATCCTTCTTCTGAATCGTTGACTACTGAATCGGCCATGCAATTCAGTTAGATTCACATATTGACAACACTTTATGTTACTCGTATAGTAGGAGAGGAGTTTGAACCTAATCGTCTAATTGCGCGCTTCCGTAATTACTCAGCCTGTATGGTTTCGGGTGCAATCTTATCTAGTGGTCCTTCTCAATTACATGAGAAGGGGAAGATCGACGGAGCTAGGTACCGTGCTGAGATCCTACCACTACTCTCTCAGATCTCAGATAATCATATGAGCGAGTCCCTCCTTAACCAGAGGCTATTGATTATGCAAGATAATGCACCAATCCACAAAGCATTAGAGACATTAGCCACCTTTAAGAGATCTGGCCTTATTGTGATAGATTGGCCTACAAACTCACCAGATCTTAACCCAATTAAGAATATATGGGCTATCCTAAAGTATAGGATTGCAAAGCTATTCCCTACTACAAGGGAGGCTTTTATTCAGGCTATCCGTATTGAATAGGCGACTCTGACAGTTAGTGATTACGCAAGGGTGTGTCAGTCGATGAGAAGGCGCTGTCAGGCCGTTATTGATGCCAACGGAGGCCATACAAAGTGGTGACACGCCTTACTTAAATAGGTTAGATACTATGATCATGCACTAGCAGGGGTTCCATCCATTCGTGCCCCCGCCCCTGTATATCCGGCGATGATGCAGTGAGACGAGGCCAGAGATACGCACAGCCCATGATGGTCGTGATATCCCGGTCTCAGCGGCCCGCACGTATCGAAGGTACGCTACTCACTTCGAGCTCAACTCGCAGCAAGGGTACACATCCCAGAAGTTGAAGCTCGTGTCGGTATCGCATCAATTGATAGTACTCAACCCTGCACTGATACGAGACTGCAAGGCACTTCTTCGTGCACACAAGCTGGCCAAGAAATTTCGTGGAAGGCACATGCCTCCTGATTCACCTGACGTACATGAAGTGAACTGTGTCTAGAGGCATAGCGCGAAAGGTAATGAGCCTCTTAACCTCGATGCCCGCTCTTCATGGATCATGTGGCCGGCCATGCCAAACAGACGCTCGCTCGGCGCTATTGCTTCAGGCGCAGCGAGTACCGCGAACAGCCCACTTGTCCTTTCAAATGTGGGGTTTACGGCGGACCATCCTTACAAGATGGACAAACCTCAAATTCTGATACCAAAATTAGATATACAGCCAGCTACTACCACTGCTTTATGGTTTGTAAGGATTAGCATTATTTGTAGGTGTTCTAAATTGATAATCACATATAAAGATAGTAATACCAGGATTTGTTAGACAAGCCATAGAAAATGATACTTAGATTACATAAAATCGAAATAATATAGCTAAAATTTTATAAGGAGAAAACTCTAGCTAAAACTTATACTACTAGGTACAATCCGGCCTTCTCTCTTATTACTCTTGACCTCTACTATGCATATAAAGCACTAGCAGGTCTACAAAATTATTGTTAATGTCATCCTAACTAGCAAGCTTAAGATCTGGCTATAGAGATTATATTATGTTCGAAAATAATCTCTTTATTAGTAAGGAATTGTATAATAGTAAGGACTATATAATAACAATTAGTATCTAATTAATACTTATATACAATTACTAACATTTTGCATAGAGTTAGCTAAAGATGATGCCCTATCTAAAGTTATTAAAGCTCGATCTGATATCTATGCTAATTTATTTTCCTTCTTATGCTTAATCTTAGCCTCCTTAGCTACTTTTATATTATATAATGTCTTAAGAAGCTTTATATCTAACTAGATAATGAGTTAGTAATTATATTGTCGTGGGGTACGACATGAGGATGGGATTTAGTACAGGTCTTAAGCATAAGGCTCTGGGTTCTTATATGAGCATTCTGCAGTCATATAGTCAATACATAACAGGGTTCAAAGTGAAGGATGGGAGACAGCTATATTAGCTGTCAACTGCCTGAAGGGCAAAGACCACAGATGCCTTGTTTTTCAGATACTGAGATGAGTTTTGTTTTTCAGAGATAAAAAAATCAGAGTTACACACTTTGCATGTAGCAATAATGACAATCAGAGGTCACCAAAAATACAGTTTGCTCTCCTACTTGACTATTGTGACTCTAGTACTGTTGTGATTGTTCTGAAGTTCAGTATATTACCTTGAATCTTTCTCGACCCATAGGTCAAGATTGTTTTTTCACAGCTGTATGAACTTTAGGTTTCATATTGACTTCTCGACCTATATAGCTAACGTCACTGTACCAGAAGCGGAACAGTACTAGAAGCGGAACACTACGCAGGCAGGACAAATTCTACGCAGTACGTGATTAAAACATCGCGCATCAGTATGAGATATACCCAGAGTGTTCCGCTTCTAGTACTGTTCCGCTTCTAGTACAGTGACGTTATATGCAAAGCACGTAACTCTAATTTTGTATCTCTGAAAAACAAGACTCATCTCAGTATCTGAAAAACAAGGTGTCACTGGTCTTCGCCCTTCAAGCAGTTGATAGCTAATATAGCCATCTCTCACCCTTTGCTTTGAACCCTGTCACATATTGAGTACATGACTGCAGAATGCTCATATAAGAACTTAGAGCCTTATGCTTAAGACTTGTACCAAATCCCATCCTAATATTGTACCCTATAACATTTCCTCTCCTGCTAATCATAGCATTATCCCATAATGCCAAAAGTAATTAAAGAAAATAAGAAATCAAAGTCATTAATCCCAGAACTTCGAGCAAAGCCTTTTCTGATCCATAGGTCAAGAAAAATCTTAGCCACATCCATATTAAAGTTCCTACTTGCTAGGAGACATTCCACTAGCAGAATTGCCAAGGGATAGTACATTAGGAAAGTAGGAATTGCCAGATTGAGAGCAATGAGAATCCGAAGACTGCATCGATCTATTATAGGCCTGAGTTCTCTGCACTGGATTGTTATCATTATCAGAGGATGACAAAGATAATAAAGGCCTATCACTTGCAAATAATAATAAGAAGCGAGTACAAATAGTGATACCAAATTGGATAGATAATACTGAACTATTATAAGCATTCTTAAAGATATTGAGATACTTAGCCTTCTTAGTTGAGCACTTTTCTCCATCTAAGAGAAGCTCATAGTTATCAAGCTCATATATGCAGTTCTCTTTGTTCATCTAATATAGATTCTGTAGCTCAGATTAAGAGCAAGTATTGCAATTGTAAGTAGCATCTATAGCATCAGCTCCAAGAGCAATCACCTTCTGTATTGAGCTAAATTGAGAATAGGCCCTGAAAAAGGATTTAGAATTGTAGAATATTTTCTCCAGCTTAACCATCCTGTCAAACAGTCTGGTACTAGCAAATGTGCTAGTATCAACCATCTTGGCCAGAATGCAAATCCTATAGTAAGTAATGAAATCATAGACTATAGACTGGAAGTTATTATTATTATAGGTACAGCCTTTCCATCCTTGGAATACATTGCCTATCTCTAAATAAATAGCTCTATCATCTCAGAGGCATTGAGCCACTAAGGCATTGCAGACTGGACTCACATCCATAAGTTGTATAAAAGCCAGAAAGGGAGTACTGACTTCGCTATATTTGTATAACGTCATTGACCCTGAAGTCGGACAGACCCGGAAGTCGGACAGAATTTACGACTCCTTACCTTGAATTGAATCTACTACTCGCTACGATGATACAATCACTCTCGCTCTCATATATACTCTCCTCAATACCTTCTTCTCCCTCATCCTCGATTTCGGGAGTTATAGCCCTCGTCGTTCGTCTCTTTTTCGACTCTCTCTTCGACGCCTCTACCTCTGCTTCCTTAACGAGTTCGAGGATTTCCTTCGTATTAAAGACGAACTTTCCCTTAATCGCTACGCGCTTCCCTTTCTTACATTCCTTATGTACTCTTAGTAGTTCTCTAAACTCGGTATTCTCTTTCCGTAATAAAGCGACCTTAGAGGTTGTCCTTTCGAGAGCTAATCCTAATCGCTCGATATACTGCTTTATAGGAGTCTTGAGAGTAGAAGAACGAGCAATCGAGTTAACTAGCGATGTCGCCTCCTGTAGCTCTGTACCCTCTAGCAGCGAACTGTCTAGTAGGGAGCAGTCTAGGTCGTTCGAAGTCGTTATAGGCAGCAGGGTTACCTAGGGAGTAGGTGTAGGCATTCGGAGAGTTAAGAGGATAGTAATCGGGCTAAGTAGATAGATACCAGTAGCTCGAAACAACGATTCGACGTTCCTAGTCGTAAAGGCCTTAGCCTAAGCTGTTATATAGGCCTCTATCTACTCGATTCGTAGTATTCGTCAAGTATCTAAGCGGAAGAGTTTCTCGATCTTAGTCGATAAAGCCTACTTTAGAGGGCTAAATATGCTAACATTAAGAGGCTGTAAGATATGCGAAGTATATAGCAGTAGTACTATAAGATCGATATCCTTATTGAGGCAAAAAGCAATAAACCTCACTATAAGATGAGATCCTGTCACAGGCAAGAAGCTGAGAATATCCGTTTATCCGTCCGAACATCCGATCTAGCTACATATGTGCGAGCAATGTAAGACAACTGGTCTTACATCCTAGTCTTTTGAGCTTCTTTGCCTCAGCGGCTACGCAGCTGAATGCTCCCAGCTGTCGCCTGTTACGGGAGAGCAACGCATACGCAGAGACTCAATGTAGTATTCAACAAGTTCGATACAGGAGTAAGAGGGTTCTAAGGCGGAAGCTGATGAAAAGACAGCGGCTTCCAATTCGGAGCACAGGCCACGCCTGCGCTGTACTCCTTAAGGGCTCGCCCTTCACATTACCCTCTCTCCTCCTTGTTCTCTATCTATAGGGCTTCGCGTGTTTCCCCTCAGATGCTACTTATTACTGCATTGTCTGCAGTTTTCGTGACATAGCAGAAGTGAAGTGGAGTTAAATGTCGTCATATGATATCTTCTCTCTCACTCGAATAAACGACTCTTCTTACGGATTCTAAGTATAATGCATCGGATTTAGCAAAGTCGTTGATAGATTCTTTCTTTTTACGTTTATGTAAACCTCTACTCGATGTGGATTGTTAGCTAGTGAATCGAAAGTGAATGTCCTTATTGCGGGTTCCGCTTAAAAACTGGTATATCCTATGTGGTTTCTAATAGAAGCTGCATCTTTTATTCTTTAAAAGCATTACTTCCTTGTCACTTCTTGTTCTTGTTAAACACAGTGCACTATCGCCTGCAGACAGGAGCTCCCTACCACTATAACATAAGTATTTGCTTCTGCCCCCTTTTTCTCCTTTTCTTCTACTATACAAATCAATCATTATGGTAAGTCGCACCTCACCCTATTCCCCTAGTACTCCTCTGGAAAACTGACAGCCTCCTTCGAAAAGCTAACAGGTTTCGTAGAGAATTAACTAAGTCCTAAAGCAGGACTGCATCTACTGTATCTACTGCGCTTCCTATAGCTAAGACTGCAAAAACAATTATAATAAGGTAAGTCGTAGTTCCTAAGCTCTTTTCAGCAGAAAACTAATGTTTCTAGCCAGCTTCCTAGAAGCCCTTTACTAAAACTACTCCTAAGAAGAGAGCCTGTCTCGCTTGTGCTAAGGCTAAGACTACCTATGTCGAACTGTAGGTTATTTCATTTAGCCTCTGTCCAAAAACCCCTGCTAACTATTGTTTTTAGTCCAGAGATAGCCCATATTGCCTATATTGCTTAGACTCGTTCTACTGATGCTAGCTTATGAGTAGCAGTCCCTGCGCCTTTATCATTAGAAGCCTAACTTCTCTTAGCACTAATGCCCTTGCCTTCCTCAAGAAGACTCTAAAGGCCTACAAGCAGCTCTAGCCCTTGGCTAAGGCTAGCATACTGGCTAGGTAATATATTGTGCCTTCTATTTGTTCTTCCTTGCTAATTGCTAGAAAATAGTCACTTCCTTCCTGCTATTAACAATACTATAGCTAATACTCTTGTGATTAGTAACCAGAGGCGAGTTATTCTCGGATTCTATTGCATTTTTATCGCTAACTGTCCTTTTAGTTACAGAACTACTAGTGCTTTAAGGATAGGAGGTTATCGCGCTAGAGGAGCTATTAAAAGCTCTAGGAAGTCACACTGTGCAGCTGCTATCCCTAATAAAGAAGATGAGGATGAGGGTTAGTTCGACTCCGCTGAGGAATAAGTGGCAGGCTCTATAGGGTTTCCTGTAGGAAAAGCCAATTTTGACAAGAAATGTAACTATACTATGAAATGATTTCTTACTTTAGTTTGACTCTTTTAGTATCTGTACTGAATGTAGTAGGATCCGCATATAATTATACTATATTGAAGTTAATTAGTCCCTTTATAGCTAGTTAGAGCAATCTTTCCCTTAGTCCCCCTTATATCATCTTCGCTCCTCCTTTATACTCATCTTCACGACGAGATTTAATCTCGTCCTATAACATCTTAGCTAGGATCCGCATTTTTTATTCTGACTTATCCTCTATTCTCGACAGTTAGGATTCTATTATTTTCTTTATAGGATTCCCTTTTTCTCTTCTTATTCTATAGTTTTTCTTTTGCTGCTTCTTGTTCCTATATAGGATCTGCTATTTTCTTTACAGATCCCTCCTTTCCCTCCTTCTTTGCTCTCTCTTGTCTCCTTTCTCTGCATTCTGTACTATTCTCGAAGATAACTCTTTAATTTGAGCAAGAGACTGTTGGTAGCTATCTTCTCCTACCTAGATCTCGGGCTGTCATACTTATAGGGGTCGCTATATTTTTCCTCGAAAGCATCTATTACAGTATTGTCTGGAAGTTTGTCTATAGGTTCCTATGTTGGTTCCTAATATCTAGCCTATTTTATAAGGACTTCTCTTCGCTGGGTTCGTCCTCTTCTCTTCGTTCTTATATATAGGATTTTTTTAACAAAGTATTCTTTATGCGACTCTACTAACACTAGTTCTGGCTATTTGTTATTAGATTCCTAGCTAGGTAGTAGGTCCTAGCTTGCTAACCTTAGGAGATCTAGGTAGAAGACAGGATGAATGTTCTTTGGTATATCCGACAAGCGAATAGATACTAGTGAAATAACCTCAGCGACTGTGTACTTTGTATGCTTAGTATCTAAGCTCCTCTTCGGCCTAGTTATGTGGTAGTTATGCAGGTCTAGCCACACTTTATCTCCTTTCTAGTAGATCAGCGCTAGTGTATAGGTCTTATTTGCACTTTCCTCTTACTTTTGTGTAGCAGCTGCTCTACTTGTTTGGCAAAGGTCGTTAATCTCCTT
Organism: Cladosporium cucumerinum; assembly: GCA_023634325.1. Classification (NCBI taxonomy): domain Eukaryota; kingdom Fungi; phylum Ascomycota; class Dothideomycetes; order Cladosporiales; family Cladosporiaceae; genus Cladosporium; species Cladosporium cucumerinum. Next base: position 1,988,587 of record JALDQA010000007.1, read on the forward strand.
TAGTTTCTTAACGAAATTTGATGCCCTCTTAGTTGCAGTGAGAGTCGATAATTCTCCGGACTCTAGTTTTAGTACTATAGGAGACATAGATTCGTAGCTATAAGTTACAAAGAAGAGGCTTATCCCAAGTCCCACTTAGTATCTACTATTAAGCGCGAGTTGCACTACAGGAAGCCATTCCGACTAATCGGATTGTTCTTAGTTAATATAATTGCGTAAGTAAGCTTAGACTTCCTAGTTTATACGCTCTAGGCCTCTGTCTGTTTGTGGGTGGTAAGTGGAACTTAGTCTCTAAGTTACTCCTAGAAGTTAGCAGAGCTCCTTCTAGAAGGTACTAGTCTAATTAGTTCCTTAGTCGCTTGTGATCGCTCTAGGTATTCTGTAGTGTTTGACCTAGTATTCTATAAACTTTCGCGCGCAATCCTTAGCTTTTATGCTAGGCATCGCTTCTAGAACTACTTATTTGCTCAGTCTGTCTTTGATTACCCAAAGGTACTAGTTACCTTCGGAGTCTAGTAGGTCAGTAATGAAGTCTATAGAGATTTCCTAGAAGAATCGATTAGGAACCGGGAGTGGGCATAGGAGGCCATGTTTATGTTCCCTCCAAACCTTATTCCTTCTACAATAGTTACAGTTCCTTAAGAATTAGCGGATATGTCGGGATTAGAGAGGCTAGTAGAAGTTGCGTGCTAGTATTAAAGAGGTGGCATCCCGTCCTGGGTGACTGTAAACCAACGAATCATAGATAGACTGTATAAGCTTTGTTCTCAATATATCATTTTCGCGGATGCTAGATTCTATACTGTTATACTCAGCGTCCGTTGCTACTAGAACTCCTAGCACCTATAATTTCCCTCTATAGTAGAGGTAGCCTCTATCGTTAATTGCATAGTCTCCTGCTTGAACTTTCACCTTGATATTGCTTAATAGACTATAGGCGCTGTCCTATATCGCATAGTATATAGTATTATATATTGTGTCCTTTTCTGCTGTGACTTTCTAAAGGCTGTTGAGTTTATAGTCCTAGAAGGGACCTCTAGCATCCTGCTTATTCTGCGCAGATTCTAAGTCAAATTGCGTAGCAAGGAGCTAGACTGACGAAGTGGCTACTTCCACCCTCTTCTTCCCTCTAGCCTCTGGCTAGTTTAGGGCGAAATCCGGGTTTAGGAACCTTCGAAATTAGGAGAGCTTGTTGTCTTCCCCTAGCGTGTCTTGTTCTCGGCAGGATAGGGCATCTAGTAGGATTGCTTTAGTCCCTAAGCAGTACACTAGAGAGAACTAGAACTTCGAGAGGACTTCATACTAATGGATCTAGCGCTCTGATAGTTGCTGTTTTACTATAAAATACTCGAGATTCTTGTGGTCTATCCAAATTGTGAAGGAACTGTATGCTTTAAGCTTAGGTTCCTAGAACTTTAGGCAGCAAATCACAGCTAGCATTTCCTTGTTATAGATATTATAGTTGATTTCTGCTTTATTCAATTTCTAGCTGAAAAACCTAATAGATTGACAGATTCTATTCTTTTCTTGTATAAGTGTACCTCCTAGCGCGAACCTGCTATAATTGGTCTCGAGGAATGTAGGTAATGCTAGATCCTAGTGAGAAAGCACTAGTGCCTGACAATACTTGTCTCGTAATGCTTTAAATGCTTTTTCTTCCTTCTCTCCCTAGGTGAATAGTACTCCTTTGCTAGTGAGCGATGTTAATAGTGTAGCAATCTTCGAATAGTTCGGGATAAATACTTAATAATAGTTAGCGAATCCTAAGAAGCGCTAAACCTCTTTCTGAGTCTTTAGGGCCTTCTAGTTTCGGACAGCCTCTACCTTCTCTTCATCTAGACCTATGCCCTTTCTGTTAGTATAGATAATGAACTCTAGGTACTTAATTCTCTTCTGAGCGAACTTGCTCTTCTTTGGATTAAGCAAGAGGCCTCTGTCCTAAAGGGCCTAGAGTATAGTGCATACCTTATAGAAATAGTCTTCTCTAGTTCTATCCGAATAGATAATAACATTATCTATATACATAGAGGCAAAGTCGTTAAGGTATTTCTATAATAAAGTGTTAATATAGCATTAAAATGTGGCTAGAGCCTCTGAGAGACCGAACGGACAGACCAGCCATTCGAAAGAGCTGAATCTCGTATAGGATAAAATCTTGTTTTTATAGCCTACAGCTATTCTGATTTTATTAAAAGCAGCAACTACATCAATCTTCATTGAGTACTTGGCTCCTATTAGGTTTCTTAAGGTTTCTAGGATTAGTAGTAGAGGGTAGCAGTCCTACTTGCTGATTGCGTTTAATGCACAGTAATCACAGCAGGATCGTAGTCCTCCTCTAGGTTTCTAAACAAAAAGGACGGGTGCTGCTGCCTCCGAGTTAGACGGCCGGATATACCCTTTCTTAAGGAGGTTATCTAGCGATTTACGCAGGACTAGCAGTTCCTCTTTTGACATCCCATATAGCAGGCCCTAGGGTAGAGTTAGTAGGGATCCGTCTGAGAGTTCGCGGAGGTTAATGCAGTAGTTGATACTAGGCTGGTGAGGTGGTAACTTGTCCGCTTCCTATTGACAAGATAGTAGTGCTATATTGCAAACTTCTAGAGGGAGTTTATTCTAGAGTTCCTTAATAGAAGGGTACTCCTTCGTCTGGAGAGCCTTCTTAATGTCTAAGGCTCTAGCTACAGCTAGTATTATTAAATCTCTATAGTCTTGTCGATCCTTGTGGTTATAACCTTCTTTGATCTATTTCTGCGCTCTTCTATAGTAGAATCATTGTTCTTCTAGTGCAGTTTGCACCTTATTGTGCGCTTTCTATAGATTTCCTAAGATAAGTAGGAAGATAAGTTCTGACACTATATATGCATGGACTTTCTAGCAGAATCTAGCGATTCTCATATAAAATGCGACTACTCCTTCGATCTTAGAGCTCTTTATAAATAAGGATGCTCCTTTGACTTCTCTTACTTCGCAACTCACAAAACAGAGTTTGAGACCTTTCACAAGGTCTCTATTAATTGTAGTATAACATTGATAGCCTTTGTCGATCAGAGTAGAGGTTCCTAGGTTATTTTGAAGGGTTATATCAGTATATACTAAGTTTCTGTTCATTCTGCTCTGCACCTCACTCTAATCTTGTGTCAATAACTTCTTCCCTCTCAGCTCCTATCTTTAAGTGGAGGCTACTCTTTTCCCGACTTAAAATGAGTGGATTCCTCTATTTCATTGTCGTCTTTTAGTAGTGGTGCAACAGAGCCAATATGGATGCTTATAGGTCGCACTGCTGTAGTATATAGGCATTCCCAGATACAGTATCTGTCGCCTCTGCAACGGAAGCAGAGTCTTCTCTCCTTATGCCTCTCGCGCTTAGCAGAGTCGACCTATTTTGCTCTTTGCTTAACAGGCGACGGCTTACTGTCTCTGTAGAGTCGTCGACAGTCTCCTGAGGCTTGTATAGGAGCCATAATAGTATCTCTATCTGCATCTATCCTAGCTACTACAGCAGGGTAATATGAGTGCGCGGAGACTGTTATAATAGGCTGGGTATCCTTGTTCTTCCCTTTCGACCATTGCTTATTAGCAGCCTTGAACTGATCCGTAGTTTCGAGGTTAGTTATAATCCTCTCTACCTCCTCGGAGAAGGTATAGTAATCCGTCATTTTTGCTATAGCAGCTATATAGACCCTTACTGCGTTAGAGAACATATTCTTTAGGTATCCGATCTTCGTAATGTCGTTCTAACTGTCTCTATCTGCGCTTAGCAGGAGTCCGTCGAATTCTAGCTAGTATTCGTATTAAGGTTGTCCTACTATGTGTTGCAAGTGGGTGAGCTGCTCTAGGGCCTTTGCCTGTTTATTAGAGTCCGCGAAAACTTCTTCGAGTTGCGCAAAGAATACTTTAGTTTCCTTCCCCTTTATAGAGTGTCCGTCACGAAAAAAGTTCGGCTGTATGGCTCGAGCGTATCAGCCAGCTCAGTCCCACACTGAGTCTCAGCCAGCTCGCATGTCCCCGAGCTACTCAGCCCATACAACCGAGCGCACCAGAGCGGCTCACCGCTATACACTAAAATAGGAATCTCGCGATATTCAGTATTCTTGCTATCGTTGATAATTATATCTACTTCAAGAAACTCGAATTAGCTAGCTACGAGAGTTACATTATGTAGAATAGCACTTGCAAACAACCTCGCTTTTTGACATTTGATGAATAACGTGTAGTAAATATCATAGGTACGATTTTTGAGGAATATACTAATTATAGGACATAGAGAGAGTGTAGAGCAGTTAGTACTAGTATCTGCTTCGCAGGTTACATTGGTTGTAACAGTTATACGGCATAAACAACATCTGGCATTTATACTACTACTACAATGCCTGTATTATCACTCCTTCTCATACGGCATGAGATACTGTATAACGCTTATAGTCGCTAGTACAAGCTCCGCGTACGTCTTATCCCTCTTCTTCGCGTTTGTAGTAGTAACATCTACGACTAACCCCTTGAATATATCCTCGTCAAAAACACGCTCTTTTAGCTCTATACCACTCTCCGCCTAGACCTGCGCCCACTATAGATACCCGCCTTCTGCATACCTAACTGCTAAAGCAACCTTCTCTTTAATCGCTGCCTAAGTAGTATCGCCCTTTAGGTCGCTTTTGTAGAGGAGTGCTTGCCTTGGTTCTAAGGCTTTTAAGGCAGCATCGTCGATTTGAGACAGGTCCGAATCTATACAATGGCGTTAGCACTATATCGACGTAGTAGTGGAGCAGTTGGTAAGCCACCTTGGCTGGAACCTTCGCCTGCAGCATTATCCTCGGCCAGTGGTGGTAGGGGTTGAGACAAGCTGAGACTCAGTTCGAGTTGCTCGGGTGGCGCATCAGCGTATAGTAATGTCTTCTGGCTGCTTTTTGCGAGCAGCCGCTTTAGTTCTGCCTTTTTTAGTAGGCATACTGCTTCGCTAAGTCTCAGGCTCAGTCTGACATCGCTTACGAGACTTGTTAGTAACTAGTCGGACCTTAGATTAGACAGTAGTTGGTAGCGGATCAGCTAGTAGGTCATTATGGCTTACTACTCTTTCGCTATTAACAGTCTTAGCCTGAGTCTCAGCATACTACACTTAGCTGTCCCTCACCTATAGGTCTGGCCTATCTGCATTGTCGATAATCGCTTGGCTGGTCTGACTCTGAGACTTATGCTAGGACTCAGATGTACGATTATGCCTTCTACTAGGTATGCCAATCGCAGAGTCGTTCGACTGGGGAGGGGAGCTGAGTCCGTATAGAGCCCTTACAGACTGCACATCCTCCTAGGGCTATTTACTTATTAATAGGCTGCTAAACAGTAGTTAAAGCTGCGCAGCATCTTCTAGCGTATTATCGTTATCCGACTCTAGCCTATCTAACATATTAGCAAAGATACTTAGGTCAGTGTCTAATCCTTGTATCGAGTTATCTAGTACATTGTCCAAACCCTTAAAGACTTACTTCGTGACGATCTCTAGAAGTCTCTTCCGCCTCTTAATGCTCTGTTGCTCGAACAGCTGCATCTTATGCACAAATATCGCTTCAATGTCACTAGGCTCTACTGCGCAGTATGTTAGTTCGCTAATGTTGTTCGTTCCTTTAGAACCTCTCGACTAGCCATCTAGGAAGTAATAGATGCTTGCGCACACGCTAATTAGCATAAATGCATTCACATCTATAAACAGTTCGGAGGTATCTGCGTTTATGCTGATAGCAGTTGCTATGCCTTTCCTGAAGAATGCCTAGCAGATCGCCTTAATGACTATCTTACCCTGCTAATAAGACGACTAGCATGTATTAGTTTTAGCAACTAACGCTCGAGGGCTGCCTACCTATAGTCCTGGTCCCTTTAACTCAAATGTAGAGTCATACAGCTGGTCCGTCGCCTAGCGTTGCTATGCCTCTGTGTCTTCGAATCATATATCTGCTTCGCCTTTAATCGCTACTTTGATCGCATTATTAGTTTTGTTCTTATAGAATCTTAGTGCCTTGCAGAGCTAGTACAATTAGCTAATATTACATTAAGCACAGCAGTCTTTACCTTCTTCGTAAGCTCCTTCGTTAGCTCTCTAGGAATAGCAAGGCTGATGCGTTTATCCATCCTTATCTGGTCTTCCCTTACTACTGCCTATAACCGTTTCGTTATAGTATCGACCTATGGCTTGTCGTACGCAGTAGGGTATGCAGATACACACCCTCCGCTCTCTAATAGTGCTGTTACGATCAGACATCGTTACGTAGCTGTATAGATTGCTACCTCTGTCTATAGGATGTCTTTCCACTCTGTAGTAGGCATCTGTTTGTATTGTGATAATACAGGCGTGCTACTTATGCGAGGCGTAATTGCGCAGCGTTGCTTCTGGGCACTAGTCTGAGAGTTAGGCACTCTAGACCTGCTGTGACGAGGGGATGAGCCCTACGGGATCGTAAGCGTAGCAGGGCTATCCTTATAGTGATGAGAAGGCTTACCGAAAAGTATAAAGCACCAGACAATAGCTCTATATACCTGTCGCTATCTCTGTTGCTACCTGACCTATCGCTATTGTCGTCGAACGATGCTCTGCTAGTAGCGATGTACCTCCTTTGGCTCATCTTTAAACTATCTTAGGTTGTTCGCTTAAGCAGTCGCTAATTAATCGATTTACGACTATACGCTGTTCGGACCTGTGTTTAATGCTCTGCTAGTGATGGATACAAACATTATAGGTTCATTACTATTTGTCAATGCGATAGAACGCACATCACAGCACGTGATGACAGGCGACTCCTAAGAACAGTATGGCTTCGCCTGCTAAGCTGCTCTTGCTTACTACTTAGGAAGCCAGGTTCTAGCGATGACAATAGTCGTGTATTACTCTGTTACAGCATCTTCAAAATAGCTAATATCTTTTATGCGCCCTCCTTTATAGTATAGTAGCATTGTACCAATTTTTTGTAATACTCCTATAGTCGTCGTAGGGATAATATAAGTGCAAAGGTGGTGTTCTCTGCACTACGCCTGGTCGTGTATAGGGAGGGCATAGGCAGCTGCTTTACTCCATCACCGACATCTCGGCTATGCCATCCCTATATCACCCTAGTATCTTATTGAAGGTACGCAGCAGCTATAAGTATCACGTATAAGCTCCTCGGTACCAAATAATGTATATAGCGCTCGTAGTGTAGCTGCAAATATGTCAATTTCCTGCTACTTTGATGCTGCTGCACGCTAAGCAAGAGGACGCTGAGTCTCAAGCCGAGACTCAGCTCTCTGCTTCCGCTGCTAGCGCGCCCTGCTCGAGGAGGCTCAGTCCTAGCTAGAGACTTAAGTCAAGGGTTGGAGTGCCCTTTTATAATACTATTTCCTAAATATCTATTGCTATAGAGCCCCGATTGTATTATAATTTATATTTCAGACACTGTATATGTATCGGCTTATTTACTACTGATTATAAATAGCTGCGCGCATACGCGCGTATACATATCAATATTATAAGACGCCAAATTATCGAGATCTGCATAGTAGTCCTATGTTGTATTTTAAACCCTCGCGTAACTAATAGGTATAATCACTATAGAGTTATTGTAACCATTAAACTGTAATTAATCAGTGACACTAGTGGCTGCTGCTAATCCTGAGATACAGAAGAATGAATAGCAGTAGATCGGGAGAACTTACAAAATAAGAAGACCTCACCCTTTTTGCAGTGTGTAAATCAATCGATATAAGGTATTATCTCAACCAATCTGGCAATCGCTAGCCCCCTTACGCACAACAGAACAGATATAAGGCCTATTTCTCCTACTAGTAATAGGCCTTAAACCTGTTCAAAGACTCTAGCCTCGAACTTACTGCTCAAGGCTTAAGGTCACGCCAGTTAATGTATCTATAGTGTACTCTATCTTTGGCTCGCCTCTGCAGATGCGCCTAAACTTCTGCTCGGAGTCGCGCTTGATAGCATTAGTTCGCTCTGTAAAATGAGCATCGTTAGAGTAGAGCAGGTAGCTAGGGAGTTCGTAACAGTAGAGCTAGTGCAGGACAGTATTCTGTACGCTCTTATCGATGAGCATATAGCAGTCACAGCTGTTGATGTACTAGTAGATAACGCAAGTGCTCTGTCCGTCAAGGAACACAGTAGCGCATAGTAAATGGGCTTGCATTTTGTCCTCGCTATTATAGATATTATCCTATACAATGAAGCCTATGTTTAAGCCCTTATAGTCGCCTGTCGCTAGGACGATCATTCCTCTAAGCTGGATCTAGTTAGTATTGTATTAATGCGCGAATGTTAGCATATCTTACCTCGTCTCCTGCAAGAATGGCACTATCGTTACTGAGCTCGTCGGAAAAGCAGCGAAGGAGCTCGAGTGCTTCCTCTGTCCTAGCTATGTTTCGGCTTGACGTAGTTGATGATCTTCTCCTCCCTACAAGGTTGCGTACGCGGATTAAGGGAGGAGTCTGGATAGGGAAGAGGATTGGGTGGCTAGCGTTACTATGTATAGTATGGTTATATAGTAGCGTGGTAGGCAAGGGAGGGTCGCTCATTGTTAGTCTATAGAAGTAGTCTTAGGTATAAGAGTCAGTATACTAGGCTAAAGGGAGTTGTAACACACAATAACTTATTAGTAGGCGGCCTGTAGGATGTTGTTATAGATGTGATGCAGTAGAGTAGTGTGTGTTTGCCTTAGATGACAGCAGCAACAGTCGCAATGGCATCGTCTTAGCAGTTAATAGGCAAAAGGCTGTATGCCTCACCCACTAAAGCATGTGAATCTTCAATATGCCTATCCAGCCTCAGAATCAGCGCTGAGACTCAGCTTCAGTCTCAGAATTCGGCGTAGATATAGTATATGAAAACTCACTTCGTCAGTCCAGCCTCAGAATCAGCGCTAAGACTCAGCTTCAGTCTCAGAATTTAGCATAGACATAGCACATGAAAACTCACTTCGTTAGTCTCAGAATCAGCGCTGAGACTCAGCTTTAGTCTCAGAATTCAGTGTAGACATAGTACGTAAAGACTCACATCGTTAGTCTCAGAATCAGCGCTAAGACTCAGCTTCAGTCTCAGAACAGCTGCCTAACGAGCTACGCGCATACTCGCTTTGCTGGCATACTGCGTGTCACCTTAAGTTATATGCCTTGAGCACAATCACTAATAATATCGCTTTTAAAGCCACGAGGCAATCCGTTCTTAACCCTTTTAACCTCTTTAACATTCCCTCTCTTCTCCTTTTATCTACTATCATCCTATACAATTATAAACTGCATACTCTATAGGTATTATAGGCCATATGCGACTACTATCTTCTACTAGCGTGCGTTATTAACAACTATCACGCCCGCCTCTTTATCCCCTGCATTGTTCCACCACTCAAGCCTATCGATACTATACACAAACGCGTGTTTTACTTCTAATATGTTGATAAAGCATTTGAATTCTAATTCATCGATAGATATCCCTTCTATAGCCCGAATACCTAGCTAAGTTGGTGCGAGCTCGTATAATCGACAGAGCGCTATCACTGCCTCTCTAGGCCGAGCAATAGATAGCATAAACTGGCTAAAGTCCCTCCCTAGCAGCGTACTACTTGATCGCAATACTTAGGAAGCGGCATAATGTCTATAGCGACCTTCTATAGCCAATAGAGATTAGGCAAGAGTTTGGACTAGCGATGTCCTTGTGCATAGTGCATTATGCTCTCTTAAGCGTACTTGTCGCCTAAAGTTAGCGCAGATACAGTATACTAGTTTCTGCAATGCAGCCTGTCTAGCCCTAGAGCTAAGGGCTTCTATAGTCCTTAGGAACTTAACACGCGCCTTAATATTATAAGTGAGGTAAGTCGAAAGCTCCTTCTGCACTATAGCTCTCTATATTAGAGTTGTGAAAGTGTGGCTGATCCAGTCTCTAGTATCTAGCCAGAGTTCTATTATGCTATAGAACTCTTTATACGCCCTTTTAGTCAGTAAGTATAGCCTACTCTGGATGTTGTCCTCTACATCAGTCGGATTAGACTTTGCACGTCGCGTTGATGTATCCCTTATCTACAGCTTCTGTAGTTTGTAGCGGGCTTTGGTTCTATTGTCATCTATAACCATAGTAGAGCGAGTGGTGGTAGTACGACCCTTAAAGAGATTGGTTATCTTTAACCCTAGTTCGTATCCCGACTTCGCAGCATAATATAAGCAGGTAGATGTTCCTTCCTTAGCAAATATTTGACCTCACATCTATCCTTATACTAACGAATATAAGATAGATGCCCTTTAATAGCTCTAACGACGGTCTAGACCTTTATAAGCTAGTATATTGCTTAGCTGTTCTAGCTTAAATGCGAAATGATAACAATCTCTAGTCGGGTACTCGCCTTTGCCTCTCTGTGCTACTCCTCGATATATAGTAACGACCATCATGTCGATATAACAGTAGATGACTCCTTTATAGTGGTTCTAGTGAATTGTATGCTAACTCGTCATTAGTTCGTCCAGCCTTTTAGAGCTTTCGCTGCTCCGCCTATTCCTATTATAACATGCTATGTAATGCTGCGAAAGACGCCTACGATAACCTTATAGGAGCAGTTCGATGCCCTAAACTATGTCGACTGTGGTTGCTAGTGTTTAGGCTATTATAGCTACTTCCTCGAAGTTGTCGTTCGCAGCATTATACAGCATGTTGTAGTAGGAACGAGTAGAGCAGCGAATGCAGTCTGTCTTTGAAAGCTGGTGCGTAATACATTACTAAATGCTGCTATATTGCGAAAGAAGTGGGTAAAGCAGCAAAGGTAGTCCGCCTTCGAGGCCTGATGCGCTAATTCGACTATTAAGGTGTAGGCTATATTCCGTAAAGGCAGAGATATTGAACATTAACTAATCATAGGCAGGTAGAGCGCGCATTATCTGGCCAGTCACCGATTGTGGTAAGGACTTACTCTTAGGCTGAGTCTTAATGCTCCGGTTCTAGCTACCTATAGCAAACTTCCGCTACCGACCTGAGACTCAGTATTCAGTCTTAATGCCGAGTCTTAAAGAGCAAATATCCGTACACTGCTGCCTCTGCTAAGCTCAATTTTCGAAGTTGTTTGTTTACTGCCACCACTACTGCATGCACTAGATACACAACCACATCCCTTAATACACACCCTTATAATAACTGCTACTACTGCAAACGACATCTAACGAACTGCATGCTCTGCTGTGATCAAAAGCAATGCTAGCGAAGGAGGAGCCTATAGCTAGCGATATTAAAAAATGGACCTAGGAAAACGTAAAGGCTGCGCTTAAAGGCGCATCTGTTCCCTTCATCAGAACCTTCTTTAGATGGTCCGAAACGGAGTTCAGATAGCGCTATAATCGCATTGTGCAAAAGGCAGAGCTTTGTAGCATCAATCTGTATCTAAAGGCACTACAGGTTAGGAAGCTATATAAGGATGATAGCAGCAAAGTCAGGTCTAGCGACACAGTATAGTAGCAAGCTAGAAGGAAGACTATCATAGACCTCTTAAATAGCACCGAAGAAGATAGCAACTGCTTCTGCTACAGATAGACTAACCTTAAGCCTGACTAGTGGGTTAAGGGCATGTCTGAGCTCGATAGCATAGACGATATCGATAAGAGCTTCTTGAGCGCAGAGCAGATGTTCTTAAAGCTAGCAATCGCTAGACATCGAGAGAGCTTGAAGAATGCAGAGGCTGCTAACGATAAGGTCGAGATCATTGATGTTCGTACAAAGCGCTTAGCTAGCGATGCTAGCAGCCTCAGCAGTCCTAGCACTACTAAGAGCCTGCAGAACAAGCTCCTTAGACTCAACCTTAGCAGTAATGTGTCTCGTAGCGCCTCAGTCGTTATTAACGTAGATGCTTACGATTATACGCCACTTCTGCTAAAGCCGAAGTTTAGGGATGTCCTATTCGCAGTGCTCTAGTTTTCCTTCTATCCGAGCGTAGTTAGTAAGGACGAAGTCCATATAGACTCTATAGAGACGACTTGCGAAGATATCTTAGATAAAATCGACGCCTACCTGCAAAAAAAGCCTAGCAAGACTACTATTAGCGACCTAGGCAAGCAAGGCGTTGATTAAAGCCTTATCGAAATGTATATCGTCGAGCACCAGATCTGGTATGCGTTCGGTATTATGCTTAATGCCACAAAGGTCAACCAACTACACCTCTAGTACTAGCACAGTCCTAATCAGGTCTGGAGGAAGATCTGTAATGCCGCTAAGGCCAAATTTGCCTTAAAGTCGCTATACGGGAGCTGGCTATAGACTGAGCACGAGGCTATTCACTTCTATATTGCTAAGTCCGAAGAAGTCCTTAACTAGTTGCTACAAGAACTTATGCACCTAGAGTCGTAGCCCGAGAGGCTTTTAAAGACGCGCAAAGGCATCTTCGACTTAAGACTATCCTGTGCCTATAAGCAACAAGAAGAGCAGGACTATGAGACTGCCTTATAGGTGTAGGCTAAGGAAGAAGACGATACGCGTGCTGCTAAGGAGGTCGAACAGGCCGAGCATCGTTAATAAGAGCAGCTTTTGAGAGAGAAGGCAAAGGAAGGCACTACTAAAGAAGATGAGGAAAATGAGCTCGAAGCAGTGCACTATATAGCTTAGAGAGAGCGCAGCGAGCAGGCTGAGTCTGAGGCTAAGGCTGCTTAGAGCATTAAGACTTAGCTACCAGACGACGAGGGCTAGAAGACTCGGTCATAGGCAGCTCGCGAAGCATTAGCTATACCTACTATTCCTAATTCTTAGCCTGAGACTTAGCATAACTAAATCAGCAATCCCTTCGACCTTATTTTGTTTAATAGTATTCTACCTAAGGCTGCACTTATTGTTAAAGCAAAGATGCCTACAAAGCCCTTTATAATGTGTAGAGAGGTCAGTGTGGAGTTTATTAAGTAGTTAAGCAGCAGTAGTGTCCTAATTTCTATCGATAACATAGATCTTAGCAAAGTGTTACGCTCGAGGCTAGGTACGTCGTATTAAGATTTCTTCCTATAGGCCTGCGAGTTCTTTAGTGCTAACCTAAGCAGAATCTCCGCTTAAGAGCGCTTTACAGTACCTAGTCTCCTTTAAGATAAACAACTTCCTTAGGAAACAAAGACTAAGAAGGGCAGTAAGAGGAAGAAGAGTAAGCTAGCTATAGCCCTTAAGCCCTACTAAATAAATGTAACAGCATTCATTATACGATGCCTTATCAAAGGCAAGCCCTTTAGTCTTCTGGCATACTATATAGGCCTTAGCAAGTGTGTTATTAGAATTGCGCTTATGTACACCTTCTTCTGCTCGCAGTACATATACACTCTAAAGACACCTATGCCTGTTACGCTATTTTAGCCGAATAAGACAGAGCAGTAGAAGCGAGCTACGATAGATGCTGACGAGCGCAAAGTTTTTAACTTTACCAAGCTTGCTAAAGGCACGCTAGTCATCAATAATAGCTCTATTCTACTGATCGCCCTGCCGAAGGTCTTAGTGAACTAGATGCAGGAAGTCCGCAAGTTCCTCCTAGTTTATATGCGGCCTTTGATCGTTCTTGCCTTCTGTATAATGAGGGATAATATTAGGAATAGCAGAGCCTACGAGGGTTACTATAGAGCCGATAGCGTAATCACAGTCGAAAAGGGAGATCGTATCCATACTGCGCTCTAGCAGAGCAGATACTCGGCCTAGGAGCTTAGGGAGTACATTAACAAAGGCATTACGATTCGTGACTTGCTAAAGCTAAAGCCCACTCAAAACGGCATCGATGTCGCAGAACTGAGACAGAACAACATCTAGGTCCTCACTATCCCGAACTCCTTTGACATTTAGGTAGTATGCTATAACCCTAATAGGGTAAAGCACCTACGCAGTAGTAGGAGATACTAAGATCTAGCAGTCGACACTATCTTTGCACTATAGATGTGGGACGAATATCACTATCAAAAGGGAACGCAAGTAGCGCTACACCCCTCTATAAGATGCCTTAAGGGTCGTCCGAACAGCGTTAGTATCAGTAGTACTCCTAGTCTTTCGATTACCGACTTTGCTATAGTCTGGATAGGCTCGTTCGCTAAGTTCTTCAAGTCTACTCACTCTACTAAGCACTATATCACTGAACTACAGAAGTGGGGATTAGCGAACCAGGGAAAGGGTGAACTTAGATAGCGCAACGAAGTCCCTAACTACATCAAGAGTGAGATTCGCGCAGAGTCTATCATAGACTAGTACACCAATTTCGTTACTATAGACAAGGTTATCACTAAGACTATAACTTACGAGAAGTCTTAATCCTCGTATACTACTATAGCAACAGGCTAACAATCGGCAAAGGACACCAAAGAGGAGGGTTAATAGGAAGAGGCTAATATAGCAGCACTGCTAATCGCGCACTGGCTCTAACTGCAATAGATCTTCGCCGACAACGCTCTTTAGTAGCAGCCAGATAGCAGCGTCGCTAGAGAGAATACAGTCGACGTCCTACTATACGCCTACTTCGATTTTCTGTTCGATATGCGCGACGAAGATATCAATAGTGCTACCATCCGCGCTGCATCTAGCAATAGCGATTCGTCCGAGTCCGAGTCTGAGTCTAAGACTTATGTCTATAGCATAAAGGGGCTATAGAAGGAGAGCCTTAAGGCTAAGCAACTAGTATTGACGCTATACCACCAGCTCCGTGTTACTCTGCTCTAGCCGCGACTAGAGTTACTCCGTCAATGTGACGAGGGTCTTAATGCAGAGCTCAGCAATTATAGCGTCTAGAACATTAAGGACTTTAACCTGAAGAAGGGGAAAGCGGGTGTTATTAAGTACTTGTAGAGGTACAAGGAGGAGATTATAAGCGAGCAAACTACTATAGCACTACTAAAGATGTTAAGGGCGCTTCGGTCTCAACTTAATGCGCTTAGTTTCCGTAAAAAGATTGTTATTGTGTCCGACAAGCTGTAGAATGCTTTTATAGTTAAGCAAATCTTACACTAGGTGCGAGAAGACCCCTCTAACAATCTCCTTACGCATAAGGACGATTAGGTGCAGCTCGACACCTAGTCTACTAGCTAGGACGACGATATGATGATCGAGGATTTCAAGACCTCTTATCCGAATCCTGAGGGCTATAGTGACGAGCCTTTTATCATAAACGCAATTGCCTCGAGTCTGAACATTAGGATATCGCTCGCCCTAGCCGATGTGATGATCCTAATAGACTCCTGCTGGGATAACAACTTCATCAGGCAGACTATTGGTCGTATCTAGCGCTCTATAGAGTCGCAGCCCGCGCTGTAGACCAAGAGCTACTACTTGGTAGTATAGACAAACTATAGCTGCAACCTAGTCTCGGAGTAGCTCCGCGGATGTTAGACCTTTAGAGCTGAGGCGAACAGGGCGTTGACTCTATTATAATAGCAGGCCGCCGAAGATAGTGACGATGAGATAGAAGTAGATTGAACGCGGTATAGGGTTTTGAAGTGCACGAAGGCAAGGCGTAGAGTCTAAAGTAGTACGTATTTAGTGTAGTTCTCGAAGAATGCAATAAGAAGAGTTTAGAAGTGCAAGTAATTGTCTCTTAATGCGCACGCTACTTTCAAGATTGTATTGCTACTAGTACATCTAAAACTCGGCCTGAGACTATATATAGACGCCGAGAGCGCTAACAGACTAATTATGATTATCTCGTACCTTACTATACTAATAGATAGCTGTAATAGAAACTATTTGTTATATACAGACTGCTGCACGATGGTGTAGGCTAAGACTGCAGCTAAGACTCAGGGTCTAGGGTTAAACTAGTCGCGTAATCCTTAAAGCGTTTATTTACGCGTACATGTATTACTAATGCTACGCGCGAGAGGAGGTAGCCCTTATAGTCTAGTTAAGGGCATGCGCTGTATGTAGGAAGGTATGCTCTTCTACTAGCAGCCTTTAATAATACCAAAATACCTGCTCCAAATTACGAAACTGGTTGGTAGCATTAAACGAAACTCGTACGCAACTTCCACAGTCTGATGATAACGAATAGGCAAGCATACCACCTATTACCGATAACAACCTGCAGCCTCTGCCTCCTACCGATAGAGATAGAGACCTCGCAGAGGTCGAGCATCTAGAACTGTAGCCGCGCTATAACTCTACTAAACAAGAGGAGACAACCGACAATACACTAGGCATAGGGGATAGCAGCGCGGACGAGTATACCTAAGGCGAGAGTACGGATAATGCTAGCTATCCGGCTCGAAGCGATCATACTGCTAGATCAATTACAATCAGTAAGGGCCGATTGTCATCTGTTGCGCTAGAAGCCTGCTCATGCGAGACCTTTAATGAGGTAAAGGGCTAAAAGGTAGGAATAGGTATTAGACAGTAAGACTTAGCTATTTGTAGTCGCGGGCGACTCTAATGGTTCTGCTTTAGCATCTAATATAGTGCTAGGACTGAGCCTGAGACTGAGTATAAGGCTATATATGCGAATCCCTTACTGTTCAAATCGCTAATACTGATTTATAGATATAGTCTTCGTAATGCGACTAAGTCTTAGGCTAGGACCTAGCATACAGACTCCTTCGCAACACTGTTTGATATAGCATTCGCACAATGGCTACACAACGAGGACGTCTCGAGCAACGCAATCAATCGCCTTCTACAGAACCCGGATACACAAATGCTACTGGCTAGTCAACTGAGTTAGAGGTCCGCCTACGAGCTAAAGAGGAAGATGCAAGGCGACATTAGCGAGCTCTCGGCAATCGCAGGGGATTACTAAATTAAGGAGATTAGCATATCTACGACACGGACTACCTCTAGCACTGCGAGCTATATGCTATGCTACTGCGATGTGTTAGCAGGTATCCGGTTCTTTCTTAGCTATGCTAAATTTAAGAATGACTTGATTTACGAACCCTACCAGATGTGGTCGACAGACGAGCCGCGAAGACGGATTTATACTAACATAGCTTTAGCAGACTAGTGGTGGGACACGCAAGAGAAGGTTAGCATTAAGAATGCTACTATTGTGCCGCTTATTATCGCTAGCGACAAGACACAGTTAACTAACCACTAGGGGGACCAAAATAGTTATCCAGTCTACCTTACTATTAGCAACCTTCCTGGCTAAGTATGCCGATTACACGTACGTCCTAGGATGATGTTGCTAGGGTTGCTTCCGATTGTAAAGGACAGAGACTCTACTACACGGAGCTAGATATTCTACGAGTGTTTAAAGGTTATATTCGATCCTGTTATACAGTACGCAGACGCAGAGGGTCTTAACGTGCTCTGCGTAGACGGCCTAGAATGCAGATGCTACCCTATAATCTCGGTTTTTTTAGTCGACCACGAGGAGTAAGTCAAGCTTACTAGCGTAAAGGCAAACTCGCACTATACGATGTGTAGAGTCGCTAAACATGAGTATGAGGATTTAGAAGGATGAGCAGAATAGAGGACGCAAGAACATACGAAGGCGCAACACCTGAAGTAGCGAATGTCTAGAGTTAAGAAGGCGAGCAATAAATAGGTGCACGATGTCGATCTATTCACATTCAGGCACTGCTATGTCAATATCCACTAATCTATAGCTATTGACATCCTACACCAACTCTTAAAGGGTGTCCTAATGCACGTGTTGGATTAGCTATATGCTCTGTTAGAGGAGCAGCTACCAGCTTTTAGCTCTGTTAGATACAGGGCGGCGGGAGTGCAGCTAGACCTCGCATCTACTGCCACTAACACTCTAGTGACAGCAAAGGATAGGGTCGAAGCAGTAATAGATTATCGATTTGCATCTATACTAGTATACGCGAAGATTCGATGGTTCGAGCACTTATCGAGTAGGACATAATAGACAGGCCGCAAGCAGAAGAGTATACTGCAGTAGGTGTTACTAGTCTTTATGCTAATTCTTTAGGAGATTAGGGCGATCGACGCTATCCGCTTCTTGCGTGCAGTCGTCGATTTTATCTTGCTTATAATGTACAAGAGCCACAATAATAACATGCTCCGATATATGCAGCTGGCGCTCTTTAGGATGAACTAATATAAAGAAGTGTTCTAGAGATACTGACCTAGCAAACCTGCGTCTGCTGAATACGACGAGGTAGGCCACTTCAACTTCCCCAAATAGCATTCAATAGTCTATTACAGTAATATGATCAGACGTTTTAGCAATGCGCCTAAGTACGATTCGGGGCAATTCGAGTTTGGTCATGTTACATAGGTGAAGCGCAGCTATAAGGCTTCTAACCGTAAGGTTAGATAGGAGGACCAGGTTATGCAGTACAGCTAGCGCAAGCTTAACAGTCTTGCGAGAAACGATCCTAGTCTCTACGCATGCTACCTTACTATTGCCGAACGCCGAGAGGCATCTGAACAATCTATTAAGCCTATAAAGGCAGTCGATGTATCAGACTACTTTGGATGGCTGCATAAACAGTCATAAGGGCTGGATATTAGATACGATAAATAGCGTATAGTGTCCGAACTTGAGCAATTCATCAGCAGTACTAAAGGCTACTACTTCTGTCAGGCTGTAGTAGTGTTTATACAGGAGTCTCGTTCGCAGGCTGCAGATAAGAGCTAAGAGCGCTTAGTGCTAGGTTACGAGCCTGATGCAGTAGATACGGACGATAGTTGGGTGCTGCTACTACGCGTACAGTTCCACCCTTCACTAAAGTGTTAGAAGCGCTTAGGCGCAGATGCGGATGACCCTAACGCCCTAAAAAAAGATCTAGTACGTTGTGCGCCGAACTAGGACAGTAGAAGAGGCAACGAGCAGTATGACTTTATTTAGGTGTAGGAGTATACGAACACTGACACAGCTAAGTCTAAGGCTAAGTCTTAGGCAGGCGCGAGGAAGTTAACCATAAAGTCCTATAGCGCGAATGTTGCCTTTTATAGCCGGTTACTAGTAAGGGTTATGTACTTGATTACTGTTAAAGACAGTAATGCCTAACGCTATATGCAAGTTATGGGCAGTAGTACATAGCGACTGAAGGAATCCAGCACGCGATTTATAGGAGCATTTGTCGAAATCTTCCGACCACAGTTGCTAGGCAGTAAGGCGGACTGCGACTACGGCATGACAGAGGTCTACAAGGAGCCTATAGCTCTAGGTAGAAAGATACTCAATAGGCGGCAGAGGATAGTGCTACGCAGACGGAGAGTTTATCCGATTACCAGTATATACCACAGCATCTATATAGTTCCTAAAGGCACAAACGGCGAAGAGGACGGCGCAGAGTGGTACATCAACAACACAGCAGACTTTGAAATATACAACTACCTATAGAATAGTAGCTAGGAGGAGGAGGCAGCAGAGGCAGCAATGATGTCGAAAGAGCGTTGTGTAGCAGCACTTAAGGAGGCAGCAGAGGCAGCAGAGGCAGTGTTGCCTAAAGACTGTGGTGTTACAGCAATTAAGGAGAAGGCAAAACCGATGAATGCTAATGTAGATAAACCTGTCAGTGTGCGGAAGCGTAGAAGGCCACGCTGTGATGAACGTAGATAGATTGTACACTGAGACTCATACTGAGTCTCACACATGCGCTATATCATGTAGGTGATATATAATATTGTACTTCGAGGTGTTCGGCGCGCTAAGTCTCAAACTCAGACTCAGTGCGCAATCGGTTCTGCTTCAATCTCTATACTCCCTGCCACAATAACTACGCATTACGATCACAATGCTTGTGCAGCACTCCAGTCGACGAATATAGCACCTAAGAGAGAGTTCAGTACTGTTTCCCCTAAAAGCGACTCTGAGATAGAGGTAGATACCCCTAGGAAGAGGCTGCTAACGATGCTATCAGGGCAAATAACGCTCTTAGGAGCTTACTAGGCGCCAGCATTCGATATTGCTAGTACACTACTAGCACTGCCTACCTCGGACGCCGTCGTCGAAGTGCCTGAGCTATAGGCGACTATAATAAGAGTTTACCAGCTGGTCGAGTTACAGATGAGCGTAGCTGCGATTGAAAGGCAGCTCGCAGTTTTGAAGCAGCAGATTGCAGCTTGAGTATAACAAAGCGAATAGGTACGCGCGTTTGAAGCTATAAGTACTTGCTAGATATATACTAACTGTATATATAGAAGGATGAAACGAATAGAACGGGAGGAGGAATAGGCTACGCGAGATAGATGCGTATAGATGTGGTTGTAGATAGGACGTAAGCAGAGCTGAGTCTGAAGCTGAGTCTCAGCTCAGTAGCTCGGCTGCAGCTCGATAGCGGCTCAGTGTATCTCGATACGGATCAGCTTTAAACAGTAGCTCGGGCCTTCTTTTTTCGTGACGTCCTTTCTCCCAGAAATGATATATACAACCTTGCTCCCTTGCTAGGAGGGTATTATAAATGGTGTCCCAGTAGTACTCTTTGGGGAGCATCGGTTTCATTACAGAGCGCACCTTGAATGAGCTCTTTATTCTTGATAGGTAATCCCTAAAAGTCTCCGTACGACCATCCTAGGAGGGCGGCTTCTATTCTCTAGGGCCTGTTGCTTCTCTAGCTGGTCGCAGGGCTGAGTTCGTAGTCAGTATCTCAATCAGAGTCCGCATAAGGGAGCTTATTGAGGTTTCTTCTATTCGGTTCGCAAGGGGAACTGTATATTGATATAAGGATTCCGCGAGCTAGGCTATCTCTGCTTGATACTATACTTCCTCTTCTTGTCTCAGCTGCTCTGCTTGTTGACGAGCAGTTTCAGCTTGCTAAAGCGCAGCGAGCATCGTGGCCATATTAGCTTCTATATGTCCTTAGCGAGTATACATCTCTTGTAAGATACTCCGTAGGTCCTCGTTCTCGTTGCCCGACTGTGACGATCTGGTGTCCGGGGTATAATCGCTGGACTGCAGTAGATTCATTGGATCGAACTTAATGTTATAGGAGAGCAACGCATACGCAGAGACTCAATGTAGTATTCAACAAGTTCGATATAGGAGTAAGAGGGTTCTAAGGCGGAAGCTGATGAAAAGACAGCAGCTTCCAATTCGGAGCACAGGCCACGCCTGCGCTGTACTCCCTAAGGGCTCGCCCTTCACATCGCCCCGTGACAGATCAATGTCTATTGAGAAGTAATAGCCTCTGTTTTCTATTGTTTCAGTGCATTTCAGGCTCGAATAAAGTAGTTAACCACTCGTAGGCGTGATTATTAGATGTCTACCTGCTAGTAGATATTAAGAACCTCCATGTCTTAGGTGTAGAAGCTGGCATCTATGCTATATTCGTATATTTCGCCTTAAAGATAAGAAGCAGAGGTATAGCAATCCCTAAAGCTCTAATGCACTTAATTGCTGTTATTCACTCTTGCCTTCCGCTTATTAGGAGAGTCTTTTCTTTAGCAGTTGAGAGTATTTGTTGCAATTCGTGCGATTTAGAGTAAGAAGTTCTAATTATAATCTGGGAAGTAAGCGTAGTACGCAGGATATTAAATGCGTATGCACATATCCGAATCGAGGTATATTTATTGTTATAGTACGCTGCTATAGCGCTAGGAAGGTCTTCCTCAGAATAGGTGGGCATAATAAAGGATTAGAGAGGAGTATCGCGTAAAAACTGAATATTAACGCGAAACTAGCGCGCGGGAGTGACCCGCTTCCCCTACAATGATGTTATAGTTAAATTATAACTCTAGTAGTAGCACAGCTAAATTATAACTCCTTAAGCACAGTATGGTAGGAGTCAGAATTCAACTAAGGTCACTGTAGGAGAAGCCGGACAGTAGGGGAAACCGGACAGTATGCAGGCAGGACCAAATATACGCAGTATATGATCAAATATCCTAAAGGCAGTATCATGTTTGGTTGACTCTAATTGGCTCATGGTTGACAATTGGTTGGTTGAAGTGAATATGCTCAACCAATGGTTGTGGTTGAGATAATGGTTGATTAGTCAGGAGCCTAAGGCTCCTAAAATGGTGGTTTGTGAAGTATCGAAGTGGCATTGCTAAGACGCTAGTATTTTTGCTGTCCTGTTGCAAGATATACTACTTGTTGACTCTAAGAGTAATATAGATAACTCCTGCAAGAGTGATTGTAAAGGAGACTGTTATAGTGGTGGTGTTGGCTTGTTTCTTAGTAGTAACTCTCGAGGAGTCGGCTGGCTGAACAGGAGTTTAGACTGCCTTCGCTTAGCAGTCAATAAATCAGAAGGTTACAACCTCGTAATTAATTCGCTATCTTTAGGGATCCTTTGGCTATATGTTCGCTTATTCGTGCGTGATTGTGAGGCCATTTTGACGATATAGTGGTAGTATTTCGAATAATAGTAGTTAGTAGGGAGCCAGCTGCGTGTGCGTGAGAGACACGCGTCAGAGGAATCAGAGAGGAATTTGGAGAGTCTGAGATCACATGACACTGCGTATATTGAGAACTGTGCGCATATAACGTCACTGTATGGGAAGCGGGTCAGTAACATCGTGGTAGGGGAAACCGGTTGGTAGGGGAAGCCGGCCGTCTTACCGAGGTTAGCTACCTATACCCCTCTTCTTTCTTTCAATTTCCTCTTCCTTTCTTTATGCCTTCATATATAGAAGAAGATATTCAAAGCGAGGAAAGAAGCAGGCCGGACGGCGGGAGTGGATTACAGCGATCGAGTGTATCTCTGCCTCGGGGGTGACCCTGCCGCTGACTCTTATTTTTAAAGGGAAAAATCTTAATTCAGCCTGGATTCCGGACGTAACGCCGCCGGGGTGGGCCTTCTCTACGTCGAATAAGGGCTGCACTTCGGATATACATGCGTACGAGTTGCTTACGACTCGGTTCGAGCCTTTAACTCGCCGAAACGACGGAAAAAGACGACTATTAGTCGTAGATGGTGTGGCTGTGTAGGTCGAGAAGTCAATATGAAGCCTGAAGTTCATACAGCCATGAAAAACAATCTCGACCCATGGGTCGAGAAAGATTCAAGGTAGTACACTGAACCTCAGAACAACCACAACAGTACCAGAGTCACAATAGTCAAGTGGGAGAGCAGACTGTGTTTTTGGTGACCTCTGATTGTCATTGTTGCTATATGCAAAGCGTGTAACTCCGATTTTATCTCTGAAAAACAAAACTCATCTCTGTATCTGAAAAACAAGGTGTCGCTGGTCTTCGCCCTTCAGGCAGTCGACAGCTAATATAGCTATCTCCCACCTTTCGCTTTGAACCCTGTCACGTGTTGACTACGTGACTGCAGAACGCTTATACAAGAACCCAGAGCCTTATGCTTAAGACCTGTACCAAATCCCATCCTGATGTCGTACCCCACGACAATGGGCATTCTTCGCACTATACTATGCGATTCCTTGCGTTTTGTATTACGAAGAAGATCGACTTAGCCCTACTACTGCCGCATACTTCGCACGTTACGCAACCTCTCGATATTGCGTGTTTTTCGCCTCTTAAAACTGCGATTACTTCCGAAGTCGACGCGATCTTTCGAAAATCGGTAACGAGTCTTCTACGCGTCGAGTGGACTTCCGCGTATATCCGAGCGAGGGCTAGGTGCTTTAAGCCTTATACTATCGAATCCGCGTTTAGGAAAGCCAGTATCTATCCGCTAGACCCCGAAGTTATCCTTTCGACTCTCCCTACTCCCCGGGCGACCCTACCTTCCAGATCCGAAAATTCGATATTTCTCGAGGATATGCCTCGAATCCTAAGAGAGCGTTCGAGGGATAAGACGCCGCCGATTATCCCTTTCGAAGACCTCGTCGAAGAGGTTATCTCTCGCGGAGTTCTAAGCCCTCAGAGTAAGGCCTTTATCCGAGAACTCCTTATCTTCGCAGAAGAGAGGAATACTGAAGCGACGCTCTTACGGAGAGAGCTACGCGAGAAGGACACGTTACTAAACGCGCGTAAGAAGCATAAGACGAGGAAGAGGGTTGCGATCGAAGGCCACGTTATGCTTTCGAGGGACTCTGTCTTAAGGGAGGTCGAAAAAGCAGAAAAAGTGGTAAAAGGAAAAAAGCGAAAAAGAGTAAGAAAAAAGCTCCTATAGTTCTAAGTTCTTCGGAGGAAGAAGAAGAAGATAGCGAGGATAAGTTAGCTTAGTCGGATTTTTAAAATAGGCGTTATTTAAGGAGTTATCTATTTTTAAAAATCGAAACTTCAAAAAACGGCCGGCAACCCCTACCAACCGGTTTCCCCTACCACGATGTTACTAGAAGCGGGTCACCACGCAGGCAGGACTCAGCCTACGCAGCACATGGCCAAAACATCGCCCGTTAGTATGAGAAATACCCACAGTGACCCGCTTCTAGTGTCGTGGGGTACGACATCAGGATGGGAATTGGTACAAGTCTGGAGTATAAGGCTCTGGGTTCTTGCATAAGCGTTCTGCGGTCACGTGGTCAACACGTGACATGGTTCAAAGCGAAAGGTGGGAGATAGCTATATTAGCTGTCGACTGCCTGAAGGGCGAAGACCAGCGACACCTTGTTTTTCAGATACAGAGATGAGTTTTGTTTTTCAGAGATAAAATCGGAGTTATATGCGTTGCATGTAGCAACAATGACAATCAGAGGTCACTAAAAACACAGTCTGCTCTCCCACTTGACTATTATGACTCTGGTACTGTCGTGGTTGTTCTGAGGTTCAGTATACTATCTTGAATCTTTCTCGACCTATGGGTCGAGATTGTTTTTATAGATGTATAAACTTTAGGCTTCAAATTGACTTCTCGACCTATATAGCCACATATTTGGTGCTGCTTCTGTAGATCGACCTTGCCTTCTAGAACAGTACGACTTGAACAATACAATATAGAATAAGCAGAATGACATCAACCACAGATACAATACAGCGAGGGACGAGGCCAGAAAAGGGGAGCATCCCTTTGACTCTGATAGTAGGAGCTTTTAAAACCCCACAAATTTCAAGAGAGCTCTGACCAACATAGGTTACTATAGGAAAAGGCGATAAGAGCCTTAGCACTAGGAGCTACCGATAACAGCTCGAAAAGGAATCTGGATAGCGATCCAGATTTACCCCCTATTTCAGATTATACAGATGATAGCTCTATGGATCCCAGCAGTCACAATCTTAATCAGTGTGACTTACCTATTTCAGCAGTCAGCTACTAGAAGAAAATGCCTCCGAGACAGGCATATAACAGTAGCGCAACAGTCCGTATTTCGAGGAAGAACAGAGAGACAGAGACGACGACAACGGAGCTGACAAAAACATTCACGAGAACCAGCATATAGGAACAGCCCATATAACCAGCAGTCAAATACAGTGCGATACCTAAGGATTCAGAGAAAGCGTGTGCCTGAGACTGAGTCCACCTTTCTTTCTATTTGTTATTCTTATCTTTTTATTATACTATAGGTAGGAGGAAGAGGACTGTCTGCAATCATAGCAGACTAGGACTTTCTTCCTTCTGCTCTATCTAGATTTATGCTATAGGCTATAAAGGGTATTACACTTAATAGGATCCCTCTCGACCCGACTCAGCAGGCCCAAACAACTGAGTCACAGCCTTCCTAATGATATAGAGAGAGAACTCCTTCGATATCTTACTTGCAGAGCTTTATAGCAATTTAGCTACTTCCTGCTCCGAGGTCTCTTAAGTCTCTAACCTTCGATGGTTACAACTTGTCGACTTTCCTTCGAGAATATACACGGCTTTGCAAAAGATATCAAGTATCTGATAAGAGAGCATGTGACCTCCTCGAAGACTACTGTACTAAAGATGTAGGACCTGAGGTTCGCTAAATTATCGCCCGAGCGAATAGTAGCCTTAGCACTCTTTAGGGCCTGCTCCGAACGAAGTATGCAGCTATTAATAATGAGCGAATATTGATAACTAAAGGCGCTCTAGAGCAGTTCGTGTTGCAAGCGAAGGAACATCCTTATGATAATAACCTCTTATTATATAGCAGGCAGTTCTAGATCATTGCCTCCCGCATTAAAGAAGCTAGAAACACACTCTCTACTAGCCGAAAGACGACACTGTATCTCCGTAGTCTCCTAAGGAAGATTATAGAAAAGGCAATCAGCTCGCTTCACATTCAGGCTATGTATATAGAGCTAGTCAACTTTGAACGAGTAATAAGCTTCGTAGACAGCATTACTTAAGCTGCTATCTCACGCTGTATCATTAAGATAGAGGACATTAATAGAGCAGTCTCGAGGGCTGTAAATCGATAGCGCAACCCCTAATACATTGCCCTTCCTACAGAAAAGATGGTATCTGCACTGCCTTCCTTGCCAAAGCACTAGGAACCTCTATACTCTGACTTATAGAGAGGAGTGCAGGATCAGCAGTCCCTCTCTCTCGATGAGATAGTCGAGAAGTTCAAGGAGATGAAGCTGACAAAGATAGAGATCCTCAAGATGTTTGAGTCTCCTGATCTCACATACCTCACCTCAATTTAAAGAGGGGATGTACTGATGCAATGCCTTCGTTTAGAGCTAAAGCCAAATCTACCAATTGCTGATTATAATGGATACCTGCAAAGAACGCAAAGGGTGGTATTTTAGACGAACAATGCTATATAGACTCCGCCTTAATAGCAGTATACCAGCAGGAGCGCAGAACAGCAGCCACCTCTTAAATGTCACAGTTGTAGCAAGACTGGTTATACAGTAATGCGCTGCTAGTAGGTCGATAAGCTAGTACAGCAAGGATACATCCATTTTGGCCAGAACAACCGTATTTTGTTTGGGACTGTAGCTAATCCTAGCTAAGAGGTGCCTAGATTGCCCCCGACTAACAGATATGATGCGCTGCTTAACATCCTTAGCTTAAGTGCGGATCAGGTAGATACTACTGCGCAACCAACTGCAGGACTATCAGGCAGAGCCATTACCCTGTCGCATCCTTTTGATAGGGAAGAGGATTCTGATCAAGAAGTGTACTATAGCAGTCGCGTTAAAGCCATCCGTATACTACAAACTGGTAGGGGAAAAGGCAAGGTTGCTAAACTACCTCAGCGCGATCGCATTCTAATTGTCTGTACAGATCGATCTGAATAGTACATTCCTAAGGTACAAGATTCACAAATGCAAGGCCGGACTCTCCCTCCTTAGGATGTAAGGAGAACCTAGGACTCTATAGACGTCGATAAGGATCACCTAACAGGCGTTCCGCCTATAAAGCCTGATAATGCAAGGCAGGCTCCTCGAGCTCAGCGACTAGGCGACGTACTTAGCAAAGAGGATGCTGCTCCTACAGAGATTCGGATGATAAACCATATCTTAAATATGCCTATTAGCATCCCTGTTCGAGATGCTATCAACTTAATGCCTAGGGTTCGCAAATTGTTTATGCAGCCTCTTCGCCAAGAGACAGCAGAAGCACTAAAGGCTCTAGGACGAGGGAATATCTCAGTAAACAGTTAGGATGCTGTAGGAAGCGACAGTAGCATTCCAGATAAGCGCCTTACTAGCGAAAATCTTTCTCGACCTATAGGTCGAGAAAGATTATCTGCTACTAATGCGATGTCTGTAGCCCTACTCACGACTAAGCAGCTTGACGAGCGCCTTAGGAACGTTAAGACGTACCGAGCGAAGTGTCCTCGTATCTCTATACGGGTTAGAAGAGAAGCAGTATAGGCACTAGTCGACTCTGGGGCCGAAATTAATGTTATGAAGGAGAGCTTCGCACTGCGCGCAGGACTGCTAATCAACTTGCTCCCTCCTATAATAAAGGGCGACAAATTGATCTTAGCAAATAGAACTAGTGACCTCTTTGTAGGAATAGCAGAGACTCGCATGTTTATTAGAGAGATAGGGACCTCTTTCTAGACGCCCTTCCTTATTACTAAGGACTATACGAATGAAGTGATTCTTAGAGAACCCTTTGTATTGCGGTCTTTTATAGCGACCTCTCGGACTCTATCTGGCCGCATTACTATCCTAATAATAATAGAGGACAGTACGCGTACTTGCGAGATAAGGTCTATTAATAGGTACAAGAAGGAGCTTAGAGAAGATGACGGCTAGGGGGAAGGCGAGGTGGTACAGTAACCAGTACTGCACTTAATCGAATGCTGTCGCTGGACAATAACAACACCATGCATACTGATATAGAATTTCCTTGTGGCGCTGATGTGTGTCTTAATGAATGCTGTCGCGCTTCTATTCCCTTACTGACTAGCGCTAGGGAAACTCCGGATAATCTTTCCCGACCCATAGGTCGATATTATTTAAAACTTCCTTATAAGTGCATTCGCGTACAGGCTATTACCAAAACACAAAAACACTTAAAAAATGACAAACAGACCTCAAAAACATGTGCAACAGAGCTAGTCGACCTTATGTACGTCTTCTAGGCGTTGCTAGGAGAAGGCACTAGGCAATGCTTAAGAAGACGAGATGAATACAGCCTGTATACCATTTCGCACTAATAGCAAGAAAGCAGAGCTATAGAGCTAAACATGCTGTACAAGAAGAAGGCAGACAAAATCAGGCCTTTGGATACTGCGCTTCTAGACAGAAGCATGCCTAACGGAAATCCGAATTAGAGGCAAGACCTCCTAGCAGAACAGCGCTGCGCTCTTAACCCTATCAGAGCACCTAGCCCTTATAACCACTTGTTCGAACCGAGGTACTAGTAAGAACCACGAGGTTACTGTATCACTATAGCACACTAGGAGAAGATAGTGATAGATAAAGACATTTAGCCCTAAGAGAAGGAGATGTTAAGAGAAATGATATACAATAGAGAGAAGGCTCTTACATAGGATTTCACAGAGATTAGTCGCTATAACGAACAGGTGGTACTACTGTAAGTCATCCGTATAGTAGAACACAAGGCCTAGCAGGCGAAAAGTTTCTCTGTGCCGAAGGGACTTCAGGATGAAGTAGTATCTATGCTTTAGCAACGGATCGATGCTTCTGTGCTAGAACGAAGCTATAGACCTTACTACAATCCTTAGTTCCTAGTACAGAAGAAGGATAAGAAGCACTGACTGATCAACTCTGCTACCAACATTAACACTATTACTATCAGAGACGCTATGCTCCCTCCTAATATAGATGAATTCTCGGAGCACGTTGCTGGACGACCTGTATACACCCTGCTAGACTTCCTCTCTAGATACGATCAGATCACGCTCTATCTAGCGAGCAGGGATATAACTGCTATCCAAACTCCCCTTAGACTCCTTCGGCAAATGACTCTACTACAGGGAGCAACAAATCTAGTAGCTTAGTTCGTGCGAGCTGTTATGCATATCCTACACCTACACCTAGCGGAGAAGGCTAGTCCTTTTGTAGATGACATTATTGTGTATTCACCTCGGACAGGGAATCTCACTAAACTTGCACTACCTGGTATACGAAAGCATGTGCTTCAACACCTGTAATAGATTGATAGAGTGCTAGCTGACATTGAGCGATCTGGTTGCACTATATCTAGAGGAAAGTCACACTTCTGCGCTCCTACCCTTAAAGTAGTAGAGTACATTTATGGCTAAGATAGGCAGAGACCTACAGATAGATATGTAAAAGCAATTTAACAGTAGCCTACTTGTAAGAACATTACTGCATTATAAGGATTCCTTAGAGCCTGTACGTACTATCGGATCTGGATCGAGCACTTTAGCGACATTGCATCACCTTTGTTTGCCTTGCTTAAGAAGGATATAGAGTACTGTTAGGACATTGAACAGGCTCAGGCAATACAATCTCTAAAGGATGCTCTAACATCTGCACTAGCATTGATACCTCTAGATTACTCTCCTAATGCTAGCAAAGTGATCCTTGCTGTAGATTCCTCTATAACTGGGTTCGGTAGAGTATTGATGCAACTCAATTAACAAGGGAAAAGGCATCTATACAGGTACAAGAGTGGACTCTGGACTGCTGCAGAGAAGAAGTACGACATTATGAAGCTTGAGTGTCGTTCCCTCCTATATATGCTACGCAAATACAGACTGTAGCTATACGGGATCCGATTCACTATAGAAACTGATACAAATACGCTAGTCGCCCAGCTTAACAGAACTATAACTGACTTGCCTAGAGCCTTAGTGACTCGTTAGCTTATATAGATAAGACTCTGGGATTTTAATATGCAGCACATACCTAGGAAACAGAATGTCGTTGCTAATGCATTGTCGCGCATACTATAGGACGATAATACAGTTAATACACGATAAGATGACTTAGATGCTTTTGTCGACTACGAACTCAGTAGTATATAGATCAGCCCTATAGCTACTACACCAGAGAACGTTCTCCTTCCTAAATATAGCGAGAAGTCCTAGCGATACGCTCTTTAGCTCACTACACTTTAACGGCCTCTAGAACTCTCTATAAAGGAGTTTGTTATATTTAAGAAGGAAGCCCTAAAACATCTCGTGCAGGGAAGGCACCTATTCAGAAGGCAGAACAAGAATGCTCCCCTAAGGCGTGTGGTAGATGACTTAGATAAACGAAGAGACATCATTCGTGAACTGCATAATGAAAGTGGCTATCGAGGGAGAGAAGGTACCTACTAAAGGATTGCTGATCGATTCTACTTAGCTAGCCTGTTTAAGGATGTAGAAAAGCACATTAATACCTGTTTCTCCTGCCAGACTCGAGCACATAATCAGTCAGACGAGGCTCTCTACCCTACCTGGTCCTCCTGTATAGGAGAGAAGTGGGCTATCGATATCGTTTATATACTGCTATATATAGAATACTCGTACCTTGTACTAGGAAGGGAGGATCTATCTAGATGGGTTAAAGGAAGAGCCCTTCGCGAGAATAACTTAAAGAACGTTTTAAAGTTCATATTTGAGGACATCATCTATAGGTATAGAATGCTGTTACGCTTAGTAAGCGACAGTAGTCCAGAGAACAAAGCACTTACTAATAAGCTTCTTGCTCGGTACGGAATCAAGCATACCTGGACATTAGCATATCACCCTCAGGCAAATAGCATAATAGAGAAAGGACATCAGCCTGTTGTGAATGGGCTGGCTAAGCACATAGCTACCACAGGAGCTAGGTGGATTAACGCCTTACCTGCGATATTATAGGCTGATCGAACAACTGTCAAGTCGACTACTAGAATGACTCCTGTTCGGGTCATCTATAGAGCTGAATACATACTTCCTATTAAGATCGATATTAGTTTATGGCAGACAATCGCTTAGAAAGCTGTAAGATCTACTACAGATCTTCTCGCTGCTCGCTATACTTAACTAGATAGGCAGGATAAAGCTCTAGAGGAAGTGCTACTCCGAGTATATAGGCAGCGAGAGGCTAATAAGGAATCCTATAATAACTCGCATCGCATTCGAATAGAGGAGTTTAAAGTAGGCGACCTTATATTGCTCTGGGACTCTCGCTGAGAGGTTAACAAATCTTCGGCCCTAAAACTTCATCCCCACTAGCTTAGTCCATACTGTATACTAACAATAGTTCAGACATTTGGCAGTTATCGACTGGCTGAGCTAGATGGTACTAAACTGACTAGAACATTTGCAGGAAAGCAGTTAAAGCTTCTAAAGTTACGAACTAAAGAAGACAGAGTA
Organism: Cladosporium cucumerinum; assembly: GCA_023634325.1. Taxonomy (NCBI): domain Eukaryota; kingdom Fungi; phylum Ascomycota; class Dothideomycetes; order Cladosporiales; family Cladosporiaceae; genus Cladosporium; species Cladosporium cucumerinum. Next base: position 2,019,998 of record JALDQA010000007.1, read on the forward strand.
GCAGAAGAACCTCAGCAGCATCAATACTCTTAATAACAAGCAACTGATCAGAGAAGTCTGCCTTCGACTCGTATGAATTAGGCATATAATGGTCGCCATCCTATAGTCGAGATTCCTCGGCCTCACTCTGACTTAGCGAACATTCCGATAATCTGGGAGAATAGCGATGTCGATATGGGCGACGGGAGTGTGTCAGATGACTCCTTATAGGTTCCTAGTAACCTCCGATTTTGATTACCTAGCGTTTTTCTTGGGCAACTAGCATTAGAACTTTCTCGACCCTTAGATCGACATTTATTCATTTTTTAAGCACTAGCCTGTGTGGTACTTAAGAACCTCCTTGGATTCCTAGACATTCCCTTCTTCTTTCTTTTTTTTCTTTTTTCCTTTTCGAGATAGGTATATAGTTATCAGCAACTAGCACTGGACTAGCATATGTAGCGGATGTAAGAACCAGCCAGACTAGGTAAAGATAGGAGTAAAACGAACACAGTGCATTCAGAAGAGAACAGGGGATAAGGAACTGCCTTACTGTGCTAAACGCAACGATAACAGAACGGATGAGCGAGCACAGGGTTGCATCAGCTAAGAAACGGCTATGACAATCTTTCTCGACCTATAGGTCGACATTAATCCGAGACTCCTCAGCCTGCAATAAACCTGCAGTAAACCAACGACGCGTGCTTCACACTTCACTCTAAGGTGCTCAGCACTCCTCAACTCAATAAGAAGCCCCTACGTCACAGGAACAGTGCTGAGAACTGGAAATATCATATGCTGCGAACACTATGGTTAGCAGGGGAGGTGTTTGATACCTCAGTTAATAGTAGTGAAGGATGGGTTTGGCAAAGTCATGTGAAAAGAAGGGATGCTTCCTCTGAATCCTTCACTTGTGAGGAAAGAACTCCTTCATTTGCGATAAAGGAACTCCTTCACTTCAAAGGAGGCGACTGTTGCTTACGGACTCACTGACAGGCCAATCACAAGCCTTAAAAGGCGCATTTGATAGTCACGAGCCGACTGTTCCTGTTTGCTACAAAAAAAAGGCGCTAACGCTGTTTGGATGTTTGGGAAAACATATTAACCAGCTGCCCTCCTATACTGACGACTTCCTCTCTCTAACTGTACTAACAACCACCCTCTCCCTCCTACCTTTGTTCGCACTTACGACTCGACTCGATAACACAAAGGCACACCCTCTACCTTTCTCACTCGGCCAATTTTGCGGTTATCGGCTTCCTCCCTTAGCCACTATGGCATCGCAAACCCCCTGCACCCCTCGGAACCCTCCTCGGCGCGCTATCACACAGCGACCTACGAACTTAGAAGCTACTAATGCAGTAGCTAATAGCGTGCATGCTCTTGTTGCTGTAGGCAACATCTCTCATAACAAACTCTGCAACTTCTGCTCTAAGAGTACGAAGGTGACTTTAGAAGACCTCATTTCCTTCCTCAACAAGCAAACACTAGCAGTTCGTGGAGCTATACAGTATAGCCTGCTCGAACTTGCTGATACGGCTTTAAGCGAGATTGCGGATCTTGCCTCGCGTTTCTATGACTACTATAACTGCGACACTGCATAGAAGAACAACAATCCTAGTGGCTGGGTCCTAAACAGCCTCCCTGAGGACTTTCTAGAATTCCACCAATTAGTAGAGCTCAGTAAGAGTACGCGCAACTGCAAGAAAGAGGCCTAGGATGGCATTCAGGCAGTATACCCTTCAATTACAAGCAATCGCTCTATCAAGTCAATATGCACATCAGACAAGGCTACTCGTTCCCTTTAGGCAGTCTGTAGGCAGGTATGCGCCAATAAGAACACTCCTGGTGATGTGATTAAGCGCTTGAATGTAGCTCTGCTAGACAGGCTTGATGGCGTTGGTCAGACACGCAATTAGGGAGTGTTAAGTAAGCGTATCCTTCTCACCTGTGATTACAATAAGGCTGCTACCTATAGCACATTAAACAGTGTGAGTACTACTAACCTGGACCGACGTGCGCAGGAACATCTCTTGATTCGGAATGACGATGGTATCTATGCTGATCTAGAGTTTGCTGTTTATGCCAGTCCGTCTCAAGGAGTGGCTTCTCTAGGCATTTTCCTAAGCAGTAGGATTGCCAGTAGTGTAGGACTCCGTGATTCTCCTTCTCCTTCTATCAGCAGCCTAAGCGACTTTGTTGCCAATATGAGTGTTTATAGCACACTACAGCCGCCTAAGAAGCGTAAACAGCGACTCGATATGATAGGGCCTACTAGCAGGCACTGCAATATATCTACCTATAGCAGTAGCGACCTTAAGTGCTTTGCAAAGGTACTACAGTTCATTATCGACTATATTAACAATCTTCTAATTTAGGCTAAGACTACTACAGAGCGCTGTGCTATTCTGAAGCAGGTCTCTACAGTTAGTCGCCTTAGTAGACAGAACAACAAGAAGCTTTGCTAGAAGCACACGCAGCGACTTAGAGCTGCTCTTAGTATGATAACTAATTCGGCGACCTGGGATGAACTCCTTACTCGAATTAAGACTATGATGGCTGGAAAGGACTCTGAGGGAGGCCTTGAGGCTCTTCAAACCAAGGACAGACATTTCAACTAGTAGTGTAAGGGATACTGTCCTACTGTTAAGAGTGACACTCTAGGGGTATACTGCTTCTTCCTAAGGTATGTGCCTTTCCGTGCAGAGGTTTTTGATGGACCTTTCAGATTCATAGAGAGCTATGCTATCAAGATCGCTCTAGCTATAGGTATGACTAAGGACAACTATGAAAATGGATTGCGAGGTAGCTATAGGAGCCTCAAATCGAACAACATAATAGACTACCTAAAGCAATCTGGAATGCTTGCACTTATGCATGTAGAGTTCTATATGTACCACTGGTACTAGCATGAGCAATGTATCGAGATAGGATAGCAATAAAACCAGTTTGGGAGCCTTGCTTAACAAGTTGTTCGTCAGGATCCTAGGTACTAGTTGCTTAATGTAGTGGCTCGTAGCGACTACTTGTTTGCACTCACAACCAGCCCTTACTACGTGAAGTACGCCATATAAGGACAGAGCACTAGGTTCCGCCATCTTGATCAGAACCTGCGTGCACTCGCTGCTAAAGGCAAGAGCAAGGATCAGTAGCAGGGATCCCTCTCTCTAGATGACGAAGACAACAACAACTGCACTAAGCTTTGTACTAGCTTTAACAACATAGCAAAGATTAGGAGGTTCGCTGACCTCCTTAAGAAGAAGGGTAAGCTAGGTGACAGGTTTGTTAAGCAAATGAATAACACTATTCTGGATGCTACTATAGTTAGCTCACTGAATGTTCGTTAGGCTCCTCACCCTTATGTTACTGCTCAGATTCGCCTCACTTTGCCTCTCCTTCCACATAGTTCTACTGCTCGTGGCACGAAGCTTCACTATGCTATCTATCTATGGTATGTAGGCTTCCTAGCAGGCAAGGGTTCCGCAGAGGTACCTAAAGGCCCTACCTTCGATGAGCTCCGCATCGCTCATACTACTAGCATTGCTCCGCCTAAGACTCCCTTAGGATACCTATACAAATATGGCGAAGTTAGTACTCCCTTCTTAGCTTTTATGCGAATCACGGATATAAGTCTAGTCTGCGATGCCTTAGTGGCTTAACGCCCCTAGGATGATAGAGCTATTCATTTGGAGATAGGCAATGTATTCTACGGATAGAAAGACTGCACCTATAATAGTAACGACTTCTAGTCTATAGTCTATGACTTTATTACTTACTATAGAGTTCGCATTCTGGCTAAGATGGTTAGTACTAGCACGTTCGCTAGTAATAGACTGTTCGACAAGATAGTTAAGCTAGAGAAGATGTCCTACAGTTCTAAATCCTTCTTCAGGGCCTACCCTTAGTTTAACTCAGCGCAGAAAGTGATCACTCTTAGAGCTAATGCTGTAGATGCTACTTACAATCGCAACACTCGCCCTCAATCTGAGCTATAGGATCTATACCAGATGAACGAAGAGAACTACATACATAAGCTTGATAATTATGAGCTTCCCCTAGATAGAGAGAAGCGCTCAACCAAGAAGGCTAAGCATCTCGATGTCTTTAAGAATGCTCGTGATAGTTTAGTGTCACCTGTCTAATCTGGTATCACTATTCGCACTCGCTCCTTATCTTCGTTAGCAAGTAATAGGCCTTTGTTATCTTTGTCTTCTTCTGACAATGACAACAACTTAGCGTAGGGAACTCGGGGCCGTAGTGGATCGATGCAGTCTTTAGGTTCTCGTCGCTCTCAATCTAGCAGTCCCTACTTCTCTGATGTACAGTCCCCTGGCGGTTCTGCTAGTAGCATGTCTCCTAGTAGGTAGGAATAGGAACTTTGAAATAGGTATAGCTAAAATCTTTCTCGATCTATAGGTTAAGAAAGGCTCCACTCGGAATTCTGGGATTGATGACTTTTGAATTCTTATTTTTCTTTTTCTTTAACTTCTTTTAGCATTATAGGACGATGCTATGGTTAGCAGGGGAGGAAATGTCGTAGAGTACGACATCAGGATGGGAATTGGTACAAGTCTAGAGTATAAGGCTCTGGGTTCTTGCATGAGTGTTCTGCAGTCACATGGTTAATACGTGACATGGTTCAAAGCGAAAGGTAGGAGACAGCTATATTAGCTGTTAACTGCCTAAAGGGCGAAGACTAGCGACACCTTGTTTTTCAGATACAGAGATGAGTTTTGTTTTTCAGAGATAAAATCGGAGTTATATGCATTGCGTGTAGCAACAATAACAAACAGAGGTCACCAAAAACACAGTCTGCTCTCCTACTTGACTATTGTGACTCTAGTACTGTCGTGGTTGTTCTGAGGTTCAGTATACTACCTTGAATCTTTCTCGACCTATAGGCCGAGATTGTTTTTATGGATGTATGAACTTCAGGCTTCAAATTGACTTCTCGACCTACACAGCCACACTAGTACTGACCCGCTTCTCATACAGTGACGTTATCTGAGAAACCCTGACTCTTAACATCGAATTTGAGCCTTAGGGTTAAAATATTCCTCTGATATCTTAAATCACTGAGTCACTCACTATACCATCAACCATTAATCAACTAATTGTGGTTGGTTGACTTACCTTGTGGTTGATAAGTGGTTGGTTGAAGAGCTTTTGCCTCAACCATGCCATCAACCACTGAAAAAACGGTTGGTTGATTACAGGGCTGGTTCCTCCTGTGAGTCCTGTTGCCACTCTGATGCGATAGATTCCAATCAGTCAGAAGGAATTATGGTAAGTATCCAATTTTCGTTCTATGCTAGCGTTCGATGCACATAGCTCACATCCACTCGCCATCTAAGGGACACAGGTTCCTGTGGTGTATACATATCTAGCTCCAACGACTAAAACCATAACGAGTATTGTAACGTGTCCATTATCGCATTTTGACTCAGCACCTATCATTGTTGTTAGGAAACTTTCTTCTGCTCGTGTTCGAACATTCAATCGTCATATCTGTCACTCACTTCGCACGACCCCATCCTGTAAACATCGATACGCATGTTCGCTTGCGCGACGTGCATTTTCCTGGGCACGTATACTCCTCTGCCATTCCGCTCGATGCCTTGACCTGTGATCCCTTGTCAGATCTCTATTCAGTATTCGTATTGATTCACTATTCTCCAACACTTACGCAGCAGTGCTTGTCTTCCGTGTTCCAACACTGATGATAGCCTGTACATGCGTTCGCCCCCAAACCTAGGGTGAGGATGCTGATGATAATCTTCGTTGGAGAAACCATGTCTCTTGCTCTTCAAAGACCTGTCTCTTTAGAAATCTGCTCCTGGAGGCCAGAGTACCTACCTTTTAACTCCTCTGCTGTTCTGTGCTCCTGGAGCGAGCTATTCTTCCGCTCCACTCTATGGCCGATCTAACTTCCCACTAACTTAGAAATATAGTAAGAAGTGCTATATTAATAAATTCTAACTCCCAGTAAGAATATATAACGTCAGTGTCCTAGAAGCGGAACACTACGCAGGCAGGACATATTCTACGCAGTACGTGATTAAAACATCGCGCATCAGTATGAGATATACCCAGAGTGTTCCGCTTCTAGGTCTGTTCCGCTTCTAGGACAATAACGTTACTGAGTACCCATTGAGCCCATTCTACCTTTCGCTCATCTTTCCATTCAGAGCGACTTCCGTGACACTGTCCCTACCCTGATCTGTGCTCAGTGAATAGAGCCTCGAGCTTCTCACCAGCCACTTTGGTACAGATTCAAGTATTCTCCTGCTCGGCGCTTCTTCACTTATGTTAGCACTTCCTCGCGAAACTTACGCTTTGGATCCTTCCGACCCTCAATCTCTGCTGACACTCTTCAGCCATAGTCTGTTCTCTCTTCTTGCTACAGACAATCGTACTATGCCTTGTTTGCAAGCTTTGTACAGTGCATGCGGTAGGTAGTGCTGCACGAATTGGTCTTCCTGTCTCTTTACCCAGAGCACAATCATTTGGATTGACTGACTTCCAAAAGTGGAAGACGTGGTCAGACCGCTCATTAGACTCTGGGAGCTTTCAATTGGCACAGACATCACCTGTAACCTAGTGAATGAATGTCACCTCTGTGGCGCACTTGGTGCTTCAAGCACATGGACCAGCGCATGGTCCATAAGACAACGAGGTGTCACAACATTGACGGCCTTAGGCGTGCCTTCGGCTCTCATCCCTGTGGTAAAACTGCAATGCGACTCAAGGGCCACGTCAGTGCCGGCCATTGCATTTGGAATGTAGCCTACCGAGCATGACCTGTTAGCGCTATACTTGGCAGATTGCACTGTACGGGCTTTAGTCACTCTCGAATTCGTGACTAACATTGAGGTAAACACCAGAAGTACGGCGGACCATCCTTACAAGATGGACAAACCTCAAATTCTGATAACGTCACTGTACCGGAAGCGGAACAGTACCGGAAGCGGAACACCCCCGCGCGTCATTTTCGCGTTAAAACTAAATCTTTACGCGACGCTCTTTCTTTTTTTCCTTATTATGGCTATCTATTCTGAAGAAGACCTTACTACTGCTGTAACAGCCTACTGTAATGGCGAATATCCCTCTATCCGAAAGTGTGCTTACGCGTTTGATATCTCGCTTACAATATTCTCGAAGCGGCTCTCTACTCGAACTTCCTGCTCTAAATTGCAAAAATCGCAGAAAATACTCTCGACTGCCGAGGAGGAGACTCTCCTAAAGGCTATTACTCGACTCTCGGAATCGGGTTACCCTATTACTCTCTCATTAATGCAAGAGCTTGCCAAAGAAATCTGCCTTTCCTGCTTCTGCTTAAGCTCGACTCCAACTTCCTACTCTCCTATAAGCATACAGTGGATCAATAAGTTCCGAAAGCGATACCCCGAGCTAAAGACAGTCTATTCTTGATCCCTAGATGCTAGCTGCTTCAAAGGAGTAAGCTATCCAGTTGTAAATGCCTACTTTAATGCTCTTCCTAACCTTTTCCTCGAGAACTCCTACCCTTCTGACGCAATTTTTAACGTCAATGAGACCAGCTTCGCCCTCAGTACTACTTTACCCTCGAAAGTACTTATAAGAGGAGGAGATACTATAGCGTTTAAGAAGATAAGCAGAAGGCAAGAGTGGATAACAGCAATCGAGTGTATTGGAGCCTCAGGAGTCGCTTTACTTCTGCTTCTTATTTTTAAGGCGAAATATACGAATACTACATAGATACCAGCCTCTACACCCAAAAACTGGAAGTTCTCGACCTCGACTAGCGGATGGACATCCGATAATCACGCTTACGAGTGGTTAACTACCTTATTTGAGCCTGAAACTCGCCGAAATGACGAAAAGCGGAGGCTATTACTCCTCGACAGACACGGATCTCACCTTACAGCTAGGTATATCGCTTTTTGCCTTGATAAGAATATCGACCTCGTTGTACTACTGCTGCATACTTCGCATATTTTACAACCCCTTGATATTGGCGTATTTAGCCCTCTTAAGCGGGCTTTATCGACTAAGATCGAAAGGCTCTTCCGCTTAGATACTCGATGTATACCACGAATCGAGTGGACAGAGGCCTATATAACAGCTAGGAATTAAGCCTTTAAACCTCGAAGTATCGAATCGTCATTTCGGGCATCTGGTATCTATCCACTTAGCCCAATTACTATCCTCTCGACTCTCCAAATGCCTACTCCTACCCCTTGGGTAACCCTGCTGCCTATTACGACTCTGAATGACCTAGACTGCTCTCTCTTAGATAGTTTGCTGCCAGAGGGTACAGAACTACAGGAGGCAATATCGCTAGTCAACTCGATCATTCGTTCTTCTATTCTTGAGACTCCTGTAAAGCGGTATATCGAGCGATCAGGAGCAGCTTTCGAAAGGACGACCTTAGAGAATACTCTCTTATGTAAGGAGAATGCCGAATTTAGGGAGCTATTACAGGTATGTAAGGAACGTAAAAAGGGAAAGCGCGTAGCAGTTAAGAGTAAGTTCGTCTTTAATACGAAAGAGATCCTCGAACTAGTCGAAAAAGCGGAAGTGGAGGCATCGAAGGGAAAGGCGAAAAAGAAGCGAATAACGAGAGCTATGACTCCCGAGGATGAGGACAAGGAAGATGAGGATATCGAGAATAGTATATACGAGAGCGAGAGTGATTGTATTATTGTAGCTAGTACTAGATCGAGATCGAGGTAGAGAGTCGAAAATTCTGTTCCGCTTCCGGTACAGTGATATTACCAAAACTAGATCTATAGCCTCAGAGTTAGGGTTAGGGGTCTAATTTAGAACACTATGTAAACTAGCAGACGTAAACGATAGTGGAAAAGAAAAAACGACATGAACATCGACGACAGTGACGCCGAAAATATTGTGCTCCAGCAGGATGGGGATGGTGGTGGGAATACAGGCGTGCAGTCCGCACGTTCTGGCGGTAAGCGGAGGGACCCTGATCCCGCTTTTACCCCAGGCCCTGAATTCGAGATGGAAGAAGAGGACGAGGATCAGGAGTATACGCAGGTTACGAGGAGAACGACGAGGGCGACAAGGTCCACGAGCTCGCCATTGAACCTCAAGGCTACGAAAAAAGCAGCCCAGAGGGCTGTAGTCAGAATTCTGGAATCCGAGAGGAAGAGTGCAGTAGGAGCAGCGCAAGACGACCAGCTCGCTCTCCTCCGAAACATAGTAGAGTCCCTACTTCGACAGATGCAAGAGTCGAACGAGGCACAGAAGGTAATGAGTACGAAGATTGACTCACTGCAAGCGACAAACGATACGCAGAATAGGACTATTGAAGCGCTCCGAGCGCTTTCGGAAAAGAACGTAAGGAAACCAACATATAGCCAGGTCGCTCAGACAGGCACCACACTACTGAACGAGGCCGAGAAGGTATCAATACCCTCTAGCCCGAAGGAATCTTCCGCTCACCAGTCCATGCGACACGACGAGCGAGCTGTCAGCATCGACACCGGCCGCGCGAAAGTCAGCACCACCGCCTTCAGTGAAATTAAGGAAAAGTTACAGCAAGGCATCGACAATCTCGGGATCACGAAAGGACTTAAGATTCAGTTCCTCCGACCCGGACCGGGCACGCGTATCGAGGTTGTGTTCGAGAATAAGGCACAAGCAGAAAAAGCAAGGAAACACACGCAATGGGCGACAAGCCAATACCAAGGAACAAGAGTACAAGGTGAGAAATGGTACCCGGTGAAGTGCGATATGGTCGCAAAGCAGGCTGTACTGGACAGATCGGTGGCAGACGACAAGACACTTAGTCAGACAGTCTGCCAAAACTTCAGCAAGGACAACGAGGCTGAAGGAATCGACTTTACGGCGACAAAAGCACACTGGCTAAGCAAGGTAGACTATAAGAAGAAGGTCGGCTCGCTCGTAATCTGGCTAAAGAGCAAGTTTGCAGCAGACTATCTTCTCAAGTCCGGGACAGCGATCTTCGGCGCAACTAGCGCTTACTGCTCCAAATGGGACCTCCGGGAGAAGGAGCTCCCATGTTTCAACTGCCAGAAGTATGGACATAAACAAGCCGAGTGCAAGTCAGCAGTAAAGTGCGCCTACTGCTCCAAAGCACACTCCCGCTTTGTCTGCCCTAGGACGGAACTGAAGTGCCCACTATGCCATGCCTCGGGACACAGTAGTATGGATTGGCAATGTCCCCAACACCCGAACAACTGGAAGTACGTCGGCAAACAGAGAGAGCTAAACATGCGCAAAGCAGCAAAGGAACAAGGCACGACTCGCATAAGCCAGGAAATCATCGCTAAGCAGAATTCGAACAAAAACACAAACGATCCGGAGCGTACCCAACACGCGACCAAAACGATCGATTCCACTCTGGGCAGACCATCGAGAACAGCGCAGGCCACGCCGGCAGAACCAATAGCGACACCGGTTCGACGACAGACGAAAGTTACACCCTACGCAGCTAGCTAACCACAGACACAGGAGCCAGCTCCTGCTACTCCGCGAATGAACGTGCACGAGATCGAAATGATTGACGCCGACAGCAACGCCTCGTCAGATGAATAGGACACAAATCCTCCATCTAAATGTAGGGAAAAGGAGACTGGTCCAGAACAGTCTCTTCAATGACGAAACTCTTAGAGACTTCCAAGCGATATGTGTAGTCGAGCCATACATCTTCGCGAACCCCAACAATAGCGAACCGACTATCCCACTGGATTGCCGGTGGCAGATCTACAGGCCGACAACGTACCGAACTGATGCTCTACCCCGGTACGCCTTCCGGTCTGCTATATGGGTCAACGCGAAGAACAAAGCCACGCAAATCCCGATCAAGTGCTCCGACACGACAGCAGTCCTACTGCAGACAGGAAACACAGAACTACTCTTAGTCTCCAGCTACGAGCTAGGAACCGACACAAATGCTGCTAAGGATGAAGAAACGATAAGATCAAGGATACAAAGCATCACGAAGGCAAAGGAGGAAGCTGAAGAGAAAGGGCAGCCATTAGAGCTCCTTATCTGCGCCGACTGGAACAGACACCACGTTCTCTAGAGAGGACTAGAGGCGAGAAATCAAAAGAAGACGCTAAGCGAAGGCGACCAGATCGTCAACTTCATGCAAGAGACTGACCTACAGTCCCTCCTCAAAGCCGGAACCCCCACTTGGGAGCACACCACGCTGGATCGGAAATCGACCGTAGACCTAATCCTAGCATCGGAAGGCATAAGAGACAACCTTATTACATGTCAGATACATGACACTGACCACGGATCCGACCATAAGGCGATCTCGACAAGTTTCTACTCCCAGCAAACGTGCACAAACCAAAAGAAAGGAAAGAGACTCTACCGAGACGCAGACTGGGATCTCATTAGAACACGCCTGAGCGACGCGCTGCAACTAACAGACCCAGCGACCACGCTTTTAGGCACCACACAGATCGAATGCAAGGCAGAGCTGTTCTCCCAAACAGTGACAAGTGTCCTCGAAGACTTAGTCCTGCGAGCACAGGAGTCGCCCTATAACAAGAGATGGTGGACAAAGGAGCTCACAGAGCTGCGGGAAGAATACACAGCACGACGTAATAGAGTAACAACCCTGAGGCGAAGAGGGGAAGACACTGAAACAGCAAGGAAGCTGGCAGACTCGGCGAGACGCACCTTCCACACTGCGATCGATCAGCAGAAGCGCAACCACTGGAAGGAGTTCCTAGACAACCCTGTGAATGTATGGAAAGCAGCCAAGTATGCTAGGAGGCGAGAAGGCATAGTACAGATCCCAGACCTGGTGACAGGCGATGAAACAGCACGGACAGACTCCAGAAAAGCGGAGGTCCTGATGGACGCCTTCTTCCCGACACCACCAGAACCAGACGGAGGCAATCTACTAGCACCGACGCATAGAAATAAGGTCGATTGGCCTACACTCACTATACAAGAAATTAAGGAAGCGATTTCCAAGAGCAGCCCAGACAAAGCGCCCGGTCCAGACGAGATCACGTTCAGAGTATAGAAAGAGATATGGCCAGTAGTGGGACCACACCTACTGCAGCTATACAAGGCATCTCTGGAAACAGGACACGTCCCACTTAGCTGGAAGACGGTCAAGATCGTCGTCCTAAGGAAACCGGGCAAGGCCGACTATACCAAGCCGAAAGCCTACCGCCCAATCTCCCTTATTCCAACGATCAGCAAAGGACTCGAAGCAGTGGTCGCTGCAAGACTATCCTACATCGCCGAGCAGTACAAACTCCTTCCAGACAACCACTTTGGTGCACGACCGCGACGATCGGCCGAGCACGCGCTGAACTTAGTCGTCGAGAAGATCTATTACGCATAGAGGAACAACAAAATCCTCACGCTAGTATCCTTCGATGTAAAAGGAGCGTTTAACGGAGTACACGCACATGTGCTCGAACGGCGCCTACGAACGAGACGAGTCCCAGAACAAGCAGTAAGATGGATCAGAAACTTCTGCTCACAAAGGACGGCACAGATCACGCTTGGCGGCTACGAATCAGAACCTAAAGGCATCGAGCACCCAGGCATACCCTAAGGATCACTGCTATCGCCGCTACTGTACATCTTCTACAACGCGGACTTAGTGGAACGAAAAATTAACAAGAAAGGAGGCGCCATTGGATTCGTTGACGATTTCAATGCATAGGTAATAGGGGACAACGAAAGGCAAACGACAAAGCGCATCCAGGACACGATAATCCCACACACGGAGCAGTGGGCTAAGCAGAGCGGAGCCATTTTCGAAACAGATAAGACCAGTCTCATCCATTTCACAAGACGTCATAAGACGAACGATACCTTACCGCTACGCTTCGGGAGCGATGCGATCATGCCACAGAGAAGCGTAAAGGTGCTAGGAGTCACGCTCGACAAGAGACTCACGATGACGACCCATATCACGAAAGTCGCAAACAAGGCAATGTACGCCTGCATGTCCCTTCAGAGCATCAAGGGGCTCAGGCCAAACCAAATGCGTCAGATCTATAAGAGCTGCGTGATACCGATCATGGACTATGCAGCATCGACATGGTATAGCGCGGATAGAACTGGGCAAACGAAGCTGCTCCGACCACTCGAAAAGGTCTAACGACTTGGGGCCAGATGTATACTAAGGGCATAGAAAAGCGTGTCACTGCCAGTCCTCGAAGCAGAAGCCTACCTCGAAGCCACAAGAACGAGATTAGACATGAAGGTTGCGAGTCACGCAGCGAAGATCTTCACACTCGAACCGACCCACCCGATCAGGAAAGCGATAAGGACCTGTAAAGGTCAACAACGACTTAAATCACCACTCCAATGCACGATACGCGAACATGACACGAGAATCTGGCCACACGGACAGACACCCCTCCAGTACAGACCCGCATGGACGAAACCACCATAGCTCTCCTATAGCAACAGAGTCGAGATCCAGGACAAAGAAGAAGCAATAGAGACAGCACGACTCCTGAAAATTGCAGGATACCCGACATTATACACGGATGCAGCAAACAGTGAGCACTTAACAGGCATCGCAGTGGTACTTGTCAAAGGGCAGACGCAAAGGGTGGTGCACCAAGAATCCATCGGATGGAAGGCAACAGCTAGCACCCTCGGCGCTGAACTCTCAGCGATATCTGAAGCCCTAGCGTACGCCATACGCTATGTCACAGAGACGAGACTGGTTGTCACGACAGACAGCCAACACGCGCTGAAAGCGATTACCCAAGGATACGGCACTGGGTCTCGGCAAGCACAAGTGGTGCAGATCGTCAAACACCTCCAACTCCTCGACGACAAAGACATTCACACCAACTTTAGATGGATACCAGCACATGCAGGAGTCGAAGGGAACGAGGCCGCTGATAGGGCAGCAAGGACCGCAGCTAACGCCCTAGGACTACCGACAATAGCAAAAGCCGGCCGGTATTGGGAAGTCGAAGGCGTTATCACCCTGATTAACGAGGACATCCGAGAGAAAAGGGAATTTCGCCCAGGCCGGAAAGCACCAGGCTAGCACACCTGGAAAATCGACCAAGCTCTTCCAGGCAAACACACGCTTGATCTTTACAGAGCGATAACATCGGATCAAACAGCAATTCTCATCTAAGCGCGAACTGGTCACTGCTAGTTGAACAGTTCCCTTTTCACCAAAAGACTGAAAGATAGCGCGCGATGCGGATGTGGCAGGGGAGATGAGACGGTCGCACACGTTCTTCTCACATGCCCGAAATGGACCGAGGAGCGGAATACCCTTCGCGAATCGGTTGGTGACAGGTACAACGACGTTGCCTTTCTTCTGGGAGGTTACGGGACAAGGAAAATGAGACAGTCTGACCAATTTCTTGATGGGAAGAGAGAGAACTGGAAACCGGATATCAAAGTCGTTAAGACAACGATAGGTTTCCTCCAAAACACAGGTCGCTTCGACTACACGTACAGAAGTAACGACTAGCACGAACGAAGAGAGGGATAGTCTAGCGACTAGACTCTATATCACCTAAAAGGTGAACATGAGGACAGGAATAGGAGTGAATACGTGGATGCGACAGATTGCGTAGAATCAAGTAGAAGGATAACGGACAGGGACGGCTCATACGGACTCCGCAAATAGCCTGATAGATCAAATCAAATCAAATCAAATCATAAACGATAGTGAGAAAAACGACATGAACATCGACGACAGTGACGCCGAAAATATTGTGCTTCAGCAGGATGAGGATGGTGGTGGGAATACAGGTGTGCAGTCTGCACGTTCTGGCAGTAAGCAGAGGGACCCTGATCCCGCATTTACCCCAGGCCCTGAAGTCGAGATGGAAGAAGAGGACGAGGATCAGAGGTATATGCAGGTTACAAGGAGAATGACGAGGGCGACAAGGTCCACGAGTTCGCTATTGAACCTTAAGGCTACAGAAAAAGCAGCCCAGAGGGCTGTAGTCAGAATTCTGGAATCCAAGAGGAAGAGTGCAGTAGGAGCAGCGCAAGATGACCAGCTTGCTCTCCTCTGAAACCTAGTAGAGTCCCTACTTCGACAGATGCAAGAGTCGAACAAGGCACAGAAGGTAATGAGTGCAAAGATTGATTTGCTGCTACCTATAGAAGACAAAGGTTTGGAGTCGAAACCTTTGAAATAACGTTACTGTAGGGGAAGCTGGACAGTACGCAGGCAGGACCAAATATACCCAGTGTATGATTAAATATCCTCAGGGCAGTATCATATTTACACGGACTGTCCAGCTTCCCCTACTGTCCAGCTTCCCCTACAATGACGTTACAGTGTAGAATTAGGGTTTAGGGCAAGTATCGTTAAGTCGAAACCTTTGCTTTTCTCGAGCCGAGACCTTTGCTTAGATGAACTCGAAATCAGCTGAGATTAAAATAGTGAGATAGGATGATACAAAACTCAATGCCTAGGCAGTTTTGTTTGTCTAGCTATAGTATTAGGGCGATAGTATGAAAGTGATTGTCACACTGAAAATGCAGCTAGCGACAGATGTGGGAGTCTCCCCATAATAGACCCTAAGCAACTACGAACGGATAAGTACTGCTTAGTAGTACGCAAGTATGCCTACGCTCTATGATCGAAGTCTATGCTTGTTTCTGTACAGTTACTTAATTTCTCGCTCTACCTATAATAATTAATTAAGGATTTCTCCGATTTATCAAATCTTCGCTATAATAACATCTGGTCTATGCTCCTTTAACTCCTTAAGGTCCTTAACTAATCTCCCTAGGAAAGCCTTACTCCTTCTTATTGACTTGTAGCACTTACCTGCTTCTGAGACCTATATGTCTCCCTTGTATTCGGGCTCGCGTTGCTTGTCTTTATGGTATAGATTGAGACCAACTCGGATGCGATCGGCCATATGATCGATAGCTTAGTAGTATAATGTCCGAACCACATGCTTATATGCTTCGAAGATATCCTTAAGTGCCTTAAACAAATCGATCACTCTTAGGGTAGCATCGAAGTCGCGTTTGAGCAGCATTCCTTCTTCTGTTAGCTGTCCACCCATACCTTCTCTTAGCTCTTGCTGTCCACGTATACTGCCTCTCAGCTCTTGCACTGTCCATCGAACTGTATTGTAGTAACTCCGCTAAACAGTTCGGGGCATCCCTTCGCTTAATGTAGTAATGCAGGTACGTACGAGCGTGAGCTGTGGGGCAGCAGGCTGTGGTGCTATACCTATAGCTATAGGATCATTTGTAGGCAGTATAGCTATAGGGTCGGGAGTACAGGTACTACTAGATTCTCGGTTAGCATATGTTGAGGTCAGCTACAAAGCAGAAAGGCATAACTATATATACAACAGAATGTACAGGCAAGTGAAGTAGCAGCGATTGTAGCAGAGTATGTGAGGCAGTTACAAGACAGATACTAGTCGGCTTCGTCTGTGTGTTAATAGGCAGGCGAGAGGAGGGAGGAATAGAAGCCTTCATATAAGGAGGGTATAAAAGGCTTAGAATAACGAAGAGGGGGTTCGAAAGGTATAAGGAGGGCACGAGAAGGCAGCTACATTTACTAGCTCGCTCATATAAAGAGAAGTAGTAGCATCTCGCTCATTCGAGAGGAAGGTGGTTATATTTACTAGCTCACTCATATAAAGAGAAGTAGGAAGTGGCAGTATCTCGCTCATTCTAGAGGAAGGTAGCTGCATTCACCAGCTCACTTATATGAAGAGAAGTAGTAGCATCTCGCTTATTTGAGAAGAAGGCAGCTATGTTCGCTAGGTCACTCATATAAAGAGAAGTGACGAGGAGAGGGTTTAAAAGGGGTATAAGAAGGTAGCTGCATTTACTAGCTCATTTATGTAAAGAGAAGTGGCAGCATCTCGCTCATTCGAGTGAAGGCGGCTGTGTTTACTAGCTCGCTTATGTGAAGGAACAGTAAGGCATTAACTAGCTCGCTGCTGCCTAGTGCTGAGTCACACTGTTTAAGCAAGCATGTAATTACGCGCATATAAAGGCATAAGAGACTTTACCTCTAGCTGTTCTTAGCCTTCACACAAATACTAACATCTACCTCCTTCTTACCACTTCCTTCCCTAGCAATAATACCTTCCTATAACCTCCTTCCTGCTGCCTCTTTCTACAATAATACTAACAACCTAAAACAATACCTATATGTACTCCTCAGCCTCGCCCTCGGCCTTGCCTCCTTACTAACACTATCAGAACACAATAACATGGCCCACCCTTCTCAGACTAAGCCTCTAATAGTAATCGAGCGCGAAATCCTGCATAACAGACCTAGCTCTAATAAGAACCGCTTAGTAGCCTTCTACGAAGATAATAGCAGAATGTTCGTACTTCTAAGCAAAACTATAGTTTAATGCTCCCCTTTCGTAATTCGCGCACAGCTTATGCTAATTCTGCTTAGATCAATTCTAAGATCGTATGCATCTAAGACAACATATACCTTAGTGATCTATAGTTCCCTATTAGGCTCCCTCTCAATGTAGCCTAGTCTATCTCTGCCAGACCTGGCCAGGAGCTCGAGATGCGCATAGCTATAGCAATCCTCTTCTAGGCCGGCTTTAGTAGTACCGACTTGACAATTTGCAATCGCACCCTCCCCTAGTAGGACCCTACTAATATCACTAAGCAGCACAAGTGTATATTCTCGACCTACTTCACAACCTGCGCTACTAATAAGTCTAATAGACTTACAGCATAGTTCGCCCTTATGCTCTAGAATGCTAAGGTGGACAACATTGCGCTCTTTAGGACTCTAAAGCTTATCACCCTGCACTTCAAGGAGACTTCTCTCGGCACTGATAAGAGTGAGACTCAGAAGTGGTATACCGATCAGGGCTGCACTAGCTGTCTCGCAGCTAGTATCTAGGTTTCCTGTACCCACCATATCAATGCCGAGGGGATGCACTAGTAGGGTAACCCTACTGCCGAAATCAGCGTGCCAGCTGGTACAGAGTCGATGTAGGACTAGTATTGCTTAGGCCATAAGGACTTGCGCGAAATGATTAAGGCTATTTAGCTTTTGTGTAGCGCTTGAACTCCAGCTCACAGGTTTAGAGCTACCTAGCTTGCTTTCCTTTTCCTTTAGTAGTAGTGTTAGGCTTGGTCGAGCTAGCTACAGCGAGCCGGGTGTAGCCAAGCAGCTCTTTTCCCTTAGTTTCTTTTTCCCTTTTTTTCCTTTTTCCTTCTTCCTCAAAGTAGCTCTGTTTAAGAGCTACTCGGCTTGCTTTCTTATTTTCCTTTGGTGGTGGTATTAGGCTTGGGCGAGCTAGCTACAGCTAGCCGGATGCAGCTAAGCAGCTCTTTTCCTTGGTTCCTCTTTCTCTTTCTTCCTTAAGGCAGCTCTGTTCAGTAGCAGTACCAGACTCGTATATACTGACCGACTCCAGCTAGCTAACTATAGTTAGCAGCCTTTCTTCTTGGTTCGTTTCCCTCTTTAATCTTGACTAGATAGTAATATGCCTAGGGTTATCAGAATGTATGTAGACTCCTACTTGAATCCTTGCCTATAAGCAACCTACTTAGGACTAGATAGATTAGTAGGTTTATTAGAACAAGGAGGCGAGAACGAAGAAGATGCTTATCACAGAAGGCCTAGATAGATTATTGAAATTTCCGACGATATAATATAAAGATAGTGGATAGGCCTGTAGATTCAGTAGAGAGTCGATACCGTTATACTACGCTAACCATTTCATAATGCTATATAGTAGTATTAGCATTCTAAGCGGTTTGCGCAGCTAGCAGTTTACGCAGCTAGCTGTTAGTGTAATACAGTTAGGAAGTAACAGTTATGCTAAAAATGCAGCTAGCAACAGATTTAGGAGTCTCCCTACAACGAATGTTAGCGACTACCAATAAAAGAGCACTGCCTAGCAGCACGCAAGCATGCCTACTTACTATCCCTTATAGTGTAATTAAAAAGCGCGTATCACTATAGGATGCGAAACATAAGTAATAGTATACTCCCGCCTTTTCCTTCTCCCTTAAAAGTATGTTCGAGAACAAAGATAAATGTAGCACAACGTACTTTAAGCTTTGTTATTATTTGATTAACTATCACTCTGATGATAGATTTCGACTACCTTTTCTAGATTGATAGCAAGCACAAGATCCTGATATGTACAGGATGCTAGTATGCAATAGTGCCCTCACATCTAGCGACGCATCTAAGAGTATACTATTTACATTCTATTCTAGAACAGTGTCGCAATATTGTTATGAAAGTCGAAGACTGCTCTACTCTAGCAAATATCTATAAAGAGGTTGTATATCCGACTCTAACTAACCCTCCTATTCTGTACCTCCCTATATACTTTGATAGACTTAGATGCGATTAAGTGAGCGATAGGGAGATCGCTTGCTCTTATGTATGTTGTAATTTATATCTGATGCGAAAGCACTACAAATAGGAATACAGATAGGTGAACTAGCAAAAGCATAGAGGCGATATCCGCATAGAAAGCCTTTATACAATAAACAAGATCTAGACTCCTAACTGCGCCTGCTAACGATTCTTTAAGATTAACAGCTAGCAAAAGTATTTCGAGATTATAAACTAGGACGAAATAGTAAGCCCTAAGAGGCAAACATCCCAAAAATATGAGTTTTTCCGCATTTAGGAGGATGATATATAGCAAGCACAGTGTGATACTGACAACAATACCAATCGAGTATATAGGTTCGACGACTATGTCTCTGCTATTATTCCTTAGTTAAGAGAAACAGGTATTACTAACCACATACGAAACCTCAGAAAGGACGAGATCCGAATAGCAATTGCTATTCCTCTGCCTAGAGATAAGAGTAAGCCCTGCACGATTATTAATACTATAGAGTCACTACTACGAGATGCCTATAGGCTATGCTTCGACGGACCTAACTATATGCTGACCTACTAATGCTAAGTCGTCCTTAGCTGCTTCTAGCCTTCGCAAGTCGACTTAATAGGTAAGACTAGACTATTTGATCTATTTAAAGGACTAAAGAGTCTCGCGAGCTATTTTAGGACAGCACTTCGATTCATATCGTACTTTAGTAGGATTGTAGCTCCTAATAAGTACTATTTTAGTGCAGTAGTAGATGCGGATAACGATATCGAGGGCTAGAGGCTAGAAGACATTATCGAGGCAACAGACGATTAGCTAGCAGTATAGCAGGAGATTAGCGACTTAGCGCAACAGATACTTATAGATAGGACCGAAGACCATAACGATAGCAATAATAACGACGACAACAATATACTAAAGGAACGACTTCTGGAGCTATAGATGCTTCTTATCTGCTATAATACTAGTGCTTAGCAGTACTAGTCACCTTTGTTGAGCTTTTGTGCTATACTAAGTATCAAACTATCGATACAGAGCTAGATAGAACCTGGCAACTTTAACAGCAGTCTCTTAGCTCTTATTTAGGTTATACAACTACTGATTTTCTATAACAGTATCTTAAAGGAACAGTAGGGCTGCAGAGAGATACTGAAGCTTATAAAAGCATACTGCGACGAGTATCTCTAACAGACTATAGAGGCACCTATAGGCGAGATCCTCAGATGGCATCTGTTGCTATTCAGAGTATCAGGTACGAGCATCAGGACCCACAAGGCATCCTAGGACGAGAGCGAGCAGGTGCTGACCTATGAGAATACTGAGTTGCGGATAGATCAGATCCTATCTCTCCTCGAGTCTAAGTATCAAGAGTGTAGCCAGCTCCTATATGATGATCTCATACTAGGCCTTAAAAGCCTTTAGCAGATAGAGCCTCGAATGCTAAAGGACAGCATCAATGTCGACACTATTTAATAGAACTTCACTTAATATAGAGACAATACCGATCTCCTAAAGAAGGCAAATAGCGCTCTGCTAGCAAACATCAAATAGTCTGATTAACTATGTCGCATTTTCCTTGTCGAAAATAGTAAGTCGCTAAGTAGTCATATGTAGAGGGAAAGCGCGATGGTTAGCTATAAGGCTATAGTGTAAGAGTTCTTAAAACGACTAAGCATCTTAATCCATATTAGTAGCGGACAACCTGTATAGGAGAGTGAGTTCTTCTCAATGACATATCGCAACATGTAGCAACAATAGTCTATCATTATTCGCTTCGACTATATGATAGTATACATCTAGTACTACAAAGGCTAGCAACACACAGGCAACTATAAGGAGAATATTCGCTTTCTTGCTAATCCGATCGCTAAGCTACTCCTAAACTACATCGTCTATGTACTGCTGCTTCGAGAGAGATTCCTATAACAAACATTGCTAAAGGCATTATTCTCTCCTTACCTCTAAGAGAAAGACGGAAAGGTATAGCTAGAAGGTCACCTGAGTCGCTACTTAGAAGAGGCGAGCATCTAAGTATGCGTGCCCTAGCTTCACATTACGAACTAGAGGCAGATTATAGTAGCGATTGTTAAGACGAAATTCGCCAGTCAGATTAAGTGCTTCGACCCTAATAATAGCAATAAAGACGCAGAAGAGATAGACCTAGTCATTCGAAGTATAACTGACTAGCGAAACTATAAGACACGAATAGTAAACCGAGCCTATACTAACTAGGCAGGAGCTGTATTCAGCAACTTGTAGGATGGTAAGGTCCGAATGGGATTATAGGCTTCTACACTATAGCAGAACTTCTAAAGCGTAAAAATAGTCCTTAAGCAAAAGAAATGTAGGAGGACTGAACAAGGGTCTCGCTTAATAAAGAGAGTAGCTAAAGGGATCTACTATCCTTACAAGCCTTGGTCGAGCAAAGCTCTCCTTAGGGGATTGAAGAAGCTGTATAGTGACAAAGAAGCAGGCTAGAAGTCCCGCGAGCAGGAGAAAGCTTTAACCACAATCATGTCCTGGACAGAGCAGGTCGTTGCTATCCTTCTAATAGGAGCTGATAAAAGCTTACTTTTTATACTTCCGTATACTCTATCTAATGCTAGGGTAACAATACTCATCGTACTGCTCGTCTCACTCTACAGAGACATACTCTAGCATATAAGAGAGATAAAGATCGATCATCTAGAGTAGCAGCTAGGCGAGAGTCGGGAGGCAGCACTGATACTAGTCAGCGCAGAGGCTGTCTCTTCGAAGGACTTTATAAAGTACGCCTGTAGGTTGATAGCAGAGCAGAAGCTCGATTAGATTGTTATTGACGAATGTCACCTAACTGTAGTTGCTACCGAGTATCGACCTAGCATTATCGAGCTTATAGCTATCTAGAGCCTTAGGACTCAATTTGTCTACCTTATAGCTACTCTTCTACTATCTATACAGGCAGAGTTCGAAGAAAGAAACTACCTCTACCATCCTATAGTGATTAGAGCACCAAGCAACTAACTGAACATTTTTTATATAGTACGTAAGATAGATACTTGCGCCAGAAGCCTCCTTAAGCAGGCTGCAGCTAAGGCTAAAGAGGTATAGACCGACTCAAGCTTCTTCGACTATGCCTATAACAAAATCATCCTATACGTTCGGACATGTAAGGATGCAGATGATCTAGTAGAGCTACTTAGTTGCAGCTCGTATACTATAGAGAATAGAACACTAGTCGAGAAGAAGCAAATACTCGATTATTAGACTCAGACTGTTGATACGCCTTATATTGTAGTAACCACAGCTCTAGCCGAAGGCTTCGACTATCCGCACATCCGACTCATTATGAACATTGACGAGCCAGAGTCTCTAGTGATTTTCGCCTAGGAGTCTGGCTAGGTAGGGCATGATAGGAAGCGTGCGTATTCGATGGTATTGCTACTAGCCACCTAGCAACCTTAGGTAACAGACGGACCGCGAGTTTATCTAACGTGACTGATGGGGAAGCGGATCAGATGGGGAAGCGGATCAAAATTCTACTTGTCCTATGTTCGAGTTGATCTAGTACTAGCTACAACAATACAATCACTCTCACTTTCGGATATACTACTCTCTATACTTTCTTCTTCCTCGCTCTCGATTTCAGGAGTTGTAGCTCTCATCATTCGTCTCTTTTTCGCCTTTTTCTTTAACGCCTCTGCTTCTGCTTTCTTGACTATTTCGAGGATTTCTATTATATTAGGGTTAGGGGGTTCAATTTAGAATATCGGAATGCAGCCTAGCAGATGGCGGCAAAGATAAGCTACATACATTGAAGGTCAGACTGCAGAGAGGAGAGGCAAATCCATGCGTTTCTCCCTCTGACCGACCAAGTCAGTCGGATCGGGCTGAGTACCGGATGAACTATTCCCCTTTTATGTGCTATTATGCCAGCAGAGGATGGATCACGTATAGCCTTCGCAGGCACCTAACGATCCTATCGATGATTCCTATAGTCCTTCCTAACGATACACCCACTAGATGCACGCCCTATAGACAGACAGCGCTAGCCGGTATCCTGCTATCAGGTTTCACTCCCTTATCCAGATCAGACATCATTCGATCAAGTGGCAGCCGACTGCCTATGCCTATAGTGGCACGAACGATATCTTCTCTAGCAAAGAGCCTTAACGAATCCACGCAAGACAATCCCAATCGATGGAACCTGCATTTAACGCTACCAGGCGACACAGTTATCTCAAGTGTAAGGCTCGAGTTCCCGTCGGTTCGATCAGGAGCCGATACCACCTAATCCAGGGCACGTTCGCCTTCCTTAACCCAGTCGACACCTCACTTCTAGGGGAATGTGCATGCCTTGTGATAACAGGTCGAATGCATGCAGTACGTATGCCGACTCTCCCATCCTATTACGCGGCTACAGCCAGCCGAGTGTGAGTGGGTCCTACAATAGGAGTATTGAGTCTACAACGCCGCCTAAAGAGGACCTCACTCTAGAATAGCAAACCCATACCAGGTATGCGAAGGATCATGTGACTAGACGCTACGAGGTACCACCCTGAGAGGATAGCCGCGCTCACCTCTAGGAGCATCTGCAAGAAATGCGAATAGGCGAGACAGAACTAGAATCCACTAGCAATCGGCCACAACATCTGGAGTCCACCAGCAATGTCGTCACCCACCCAAGCCGTCTAGAGTCCACCAACAACAGCTTCAGTAAGTGTCGTCTATCCGCCCGTCCAGCAGACAGCGTCTAGAATCCACCAGAAACGCTACGAGAGGACCTGCATTCCAATGAATGTAACCCCCGACTGACTATCATTCTACGAAGAAATCACCGTGGTTTTATTGAAAGCGTAAGCGAAATTTGAGGTGGGTCCGGCTTGTACAGACCGTGGTTTTTTTGAAACTTTGACAGTGGTTTGTTTGAACATCTGACGTCGTAAAATCATGAGATCAAAGAGAGTATTATAACAGTGCATCGCATTACTAGAAGTGCTCTGAGAATTACTAAAATAATTTCTTAGAGTGGTACTCGCATGAGGACGTGTTAGAGTCTGTAGCGCAGCAAAGTAGGGCTTACATAGGGTAAAGCTCTGGCGTCGCGAGTAAAGCATCGACATATACAGAAACAGACAACAAATGCTCATCAGGGAGGCGAAGGCTGATAGATAATCTGGGCACAGCGAATATATATACAAGTATCAGTTCATCAGCTCACGATGATGGTAGCAATTATTGAGAGATCATCTTCGCAGTAATAAAGTCGACATAGTAAAATCCGAGCAAAAATAGGTAATGCGATGGATGATTTTGATAGTATCTTCCAGCATATGCAACAGCACAAAATCATTGTCTGCAGATTGTGTGCTTTTGCTGTAGTACTGCAGCAGATCGATCGTCACTTGCATAAGCATCACCTGCAAATCGACAAACAGAAGCGCAGCTGCATTACAGAAACGGGAAAGGCACTAGAAGCAGTGGCGCACAGCAGAAAAGATGTCAATTACTCGCAAGCAGACGAAGAGCCAGTTGAGGGACTAGAAGTGTTCAAGGACGGATTATAGTGTATAGGATGACAAGAGGGCAAGCTGTGTGGATACGTCTGCCGAACAGCGTTCGGGATATAGAAGCACTATCGACTAGAACACAGCTAGGTAAACGAGAGAGGTTATAGAGGAAATGTGCGGAAGAAGGGGAAAGAAGCGCTTAACTGTATGTAGGAGGACAAACAATTATGTCAACGATTTTTCGAGTACTAGCAGTAGCAAAGATATTTTGTTATTTCACAAGGGAGCCCGGACGAGGAATGCGAACGGATAAGGGGAGAGAGTAAGGATGCGGAAGAGATCGACACTGATGTAGGACTACAAGACATTCTATGAGAGGGGCGAGCAAAGGTAGAAGAAGCGCGACAGTAGCAGATAGTAGACAGCAGCTTCAAATGCTACATCGCCGATCCGTAGCTTGAGTTCACAGGTTGGCACAGGCACTTATAGGGATTTCAATAGAGCGATCTTCTAGGCTTTATCGAATAAACAGCAAGGGAGCGAGTGCAAGAGCAGAGCAAAGGAGGCGGAAAGGTGGCCTAGGTGCGGGAAGAGGACGAAGGGGAGGAAGAGCTGATAAGAGCGTGCAGGGGGACGAGGTCAGTAGTGCGAAAGGCATTCGAGGTATACAGGCTAGGAATGATAGGGAGAGCGATCTTAGAGTACGTGAACAGGAAAGAAGCAGCAGGCAATCAGAGCATAAAAGCATTCGATAGTAGCTATAAGCTAAGATCGATTAAGAAGTATATAGAGGTATGGCTAAAGATCTTACAGTACATCTAGCGGATAGCAGCAAAAGAGAACTAACTGAAGTACATATTGACGGACTAACAATAAGGGTGTCTATTAGAGCTTCACGCAGTAACGAAGGAGGAGGCAGAAGCAGAAAAGGGGTAGGAAGAGAAGCAAGGAAATAGAGGGAAAGAGCTGCGCGAGACAATAGAAAGGGCGTGTTTAAGGTTTTAGCTCGTAATGTTTAATCACGAACTGTAAGACGACGAGTATAAGAGCAGGATTATTAGCAGGCTGGTAGTATTAGGCATGTCGCAGAATAGTAGTAGGAAGTGGAGATCGGTACTATTATACACACCGGATCTGTCAGGTATGGTGACAGTTCTACGAGCTCTAGTAGTATACAGTGCGCGAGAACAAAGGCAGGACGATATCGCGGAAAAGATGTCGCAGGGCTTAAAGCAGGAAGAAGCCGAAAAAGCGATGTCGTCAGTATTATATAACATTAAAACATCAGTTTACGATTTCATAATGCTTACAGCATACGGAGGCAGGGCGACACTGTTAAATCACATCATATAACAGCGGACGTACAGTAGGAGGATATAGGAGTCAACAAAGGCGAGCACGAGAGTGGCATAGGCTAGGGACACGATCTTGATTAACAAGGTGGCATTTTCGATCGAAGACATACAGGCTATTTCATTCGAACTGCGAGAGACAGCAAGGAAGCAATTACTCTCGGATTTATTGTTTGTCAGTAAGGATAGGGAAGAGGGGAAGGAGCTACTACTACTACAGCTCGAGAAGATAGTAGACGATATAAGCTGCACTAACGAAGGGTAGAGCTTTCTGACAGACAGCAGGAATACATTCGCAATAGATGGTGAGGAGTGGCTAGCAGGGCGTGTATTTAGGGAGGTAAGGCTAAGGGAGAGGTTTATGCGAAGAGGCTAGGCAGGAGAAGAAGGCAAGGAGAGGGCAAGGTAGAACGAAAGAATGGTGGAGGGCTACTTTCGTCAGGTCTATTAATTCAAGGAGGAGCTGTTCACATTAGCATATCTATCAGCAGGGGCACTAGCAAGGGGGACGGAACTGATCACAGTGATGTATCAGAGCCCGCAGCAGGGCAGAGGGGAGAGGGGAGTGTTCATAGACGACAGGATAGTAGTATTTACAACATCGTATCACAAGAACTATTAGCATAGCAAGATGAAGAAACTGATATAGCGATATCTGCCAGAAGAGGTAGGAGAACTGCTGGTTTACTATCTATAGTTAGTAGAACTGTTCGTTCGACTGTTATAGACAGCAACAAGGGATCGAGTAGAGTAGTCAGACTATATCTAGGAGCCAAAGAATGAAGAAGGGTAGGGAGAAGGGGGAGGTAGCAGCGAAGAGGGGGAGAGTAACGAAGAGGAGGAAGGGTCGTAGAGCGAGGGAGAAAGAGGGGGAGGGTAGGAAGGAGAGCGCATAAGTATAGTAGACAGAAGGGCAGAGCAGGCAGCTAAGGATAAGAGAGAGGCATGCGCGAGCAACATAGATAGATTCTAGGGAACAGACAGGGTCAGGAACACGTTGAAGAGAGAGATAGGGAAACGCATTAGGGCGAGCATTAGCACTTCGACATAGAGGCAAGTGTATGCGGCTCTTTAGAGGCGATATACTCGCGATATCAGGGTGTTTAAGTCGGTAATGCAGTAGTACGACGAACAGGAGCAGAGGCAAGATAAGGACATAGAGGACGGATCCGACCTGGAAGAGGATATAGCAGCCTAACAGGCATATCACACGTAGCGAATAGAGGAGATGATATACGGATTGCTACACGAGGAGTAGCAGGGAACGATAACGTCGGAACGGGAGGGTTTCCGGCATATGAGTCGAGACTAGCATCGACTGATAGGATAGCTATTAGCGAAGAGAGTGACAGAGAGCGATAAGAGGGTGCAGCACAGGGTGAGGCTAGAGCAGGAGTAGGCAGCTATTAAGAGGGAGGAAATGGTGAGGGATATCGACATCGAGCATTAGCTACAGTTAATGTACAGCAATGGAGCGAAGTTCCGAGGGATACAAGAGCAGGTATTAGAATCGATCGTCAAAGCAGGCAAATAGAGGGTTCTTATAGTAGCAGGCATAGGCAGTAGTAAGAGTCTATTATTCATGCTACTAGCAATAAGATCTAAAGACGGGTTAACGATTGTTGTGGTACTGATGCTCTCTCTGCAGGAAGACGTCAAAAGATGTTGCAAAGCAGCAGGTATCAGGTGCGTAGTATGGAGCGAAGGAGGCACTAGACGGTACAGTTGTTAGATCATAGTGGTGATCGCAGAAGCTATAGTGATAATAGCGTTTGCAAGGTTTATCGACATGAAGAGAGCATTATAGCAATTAGAGCGGATCGTAATCGATGAGTGTTATACAGTGTTAGAATCTATAGAGGAGTAGCGACTAGAAGTTCGACAGTTATAGGAGATGGGTAGGAAAGGTACGCAGGTGGTATTTCTGACAGCGACGCTACTGCTAATAGACGAGAGCAGATTCTTCGATACAGTCGGGCTAGAAAAGGAGGCAACGACAGTCATCTAAGAGTCAATAAGGAGGACGAATGTAGCATACTAGGTATTAGAGTACGAGAGGGGCACGCTAGAAGAGACACTACAGAATCTGGTAAAAGAGAGGATAGCAGTAGACAGAGAGAGGAAGATAGTGATATACTGCAAGTCGATCGCAGAGACGAAAAAGATAGCGAAGATGCTAGAATGTAAGGCGTACTATCGAGAAGCAGGAACGGAGCAAGAGAAGCATAAGATATAGGCAGAGCTTGTAAGGAAAGGAGGAGCGAGGGTGTTCACAGCGACAAATGCATTAGGGTTAGGGGTAGATGCGCTATCGATTCGGACAGTAGTTTATACAGGGATACTATTCGATCTATAGTAGTACAGACAAGAGAGCGGACAAGCTAGGAGGGATAGCAGGCATAGCGAAGCATTCATCTTACAATAGTTAAAGAAGAGCAGAGATGGCAAAGTGGCGAGAGAGAGAAATACGAAGGCGAGAAAAGAAGTAAGAACGTTCGTGAGGAGGGAGAGGTGCTATAAGGCAGTGATAGAGGAGTTTATGAATAGCAATGCGAGGGCATATTAATGTCGAGTCGCAAATAGGGAGGCCGGATGTAACGTTTATAAAAGGACAGGAGGAGAAGTCGGCAGGGAGGGAGAGGCAGAGGCTAAAGTAGAGGCAGAGAGGGCATCATCCCTATCAGAGGCAGGGAAAAGGAAGAGGAAGTTAGGAAGGATCGAAGCTGATAAGAGGGAGTTAGGGAAGAGATCGAGAGGGGAGATAGGTAACTGCTAGGAAAGCACGGAGAGGCTAAGGAAGAAGTTAGAGCAATATGCGGAAGAGTGTTCGATTTGTGTAATAAAGGGAGAGGAGGGCCAGATAGAGCACGAGTAGTAGGAATGTGAGATGGCGAACGAGGTAGAGATGCGGAGGATAGAGCAAGTGTAGGACGAGTTAGGCTCGATCGAGTGGGCAGAGTATTCGAGCTGCGAGGGTTGCAGGATGCTACAGGCAGTGTGCAATAGTTGGGAGGATGTAGACAACCAGTAACGAGGAGTATACAGGAGAAAAGAAGGAGTAGAGTGTCAGTTTAAAGGAGTTTTACAGGCGGGGCTAGCAGCAGTGCTAACAGTGCGAGAGGAAGAAGCGAAGGAATGGTTAGAAGAGATTGTAGGGAGTAAAGCGGAGTGGGTAGGAGAAGAGCAAGGGAGGTTTAGCTAGTAGGAGATAGTGAAGAAATGGCTAGGGCGAAGAGTGGATATGAGAGGCGGATAGCAGGGCAGCAGAGCGAGCTTGCTGTTCGATAAGGTGGCGTCGAGGGAGTGATAGGGATAGCAGCGTACATCTAGGACATTAGAGTAGGAGGGCAAAGGCCGAGGGTCGGGATGAGGGCAAGGTGAAAGGAGGGAGGTTATAGAGGAACATAAGGCTTTATAGATAGAGTGTTATAAGGAAAGTTTAGAGTGAAGATCGGTGCGCGCTCCGTTAAAGACGCAGGCAAGCGTTAGTAGGAGATAATGTTAAACGAATAAGAGCAAGAGGGTAGGACAGTGAGAAGACAAAAGGGGAGAGAAGGGTAGAGAAAAAAGAAGGGAGGGAAAGCAAAGTCAGGCAGAGCGAAGTGAAGTAGGGTAAAACGAAGTGAAGTGAAGTAGAGCGGAGCTTAGTAGAGTAGTAGGATTAGGCGAAGGCGACACGACTAGAGCTAGGTCTAGGCGGGGAACGGGCAGGGAATAGGCGGGAAGAAAGAAGGGGAAAAAAACGAGGAGAGTAGAGGCTAGGAGGAGTAGAAGGGAAGGGCGAAGACAAGCGGGAGGAAGGCAGGCAGTGAAGGATAGAGGCGAGAGTAGTGTAGTAAAGGTGAGGGTGAGGGTGAGGGTGAAGGTGGGGCGGATGATTAGGGTTAGGGTACAGAGACGGGGTAAAGAAATACGAGCCGGTAAGGAGCGAGGCGAGTCGGGAGCAGGGGAAAGGGGACCGAGATGTATAGGTACATATATATACGGGTACAAGGGCGAGGGGAGCAGCAATAGAGGGAGATGGAGCGAACAAGCAGCCCGCGAGGCGGGCCTGGGAAAGACGGGTGGAGGAGGCGCGGTGGTTGTGGAAAGAGGGCGGACCCTAGCATTAGCAGACAAAGGAATCGAGTCGATTCTTTTGAAAGTAGGTAGAGACTTAGGGTTAGAATCAGAGCACTCGAGTCGATTCCTTTGCCAAAAAAAATTCGAAATCAGCTCAGTCTTCGATACGCGTAAGAGGTAAATACAGTCTCGATGCGTACGAAATATTGAATATATATATGATACGATGGTGCGACAGTAAAATGATGATCTTTACGCCTTGTAGTCCAGTTGAGCGTCGGATACCAGGGTACGCCCTACAACAATCCTCGCAACTTCTGTTTATAGGTGCATTACTCAGCCTAACAATGCATATATGTACACAAACAGACAAGCGTTAGTATACCACGTAGCACTGTTACGCCCTATATCTATAGGGTTGCAGATATTCTGATAGAAGGGCATTTAAAAGCAGTGTGCCTGCACATAGGATACTGGTAAGATCATTCGGCTTTCCGCTGAAGCTGAGGATAGATGAGCTCCATCGCCTCTTCGAAATCGACCACAAGCACTGCATACTTATATGCCTAAGTTGCTAATACGCTGTAGTACCTTTTTAGGTTAAGATGCATTTGCAAACCTATCATAAGCGCATTGATCTTTAGCAGCAGAACTATATCATCTTAGAGATCGAAGCTACAACTGAACTGGCGAGGACTTACGCAGAAGTTATCTACTTAGTTTCTACCGACCCTCTAATAGCTAGTCTGCTAACCTTTTTCGACGGGCTTAAGTGTCAAGGGAAAGAAGGCCAAAGCGCTATCTGCTCATATGTATATTGCATGCCACATAGGATACATAAACACTGCTATAAGAAACATGGATAGGTGAACTAACAAAAGCGAGGAGGCGACATTCGATCGAAGCAATTATATGTAATAAACAAAATCTGGACAGAGAACCACGCTTGTTAGCGATTTTTCAAAACCTCTAGCTAGTAGAGATATTTCGAAGTAGCCTACATAGATTTAGAAGGCAGCATATAGCGAAAAAATCGAGTAGAAGAGTTCTTCTATACTCAAGAAGATGACATCTAATAGGCGGAAAACAATACAGCCGAGGATGCAGATCGAGTGCACAGGTTCGATGACTATGTCTCTGCTGTTATTCCTTAGTTAAGAGAGACAGGCATTGCCGACCACATACGAAATCTCAGAAAGGACGAGATCCGAATAGCAACTGCTGTTCCTCTGCCTAGAGACGAGACTAAGCTCTGCACAATCATCGATGCAATAGAGTCACTACTACGAAACGCCTATAGGCTGTGCTTCGACAGGCCCGACTGTATGCTGACCTACTAATACTAAGTCGTCCTCAGCTGCTTCTAGCCTTCGCAAGTCGACTTAATAGGTAAGACTAGACTATTCGATCTATACAAAGGACCGAAGAGTCTTGCGAGCTATTTCGGGATAGTGCTTCGATTCGTGTTGTACTTCAGTAGGGTTGCAGCCCCTAATAAGTACTATTTCAGTCCGACAGCTGATGCGGATAACAATGTCGAGGACTAGAGGCCAGAAGACATTATTAAGGCAACAGACAATCAGCTAGCAGTATAGCAGGAGATCTGCGACTTAGCGCGATAGATAAGTGCAAACAGGACTAAAGACTATAACGATTGCGACAACAACGACGATGATAATGTACTAAAGGAACGACTTCTAGAGCTATAGATGCTTCTCGTCTGCCATACCACTAGTGCTCGGCGTTACTAGTCGCCTTTATTGAGCTTTTGTGCTATGCTAAGCATCAAACCATCGATATAGAGCTGGATAGAACCTGGCAACTTTAATAGCAGCCTCTCTGCTCTTATTTGGATTGTGCAACTACTAGTCTTCTACAACAGCGCCCTAAAAGAGCAGCGAGGCTGTAGTAAGACGCTCAAACTCGTAAAAGCCTACTGCGACGAGTATCTCTAGCAGACTGTGGAGACGCTAATAGGAGAGATCCTCCAATGGCATCTACTGCTGTTTAGAGTGTCAGGCACGAGCATTAGGACCCATAAGGCTTCCTAGGACGAGAGCGAGCAGGTCTTGATATACGAAAACACTGAGTTGCGAATAGACCAGATCCTATCTCTGCTCGAGTCTAAGTATCAGAGGTGTAGCCAGCTCCTATATGATGATCTCATGCTAGGCCTCAAGAGCCTTCGGCAGATAGAGCCTCGCATGCTAAAGGACAGCGTTAACATCGACACTGTTCGATAGAACTTCACTTAACATAGAGACAACGCCAGTCTTTTAAAGAAGGCTAATAGCGCTCTGCTAGCAAACATTAAACAGTCCGATCAGCTATGTCGCATCTTCCTTATCGAAGATACTAGGTCGCCTAGTGGTTATATATAGAGGGAAAGCGCGATAGCTAGCTACGAGGCTATAGTGCAAGAGTTCTTGAAACGACTGAGCATCTTGATCCATATCAGTAGCAGACAACCTGTGCAGGAGAGTGAGTTCTTCTTAATGACATATCGTAATATGCAGTAGCGACAGTCTATAATTATCCGCTTCGACCGTGTTATGGTACATGTCTAGTACCACAAAGGCTAGCAACAGACGGGCAACTATAAAGAGAACGTCCGCTTCCTCGCTAATCCGATCGCCGAGCTACTGCTTAACTATATCGTCTATGTCTTGCCACTACAAGAGAGATTCCTATAACAAGCATCGCCAAAAGCATTGCTCTCTCTATACCTCTAAGAGAAGGATGGGAAGGTGTAGCCGGAAGGTCACCTAAGTCGCTACCTAGAAGAAGCAAGTGTTCGGGCGTATATACTATAGCTCCACGTCGCAAACTAGAGGCAGATTATAGTAGCAATTGTTAAGACAAAATTTGCTAGTCAGATCGAGTGCTTCGATCTAGACGATAGCAACGAAGACGCAGAAGAGATAGACCTGATCATCCGAAGCATAACTAACTAGCGAAACCACAAGACGCGAACAGTGAACCGAGCCTATGCCAACCAGGCAGGAGCCGTATTTAGCAACTTATAGGATGGTAAGGTCCGAATAGGACTACAGGCTTTAACGCTATAGCAGGACTTCTAGGGCGTAGAAATAGTCCTTAAGCGAAAGAAACGCGGGAGGGCTAAACAAGAGTCTCGGCTGATAAAGAGGGTGGCTAAGGGAATCTACTATCCTCGTAAGCCTTAGTCGAGCGAAGCTCTCCTCAGGGGATTGAAGAAGCTGTATAGCGACAAAGAAGCAGGGTAGAAGTCCTACGAGCAGGAGAAAGCCCTTACTACCATCATATCCTAGACAGAGCAGGTTGTTGCTGTCCTTCCTATAGGAGCTAGGAAAAGCTTACTTTTTATGCTTCTGTGCACCCTACCTGACGCTAGGGTAACGATACTTATCGTACTGCTCGTCTCACTCTACGGAGACATGCTCTAGTGTGTAAGAGAGATAAAGATCGATCATCTAGAGTGGCAGCTAGGCGAGAGTCGGGAGGCAGCACTAATACTAGTCAGCGCGGAGGCTGTCTCGTCGAAGGACTTCATAAAGTACGCCTGCAGGCTTAAAGCAGAGCAGAAGCTCGACTAGGTCATAGTTGACGAATGTCACCTGATCGTAGTTGCTGCTAAGTATCAACCTAGCATCATTAAGCTTATAGCTATCCGGAGCCTTAGGACTCAATTCGTCTATCTCACAGCTACTCTTCCGCTGTCTATGCAGGCAGAGTTCGAAGAAAGAAACTACCTCTATCAGCCTATAGTGATCAGAGCACTAAGCAACCGACCGAACATCTTTTATATAGTACATAAGATAGACGCTTGCGCTAGAAGCTTCCTTAAGTAGGCCGCAGCTAAGGCTAAAGAGGCATAGACCGACTTAGGCTTCTTCGACTATGCCTACGACAAAATCATCCTATATGTTCGGATATGCAAGGATGCGGATGATCTGGCAGAGCTACTTGGTTATAGCTCGTATACTGCAGAGAGTAGAACACTAGTCGAGAAGAAGCAAATACTCGATCGTTAGACCTAGGCTCACAATACGCCTTATATTGTAGCAACCACAGCTCTTGCTGAAGGCTTCGACTATCCTCACGTTCGACTTATCATGAATGTAGACGAGCCCGAATCTCTAGTGATCTTCGCCTAAGAGTCTGGTCGGGTAGGGCAGGATAGGAAGCGTGCGTATTCGATGGTGTTACTACTAGCGACCTAGGAACCTCAGGCGACAGACAATCCACTAGTCGATCTACGTATAGTGGCTAATTACAGGGACGATCTGACACTTCAAAAGCGATAGGATAAGCAAGCGGCGCACTAGTACCTACAAGGCAAGCAATGCTATCGGACGTCGCTGAGTGATTACTTAGATGTCAGCTAGGATCGAAGATAGTGCATACCAGAAGATGTGCTATGCGACGTATGTAGAGTAGCTCACCAAGAAGGGATAGACCCAGTCGAGAAAGTCGAGCAGGATACTGTACACACAGGGCTTCAGCTCATCTAGCAAGAGCAGCTTCGGGCCTACACAGAACTAGCGTAGTACTGTCTCGACCTAGCAAGCGCGAAGGCTACCTGCTTATTTTGTAGAGCAGTTAGGCATGACTAGGATCACGAATTCTCAGTATGCCTATAGCGCTTCGAGGTGTTTGAACAAAGGAAGAAAGCCAGACAATGGCACGAACAGCGAGGGCGAAAATAGCTACAGCTGTATACAAGTTGTTTCTGGTGTCTGAATCTACAGTCGATATGTCAGCAGGCTAAGCTTGCTGGTAAGAGTACAAGCGTCTGTGAGTTCAAAGATATTGTGCTACTACTCTGTTATAGCGTTTTTGAGAGTGTAGAAGGTGTAGACTAGCTACAAGAACAATTCAGCTAATCGTTTGTCGATATAGAGGCTTTCTTCGATTAGCTAGAGGAAGGAACCAGATTCGGAGGAGACGATTCGATCCAGGCAGTACGGCTAGTAGCCTTAGCTCTGAGATCTATATAAGGCGGACGGACGGAGCGACAGAGAATTCCGCGTTAACACTTTGCATTGGATTATCGGCTATAATCGAGGTTACAGAGAGGGTTACAATCCAAAAATGTCGAATCCAACGCGTACGCATTGGATTCAGCCCGCATACAAATTTCGTTAGGGTTACGCCAGCAGAGGGCCCATTGGATTCAGGCCCGTTGGATTCATTTGGAGTAACACCAATTTCGCCCAAATTTTGATATGTTGTAGTACACATCAATGTAAGTAAGTTTTGTGTTGCAAGCACCGCCATAAGTTGTATAATCGTCGAGTTATCGTCGTCGGAATCGAGGTAAACACAGTCGTAGAATGCAGGGATCAGACGAGCGTACCAATGAGAAGTGTCACACCACCCGAGGCGCAGCAGTGGAGATTAGTATTGTTACAAACAAACAATTTTCCCAAGGACAGGATGAAAAATGTGAAAATATATATGTTAGAGAGAAGGGCGTCAAGTGAGAGCGCAAAAAATCGTCACCCATTCGTTTCATACCCGCAATCAGCAAGGCGACACCAAACAGTCGAACCGTACATACACCGCGCCCGGAACGAAAGAAATGGCAAGCAGCCATTTTCAGCATTTGACCGAGTGGGAGGTAGTCGTATGCAAGGAATGTCGATATGCGGTATGGCCGAGGCAAGTAGTGGGTCATTTAACAAATAGGCAACATAGGATGCCCAGAAAGCAAGCCGTAGGGATTTCGGACGAGATCGAGCAATGGCATGGTATCGCACAATTTTCCGGCGAATTTAAAATACCCGAATATGTCGAAGAAGCCGTGGAAGGTTTGCCCGTGTACACGGACGGTGTAAAATGCGAGTTGGATGAAGGGCAATGTGCGTACGTTTGCCGCAACATGGATGTCATCAAAGAACATTGGCGGAAGACGCATGGACATTCGGTCGGTCAAAAGCGAGGCGGGTCAGGCATGTTGAAGAAAGAAGACATCGACCGTCAAATATTGCAGAATTGCCGACAGGTACAATGCCAGCGATTTTTCGTACAAAAAGAGCATTCGCAATATTTCGAGGTACGATCCAGCGAAGAGCGAAGGGAAGGAAGCATCAGACAAAGTAAGGAAGAAGATGTTTGGTCGCAGGCGTGGGAGCAGGCAT
Source organism: Cladosporium cucumerinum (assembly GCA_023634325.1). Taxonomy (NCBI): domain Eukaryota; kingdom Fungi; phylum Ascomycota; class Dothideomycetes; order Cladosporiales; family Cladosporiaceae; genus Cladosporium; species Cladosporium cucumerinum. The sequence continues at coordinate 2,056,303 of JALDQA010000007.1, forward strand.
CGCAGCATTACGACAAGATCCGATCAGACGAAACGATACGGCCGGGCCAGACAGACGAGGTCAATCCGTGGTTGAGACGGACAGGATGGATCCCGTATTTAGAGGGTTGCGACCGCAAAGACATTTTACGATGTTTAAGAGAACCCACCGTCGATGAAGAGATAGCCGAAGGCGAAAACGAAGCGAACGATAATGAGCGAGCAGCAGCAGCGATTTGGGAGGCGATAGGCGAGTTGGCGTCGGCCAGCCAGGACGCGGTATCCCGCAGCGGAGTCATGTTACGGTTCGAGGCGATCCGTACGGAAGCGCACCAGAACGTTTACCGTCCGTTGGAACCATACCAAAATCGGGACGAGATCAGGAGGCAAGGTCGATATTGGCAGCAGATCGTGACGTTTTTCGTACGCACGAGACGAGTCCATTCGTGGAAGAGCCCGTCGTACAAGTTCAACCGTAGGCAGGACCGGGCGTTTGCGCAGATGATGGCAGTTGCAAGATCGACGGTGAAAGAAGCAGATGAATCGAGTGACACCGAGAGCGACAGTACGAACACCGATAGCGAAGCAGAAGGTGAGGAGGGGAAACCAGCGATGACCGAGATACAGCAGGCGTGTTTGTCGTTTTGCATCGAGTTATTGAACCAGACGATTCACAATCGCGAGTACGACATGGCGTTGGTTTGCGGGTTGGCAGCGTTGGGTGTCAACCCGAGCGGTCGAGGGTTTCGAGGTGCCGATACGTATCCATCGATTTTGTCGGCGGTGACCAAGGTAGCCCATTTCATGATCGTGCAGCAAGCCGAACGATTAACGCAGCCAACAACAGGCGAGTGCGATGAGTTCAGCCCGGGTCGCAGCCCGTGTGAGTTCGAAGACAGCGGGTACGAGAGTGAAGGGACGCAAACCGATAGAGGCGAAGGCAGACGGAAAGTTGGTAAGAGCAGTTTTGAATGGGTACGGAAGATGATGGACGGATTTATGGTACGAGGGTGCGGTAGCCCGATGCAGTGGATGTTGGATTTACGGGGTTATGGGATGAAGATCGATTTCAACACGACATCGGCAGGTCACGTCAATTGGCGAGACGGCGACACGTTAGAGTACAAAGCGGTGAAGTTCAACATGGCGGAGTTTCGTGGCATGGTCGGGGGATTGCACCAAGCCACCCGTCGAGCATTATTAGAAGATTTGATGTTCGCGACCGATGAAGGAGGCATCCCGGCCGTGCCATGGCAGCATTTGTACGACGACCCAAGCAACGACGAGGCAGGTTGGAGTTTCATCCGCGATCAACGGTCCCGGTTGCCGGTCGACGGGCAGAGTTGGTTGCACGAGAGAATCGGAAGTCGGCCGGATTTACGCCAGCGGTTCGTTCGAGCAGGGACGGCGAGTGGGATCGATCGTGAACGGATGCGGAATTGGTTACGGCAGGTTGCAGCATTCCGCGGCAAGTTGTTAGTATTGATGCACATGACGGGAGGCCAGCCGGCGCGTGGCCCGGAGATATTGAGCGTCCGGCACCGTAATACCGTTCAAGGTGGCCATCGCAATTTGTTCATCGAAGACGGGATGGTAGTGTTTGTGACCAGATACCATAAAGGTTACGAGGTCAAAGGTGACGTCAAGATCATCCATCGATATTTGCCGCGAGAGGTGGGCGAGTTGGTGGTGTGGTATTTGTGGTTGGTTTTGCCGTTCGTCCAGCGGATGCAAGCGATGGTGTGGCAGCAGGAAACAATATCCGATCATTTGTGGCCGGCGGACGCCGATGGTCGAAAATGGACGACGGAACGCATGAAGCACGAGTTACAGCGGGTGAGCGAGGCAGGTTTAGGGCAGTCGATCAACGTAGCAGGATACCGCCAGATCGCCATTGCGATCAGCCGGCGATGGATTCGTAAGGGGGTGGAGAGTACAACAGACGAGCAGCACGACGACGGCGATTGGTTGCAGGACGACGCGTCAGGTGAGATAGCGGACGAGCAGGCAACGCATTCCCCACACGTCGCCGGAGCCGTATACGCAAGAGATGCGCAGGAGTTGGCAGGTGCGACAGCAAGCCGAAGACAGCAATTTCGAGCAATCAGTGTGGATTGGCACCGTTTTTTGGGGTTCCAGTCGACCGAGCAGGCGAAGAAAGAAGGATTAAAGCGTAAGCGTTGCCCGTTCGAGGACGAAGCCGAAGAAGCAAGGACGGAACGACAAGTAGCATTACGGCGCATGGATGCCGTAGCCGAATTACAGTGGATGATGCGTAAGAAAGTGACGATGCGTAGCGTACAGGGCGACGCAATGCATGCGATCCAGCAAGGCGAGAGCCCGATCGTCGTCGTTATGCCGACGGGATCGGGCAAGAGCGTGTTGTTTATGTTACCGGCGTTCGTACAAGTAGGAGGGGTGACAATCGTGGTCGTGCCGTTGAAAGCGTTGCGTGCAGATATGGTGGTTCGGTGCCGCGAGGTGAACATCCGTTGCGCGGTGTGGGAACACGGACATGCGGTAGACGGGGCATCGATCGTGTTGGTGACACCAGAGAAGGCAGTGTCGCCGGCATTTGGTACGTTCATCAGTCGCGTGAGACAGACGCAACGATTGGATCGAGTCGTTATCGATGAGTGCCATGTCATTTTGAACGACCGATGGGATTTCCGACAAGAGTTGCAACAATTGGGCAAATTGGCGTTCGCAGAGACGCAGATGTTGTTATTGACGGCGACATTGCCGCCGACCGAAGAGCAGACGTTGTTCGATAGGATGTACTGGCGCCGAGCGGAAGTGCGATTGATACGTGCGTCGACGGTGCGGAAAAATATCGAGTATAGCGTTGTCGACGGACCAGCAGAAATGTCAAAACGGATAGAGTGTTTGGCCGGGTTAGTGGCGAGCACGCTACGGGACGAGACCCAGCCGGATGGTAAGGTGGTCGTGATGTGTGAGAGCAAGCCCGAGATCAGTGCGATCGTCGAAGCCGGATTATTCCCATGCGAGCCGTTTCACGCAGACATGACAGAGGAGAGGAAGGAAGAGGTGTTGGAGGAGTTCCGGACAGGGCAGATCCAGGTGGTCGTTGCGAGTGGGTCGTTCAATATGGGGATCGACATCGCAGGCATTCGGTTGATCGTGCATATGGACGAGCCGCGCAATATGAGGGATTACGGTCAAGGTAGCGGGAGGGCGGGAAGGGATGGATTAATGAGCCGTGCGATCATCATCCGAGGTGGTTTAGGATTAGGAGACGACAGGGTGAAGCGGTACGTCGATCGCGAGCGCCGACAGTGTAGAAGGATCGACATCGACGGATATTTGGACGGCGATCGCACACGGCAGCGTTGCAGAGCAGACGAGTCGTGGTGCGATTGGTGTCAAGAACAGGGGAAAAGTCAGCGACCGGGATCGTATGAAGCGGTGCAAGCAGTAGTAGAGGCAGGGGCAATAGATGAGGAAGAGAGACGTATCAGGAGGGAGGTGGCAGAGCAGGCACGACAAAGATCAGTGCCGCAGGCCCGGCGCATTGGGCAAGTGCAAAGGCAAGCGACATGGCATGAGGAATTGTTGCAGCGATTAGAAAGATGGAAAGGGATTTGTGTGATGTGTCGAAGCCGAAATCAGACGAGTACACATAGCATCAGTCGATGCAGGCAAGAACACAGTCAGCAGGCAGAGGAGGAGCGTCGTAAGATGCAGAGATGGATCAGGTACGCGGCGAACGTGGTTTGTTACAAGTGCGGCGTACCGAAGGTCGTATGTCAGCGATGGAGCGCAGACGGACGAGTGCCAGCAGGAGAGCACACGGATTGCCAGTATTTCGGAGTATTGATAGGGGTCGTGGTTGGCATTAAGCATGGATACCCAGGAGTATGGGAAGAATGGCAGAGGCGAATGGTGCGACGCGGAGCAAACATCGAGCAAGTAGAAGGGACGATAAAGGTTTTAGGATCGGAGGCGGTAGGACGGGAGGGTGGTAGCGAGTTAGTACATGCATTCATATGGTTAACAGGTAGGGTAGAGGAGGGATAATGATAGTATAGAGATTATGCAAACAACAAGAAGACAGGTAGGTAGTAAAGTTATCGAGTGTCAGTATTAGGATCGAGATAACAGAAACAAAAGAAATCAGGGAAACCGATTTAGGTCGGATTCAACGCATTAGTATAACGTTAAACAATATTAAGTAATAGGAGGCAATCCAAAAATGTCGAATCCAACGCGTACGCATTGGATTCAGCCCGCATACAAATTTCGTTAGGGTTACGCCAGCAGAGGGCCCATTGGATTCAGGCCCGTTGGATTCATTTGGAGTAACACCAATTTCGCCCAAATTTTGATATGTTGTAGTACACATCAATGTAAGTAAGTTTTGTGTTGCAAGCACCGCCATAAGTTGTATAATCGTCGAGTTATCGTCGTCGGAATCGAGGTAAACACAGTCGTAGAATGCAGGGATCAGACGAGCGTACCAATGAGAAGTGTCACACCACCCGAGGCGCAGCAGTGGAGATTAGTATTGTTACAAACAAACAATTTTCCCAAGGACAGGATGAAAAATGTGAAAATATATATGTTAGAGAGAAGGGCGTCAAGTGAGAGCGCAAAAAATCGTCACCCATTCGTTTCATACCCGCAATCAGCAAGGCGACACCAAACAGTCGAACCGTACATACACCGCGCCCGGAACGAAAGAAATGGCAAGCAGCCATTTTCAGCATTTGACCGAGTGGGAGGTAGTCGTATGCAAGGAATGTCGATATGCGGTATGGCCGAGGCAAGTAGTGGGTCATTTAACAAATAGGCAACATAGGATGCCCAGAAAGCAAGCCGTAGGGATTTCGGACGAGATCGAGCAATGGCATGGTATCGCACAATTTTCCGGCGAATTTAAAATACCCGAATATGTCGAAGAAGCCGTGGAAGGTTTGCCCGTGTACACGGACGGTGTAAAATGCGAGTTGGATGAAGGGCAATGTGCGTACGTTTGCCGCAACATGGATGTCATCAAAGAACATTGGCGGAAGACGCATGGACATTCGGTCGGTCAAAAGCGAGGCGGGTCAGGCATGTTGAAGAAAGAAGACATCGACCGTCAAATATTGCAGAATTGCCGACAGGTACAATGCCAGCGATTTTTCGTACAAAAAGAGCATTCGCAATATTTCGAGGTACGATCCAGCGAAGAGCGAAGGGAAGGAAGCATCAGACAAAGTAAGGAAGAAGATGTTTGGTCGCAGGCGTGGGAGCAGGCATCGCAGCATTACGACAAGATCCGATCAGACGAAACGATACGGCCGGGCCAGACAGACGAGGTCAATCCGTGGTTGAGACGGACAGGATGGATCCCGTATTTAGAGGGTTGCGACCGCAAAGACATTTTACGATGTTTAAGAGAACCCACCGTCGATGAAGAGATAGCCGAAGGCGAAAACGAAGCGAACGATAATGAGCGAGCAGCAGCAGCGATTTGGGAGGCGATAGGCGAGTTGGCGTCGGCCAGCCAGGACGCGGTATCCCGCAGCGGAGTCATGTTACGGTTCGAGGCGATCCGTACGGAAGCGCACCAGAACGTTTACCGTCCGTTGGAACCATACCAAAATCGGGACGAGATCAGGAGGCAAGGTCGATATTGGCAGCAGATCGTGACGTTTTTCGTACGCACGAGACGAGTCCATTCGTGGAAGAGCCCGTCGTACAAGTTCAACCGTAGGCAGGACCGGGCGTTTGCGCAGATGATGGCAGTTGCAAGATCGACGGTGAAAGAAGCAGATGAATCGAGTGACACCGAGAGCGACAGTACGAACACCGATAGCGAAGCAGAAGGTGAGGAGGGGAAACCAGCGATGACCGAGATACAGCAGGCGTGTTTGTCGTTTTGCATCGAGTTATTGAACCAGACGATTCACAATCGCGAGTACGACATGGCGTTGGTTTGCGGGTTGGCAGCGTTGGGTGTCAACCCGAGCGGTCGAGGGTTTCGAGGTGCCGATACGTATCCATCGATTTTGTCGGCGGTGACCAAGGTAGCCCATTTCATGATCGTGCAGCAAGCCGAACGATTAACGCAGCCAACAACAGGCGAGTGCGATGAGTTCAGCCCGGGTCGCAGCCCGTGTGAGTTCGAAGACAGCGGGTACGAGAGTGAAGGGACGCAAACCGATAGAGGCGAAGGCAGACGGAAAGTTGGTAAGAGCAGTTTTGAATGGGTACGGAAGATGATGGACGGATTTATGGTACGAGGGTGCGGTAGCCCGATGCAGTGGATGTTGGATTTACGGGGTTATGGGATGAAGATCGATTTCAACACGACATCGGCAGGTCACGTCAATTGGCGAGACGGCGACACGTTAGAGTACAAAGCGGTGAAGTTCAACATGGCGGAGTTTCGTGGCATGGTCGGGGGATTGCACCAAGCCACCCGTCGAGCATTATTAGAAGATTTGATGTTCGCGACCGATGAAGGAGGCATCCCGGCCGTGCCATGGCAGCATTTGTACGACGACCCAAGCAACGACGAGGCAGGTTGGAGTTTCATCCGCGATCAACGGTCCCGGTTGCCGGTCGACGGGCAGAGTTGGTTGCACGAGAGAATCGGAAGTCGGCCGGATTTACGCCAGCGGTTCGTTCGAGCAGGGACGGCGAGTGGGATCGATCGTGAACGGATGCGGAATTGGTTACGGCAGGTTGCAGCATTCCGCGGCAAGTTGTTAGTATTGATGCACATGACGGGAGGCCAGCCGGCGCGTGGCCCGGAGATATTGAGCGTCCGGCACCGTAATACCGTTCAAGGTGGCCATCGCAATTTGTTCATCGAAGACGGGATGGTAGTGTTTGTGACCAGATACCATAAAGGTTACGAGGTCAAAGGTGACGTCAAGATCATCCATCGATATTTGCCGCGAGAGGTGGGCGAGTTGGTGGTGTGGTATTTGTGGTTGGTTTTGCCGTTCGTCCAGCGGATGCAAGCGATGGTGTGGCAGCAGGAAACAATATCCGATCATTTGTGGCCGGCGGACGCCGATGGTCGAAAATGGACGACGGAACGCATGAAGCACGAGTTACAGCGGGTGAGCGAGGCAGGTTTAGGGCAGTCGATCAACGTAGCAGGATACCGCCAGATCGCCATTGCGATCAGCCGGCGATGGATTCGTAAGGGGGTGGAGAGTACAACAGACGAGCAGCACGACGACGGCGATTGGTTGCAGGACGACGCGTCAGGTGAGATAGCGGACGAGCAGGCAACGCATTCCCCACACGTCGCCGGAGCCGTATACGCAAGAGATGCGCAGGAGTTGGCAGGTGCGACAGCAAGCCGAAGACAGCAATTTCGAGCAATCAGTGTGGATTGGCACCGTTTTTTGGGGTTCCAGTCGACCGAGCAGGCGAAGAAAGAAGGATTAAAGCGTAAGCGTTGCCCGTTCGAGGACGAAGCCGAAGAAGCAAGGACGGAACGACAAGTAGCATTACGGCGCATGGATGCCGTAGCCGAATTACAGTGGATGATGCGTAAGAAAGTGACGATGCGTAGCGTACAGGGCGACGCAATGCATGCGATCCAGCAAGGCGAGAGCCCGATCGTCGTCGTTATGCCGACGGGATCGGGCAAGAGCGTGTTGTTTATGTTACCGGCGTTCGTACAAGTAGGAGGGGTGACAATCGTGGTCGTGCCGTTGAAAGCGTTGCGTGCAGATATGGTGGTTCGGTGCCGCGAGGTGAACATCCGTTGCGCGGTGTGGGAACACGGACATGCGGTAGACGGGGCATCGATCGTGTTGGTGACACCAGAGAAGGCAGTGTCGCCGGCATTTGGTACGTTCATCAGTCGCGTGAGACAGACGCAACGATTGGATCGAGTCGTTATCGATGAGTGCCATGTCATTTTGAACGACCGATGGGATTTCCGACAAGAGTTGCAACAATTGGGCAAATTGGCGTTCGCAGAGACGCAGATGTTGTTATTGACGGCGACATTGCCGCCGACCGAAGAGCAGACGTTGTTCGATAGGATGTACTGGCGCCGAGCGGAAGTGCGATTGATACGTGCGTCGACGGTGCGGAAAAATATCGAGTATAGCGTTGTCGACGGACCAGCAGAAATGTCAAAACGGATAGAGTGTTTGGCCGGGTTAGTGGCGAGCACGCTACGGGACGAGACCCAGCCGGATGGTAAGGTGGTCGTGATGTGTGAGAGCAAGCCCGAGATCAGTGCGATCGTCGAAGCCGGATTATTCCCATGCGAGCCGTTTCACGCAGACATGACAGAGGAGAGGAAGGAAGAGGTGTTGGAGGAGTTCCGGACAGGGCAGATCCAGGTGGTCGTTGCGAGTGGGTCGTTCAATATGGGGATCGACATCGCAGGCATTCGGTTGATCGTGCATATGGACGAGCCGCGCAATATGAGGGATTACGGTCAAGGTAGCGGGAGGGCGGGAAGGGATGGATTAATGAGCCGTGCGATCATCATCCGAGGTGGTTTAGGATTAGGAGACGACAGGGTGAAGCGGTACGTCGATCGCGAGCGCCGACAGTGTAGAAGGATCGACATCGACGGATATTTGGACGGCGATCGCACACGGCAGCGTTGCAGAGCAGACGAGTCGTGGTGCGATTGGTGTCAAGAACAGGGGAAAAGTCAGCGACCGGGATCGTATGAAGCGGTGCAAGCAGTAGTAGAGGCAGGGGCAATAGATGAGGAAGAGAGACGTATCAGGAGGGAGGTGGCAGAGCAGGCACGACAAAGATCAGTGCCGCAGGCCCGGCGCATTGGGCAAGTGCAAAGGCAAGCGACATGGCATGAGGAATTGTTGCAGCGATTAGAAAGATGGAAAGGGATTTGTGTGATGTGTCGAAGCCGAAATCAGACGAGTACACATAGCATCAGTCGATGCAGGCAAGAACACAGTCAGCAGGCAGAGGAGGAGCGTCGTAAGATGCAGAGATGGATCAGGTACGCGGCGAACGTGGTTTGTTACAAGTGCGGCGTACCGAAGGTCGTATGTCAGCGATGGAGCGCAGACGGACGAGTGCCAGCAGGAGAGCACACGGATTGCCAGTATTTCGGAGTATTGATAGGGGTCGTGGTTGGCATTAAGCATGGATACCCAGGAGTATGGGAAGAATGGCAGAGGCGAATGGTGCGACGCGGAGCAAACATCGAGCAAGTAGAAGGGACGATAAAGGTTTTAGGATCGGAGGCGGTAGGACGGGAGGGTGGTAGCGAGTTAGTACATGCATTCATATGGTTAACAGGTAGGGTAGAGGAGGGATAATGATAGTATAGAGATTATGCAAACAACAAGAAGACAGGTAGGTAGTAAAGTTATCGAGTGTCAGTATTAGGATCGAGATAACAGAAACAAAAGAAATCAGGGAAACCGATTTAGGTCGGATTCAACGCATTAGTATAACGTTAAACAATATTAAGTAATAGGAGGCAAGAAAGATATAGATTAAGAATTAATTAATCGAATTGAAAGCGAGTATAGATTTATAGTTTAGTAAGTTAGTAAACAGGTATATATAAGGTATAGAATAGTAGAAGTAAGATTAGGAATAAAAGGAGAGTAAAGCAATCCAAAAATGTCGAATCCAACGCGTACGCATTGGATTCAGCCCGCATACAAATTTCGTTAGGGTTACGCCAGCAGAGGGCCCATTGGATTCAGGCCCGTTGGATTCATTTGGAGTAACACCAATTTCGCCCAAATTTTGATATGTTGTAGTACACATCAATGTAAGTAAGTTTTGTGTTGCAAGCACCGCCATAAGTTGTATAATCGTCGAGTTATCGTCGTCGGAATCGAGGTAAACACAGTCGTAGAATGCAGGGATCAGACGAGCGTACCAATGAGAAGTGTCACACCACCCGAGGCGCAGCAGTGGAGATTAGTATTGTTACAAACAAACAATTTTCCCAAGGACAGGATGAAAAATGTGAAAATATATATGTTAGAGAGAAGGGCGTCAAGTGAGAGCGCAAAAAATCGTCACCCATTCGTTTCATACCCGCAATCAGCAAGGCGACACCAAACAGTCGAACCGTACATACACCGCGCCCGGAACGAAAGAAATGGCAAGCAGCCATTTTCAGCATTTGACCGAGTGGGAGGTAGTCGTATGCAAGGAATGTCGATATGCGGTATGGCCGAGGCAAGTAGTGGGTCATTTAACAAATAGGCAACATAGGATGCCCAGAAAGCAAGCCGTAGGGATTTCGGACGAGATCGAGCAATGGCATGGTATCGCACAATTTTCCGGCGAATTTAAAATACCCGAATATGTCGAAGAAGCCGTGGAAGGTTTGCCCGTGTACACGGACGGTGTAAAATGCGAGTTGGATGAAGGGCAATGTGCGTACGTTTGCCGCAACATGGATGTCATCAAAGAACATTGGCGGAAGACGCATGGACATTCGGTCGGTCAAAAGCGAGGCGGGTCAGGCATGTTGAAGAAAGAAGACATCGACCGTCAAATATTGCAGAATTGCCGACAGGTACAATGCCAGCGATTTTTCGTACAAAAAGAGCATTCGCAATATTTCGAGGTACGATCCAGCGAAGAGCGAAGGGAAGGAAGCATCAGACAAAGTAAGGAAGAAGATGTTTGGTCGCAGGCGTGGGAGCAGGCATCGCAGCATTACGACAAGATCCGATCAGACGAAACGATACGGCCGGGCCAGACAGACGAGGTCAATCCGTGGTTGAGACGGACAGGATGGATCCCGTATTTAGAGGGTTGCGACCGCAAAGACATTTTACGATGTTTAAGAGAACCCACCGTCGATGAAGAGATAGCCGAAGGCGAAAACGAAGCGAACGATAATGAGCGAGCAGCAGCAGCGATTTGGGAGGCGATAGGCGAGTTGGCGTCGGCCAGCCAGGACGCGGTATCCCGCAGCGGAGTCATGTTACGGTTCGAGGCGATCCGTACGGAAGCGCACCAGAACGTTTACCGTCCGTTGGAACCATACCAAAATCGGGACGAGATCAGGAGGCAAGGTCGATATTGGCAGCAGATCGTGACGTTTTTCGTACGCACGAGACGAGTCCATTCGTGGAAGAGCCCGTCGTACAAGTTCAACCGTAGGCAGGACCGGGCGTTTGCGCAGATGATGGCAGTTGCAAGATCGACGGTGAAAGAAGCAGATGAATCGAGTGACACCGAGAGCGACAGTACGAACACCGATAGCGAAGCAGAAGGTGAGGAGGGGAAACCAGCGATGACCGAGATACAGCAGGCGTGTTTGTCGTTTTGCATCGAGTTATTGAACCAGACGATTCACAATCGCGAGTACGACATGGCGTTGGTTTGCGGGTTGGCAGCGTTGGGTGTCAACCCGAGCGGTCGAGGGTTTCGAGGTGCCGATACGTATCCATCGATTTTGTCGGCGGTGACCAAGGTAGCCCATTTCATGATCGTGCAGCAAGCCGAACGATTAACGCAGCCAACAACAGGCGAGTGCGATGAGTTCAGCCCGGGTCGCAGCCCGTGTGAGTTCGAAGACAGCGGGTACGAGAGTGAAGGGACGCAAACCGATAGAGGCGAAGGCAGACGGAAAGTTGGTAAGAGCAGTTTTGAATGGGTACGGAAGATGATGGACGGATTTATGGTACGAGGGTGCGGTAGCCCGATGCAGTGGATGTTGGATTTACGGGGTTATGGGATGAAGATCGATTTCAACACGACATCGGCAGGTCACGTCAATTGGCGAGACGGCGACACGTTAGAGTACAAAGCGGTGAAGTTCAACATGGCGGAGTTTCGTGGCATGGTCGGGGGATTGCACCAAGCCACCCGTCGAGCATTATTAGAAGATTTGATGTTCGCGACCGATGAAGGAGGCATCCCGGCCGTGCCATGGCAGCATTTGTACGACGACCCAAGCAACGACGAGGCAGGTTGGAGTTTCATCCGCGATCAACGGTCCCGGTTGCCGGTCGACGGGCAGAGTTGGTTGCACGAGAGAATCGGAAGTCGGCCGGATTTACGCCAGCGGTTCGTTCGAGCAGGGACGGCGAGTGGGATCGATCGTGAACGGATGCGGAATTGGTTACGGCAGGTTGCAGCATTCCGCGGCAAGTTGTTAGTATTGATGCACATGACGGGAGGCCAGCCGGCGCGTGGCCCGGAGATATTGAGCGTCCGGCACCGTAATACCGTTCAAGGTGGCCATCGCAATTTGTTCATCGAAGACGGGATGGTAGTGTTTGTGACCAGATACCATAAAGGTTACGAGGTCAAAGGTGACGTCAAGATCATCCATCGATATTTGCCGCGAGAGGTGGGCGAGTTGGTGGTGTGGTATTTGTGGTTGGTTTTGCCGTTCGTCCAGCGGATGCAAGCGATGGTGTGGCAGCAGGAAACAATATCCGATCATTTGTGGCCGGCGGACGCCGATGGTCGAAAATGGACGACGGAACGCATGAAGCACGAGTTACAGCGGGTGAGCGAGGCAGGTTTAGGGCAGTCGATCAACGTAGCAGGATACCGCCAGATCGCCATTGCGATCAGCCGGCGATGGATTCGTAAGGGGGTGGAGAGTACAACAGACGAGCAGCACGACGACGGCGATTGGTTGCAGGACGACGCGTCAGGTGAGATAGCGGACGAGCAGGCAACGCATTCCCCACACGTCGCCGGAGCCGTATACGCAAGAGATGCGCAGGAGTTGGCAGGTGCGACAGCAAGCCGAAGACAGCAATTTCGAGCAATCAGTGTGGATTGGCACCGTTTTTTGGGGTTCCAGTCGACCGAGCAGGCGAAGAAAGAAGGATTAAAGCGTAAGCGTTGCCCGTTCGAGGACGAAGCCGAAGAAGCAAGGACGGAACGACAAGTAGCATTACGGCGCATGGATGCCGTAGCCGAATTACAGTGGATGATGCGTAAGAAAGTGACGATGCGTAGCGTACAGGGCGACGCAATGCATGCGATCCAGCAAGGCGAGAGCCCGATCGTCGTCGTTATGCCGACGGGATCGGGCAAGAGCGTGTTGTTTATGTTACCGGCGTTCGTACAAGTAGGAGGGGTGACAATCGTGGTCGTGCCGTTGAAAGCGTTGCGTGCAGATATGGTGGTTCGGTGCCGCGAGGTGAACATCCGTTGCGCGGTGTGGGAACACGGACATGCGGTAGACGGGGCATCGATCGTGTTGGTGACACCAGAGAAGGCAGTGTCGCCGGCATTTGGTACGTTCATCAGTCGCGTGAGACAGACGCAACGATTGGATCGAGTCGTTATCGATGAGTGCCATGTCATTTTGAACGACCGATGGGATTTCCGACAAGAGTTGCAACAATTGGGCAAATTGGCGTTCGCAGAGACGCAGATGTTGTTATTGACGGCGACATTGCCGCCGACCGAAGAGCAGACGTTGTTCGATAGGATGTACTGGCGCCGAGCGGAAGTGCGATTGATACGTGCGTCGACGGTGCGGAAAAATATCGAGTATAGCGTTGTCGACGGACCAGCAGAAATGTCAAAACGGATAGAGTGTTTGGCCGGGTTAGTGGCGAGCACGCTACGGGACGAGACCCAGCCGGATGGTAAGGTGGTCGTGATGTGTGAGAGCAAGCCCGAGATCAGTGCGATCGTCGAAGCCGGATTATTCCCATGCGAGCCGTTTCACGCAGACATGACAGAGGAGAGGAAGGAAGAGGTGTTGGAGGAGTTCCGGACAGGGCAGATCCAGGTGGTCGTTGCGAGTGGGTCGTTCAATATGGGGATCGACATCGCAGGCATTCGGTTGATCGTGCATATGGACGAGCCGCGCAATATGAGGGATTACGGTCAAGGTAGCGGGAGGGCGGGAAGGGATGGATTAATGAGCCGTGCGATCATCATCCGAGGTGGTTTAGGATTAGGAGACGACAGGGTGAAGCGGTACGTCGATCGCGAGCGCCGACAGTGTAGAAGGATCGACATCGACGGATATTTGGACGGCGATCGCACACGGCAGCGTTGCAGAGCAGACGAGTCGTGGTGCGATTGGTGTCAAGAACAGGGGAAAAGTCAGCGACCGGGATCGTATGAAGCGGTGCAAGCAGTAGTAGAGGCAGGGGCAATAGATGAGGAAGAGAGACGTATCAGGAGGGAGGTGGCAGAGCAGGCACGACAAAGATCAGTGCCGCAGGCCCGGCGCATTGGGCAAGTGCAAAGGCAAGCGACATGGCATGAGGAATTGTTGCAGCGATTAGAAAGATGGAAAGGGATTTGTGTGATGTGTCGAAGCCGAAATCAGACGAGTACACATAGCATCAGTCGATGCAGGCAAGAACACAGTCAGCAGGCAGAGGAGGAGCGTCGTAAGATGCAGAGATGGATCAGGTACGCGGCGAACGTGGTTTGTTACAAGTGCGGCGTACCGAAGGTCGTATGTCAGCGATGGAGCGCAGACGGACGAGTGCCAGCAGGAGAGCACACGGATTGCCAGTATTTCGGAGTATTGATAGGGGTCGTGGTTGGCATTAAGCATGGATACCC